>RJVU01075617.1:4789810-4811093 GCA_003731715.1 Anabarilius grahami
TGAAGTTGTAGGCAGTTGCATTTTGAGGTATAAATCTTTATTCAAATCCAATTTTCATTACAAAATAAGTTCAATAAAAACATAGTTATTAAATTATTAATTTTTTACAGTTTATTTCATGGATTTGAGGATAAGAGACATGAAATTATACTTCTGATTTAATGAGTTGACAATATGATAGCTGGCAGCTATGAGTGACACTCCTGTTCAATGAACTAATGAGAAAAGCAAAAAAACAGATAAAATCAAATATGTATTCTTCCTGAACTAACAAAAATGATAAAGCCATCACATATGCGCCAGGAGGTTTGGGACCCAAGCTTCTGCTTCTAATTAAAAAGACACAATGATTAATTATTGTCATTTTTGCTTTGTAGATTTGCTGCCTCATGAAAAAAAACCTTTGTTTTATAGTCTCTGATCCTCAAAATCCCAGAAAAAAAGAACAAACAATAATAGAACACACAAAAAAATTACATTGTGTTTCAAGTTAATCAATTAATTAATGGTATGCAGAGTGTTTACTTTGTATTTTTAAACCAAAAACACATGATGTTTATATACGAGATACATGCAAACACTTTTCATAACTAGTTTGTCTACATCTCCCATTCTAAGGGCTAGGAAATGATGAAACAGGAAAGACACAACTTAATTCTAGAATAATGTTCAATGAAGTGCCATAACTCTGAAAGCATGGCAAGAGATTTCTAGAACAAACATATGAAGTAGTTCAGTTCCCTGAGAGAATGCCAACGTGGATGGCTGTTGGTTTGGTAGGTTTTGGCTATTTTTATACGTTTATGATGAATGGAAACATAAGGGCGGAGTTATATTTTATTCTGTGGTTAGGAGAGATCAACTTGGCTGTATTTTCCAATGGTTTACTGTGCGTGGCAGTGTAAAGACACTGTAGATGTATTGTAGATCTAGATGCTGTGTGTTTCTCAAGATTGCAGGATCTCTCTTAAGAAGCAGCTGTGTTAAAGGTCCGAGCAACAGGATTTCGGCTACCTGCACAAAGAAACATATTACATTATTAATTTTTTTTATTATATTATATTATATTAAAAATACAATAAATACAGTCATTTGCTCTCACCTCTGGGTCCAAAATCTCTCATGTAGCAGTTAGTGCAGTATGGCTTCTCATCGTGCTGCATAGAAATGTAAAAATGACAATCTGAATCTAGTACTCTTTCCGTCAACTTCCGCTTTACTGCATTCTGCATATTATTAGTGTAACACTTCAATGCATCCCTGTTATCATCAGTTTACAGAGCTTGTTATTGTTTATGCATAAAAAGACAACATATACATATGATAAAGGGAATTTATGTATACCTCTGCATGCTGACCAGGTGTTAGTTGTCTTTTACACTTGTGACACTTCAAGCATAATGGGTGATAATCCCGTCCCAATGACCTCTTCTTCTCACCTGCATGAATCAAAGGTCAAAGGTTAAGCAATCAGCCAGGTGAGTTTACTGAAGCTACAGAGTTAGTTTGGTAAGAGTCAAGGGAAGCTGTTCAAAATCGAGGGATAAAAACACCAGTAAAAAATAAATACGGAAAATTCAGTCAAATTAATACAGTACACTGCCCTATTTTAACAGATTTTTTAAAAGTGTAGAATCAGTGTTATTTAGTACAATTCATATACTTTTATAGTATTGATTCATATTTTCAATTAGTTTCTATATTTATATTTTTGGTTTTAGTAATTTCATGTGCTTTCTTGATTTATATTAGTTTTTTTAATCTATTAAACTTTATTTTTATTTTACACTAAAAAATGCTGGGTTAAAAACAACCCAAGTTGGGAAGGAAAGGAAGTAAATAGGATAAACTTTGATGTCATGTTGACTTACAGTTATGAAAAGAGTTTAAAAAAGGAAACGATTATTGTGTTCATATGTTGGCATGAAAAATATTTTCAAGTCAGTGTTGTTATTAACTAAAACTATTAAAAACCCTTTTCTGTAAGGGGCTGAAAAAATATATAAATATTAGATGAAAAAAAAATGTAAATGCAAAGTTTAAGTACTAAAATAATTACTAAAACTACACTCTAAAAAATGCTGGGTTAAAAACAACCCAAGTTGGGTTGAAAATGGACAAACCCAGCGATTGGGTTGTTTTAACCCAGCGGCTGGGTTAAATGTTTGCCCAACCTGCTGGGTAGTTTTATTTAACCCAAATATTGTTTAAAAATTACTGTATTTCTTGCTTAAAATGAACCCAAAATATGTTGGAAATTAACATTTATTAATATGTTTAATAAACAAACATTTATTAATACTTTTTTTGAATAATATTTAAACAATAAACATTTATTAAATTGCTTATTAATAAATGCTCATCTTTTTGATTATTATTGTTGCCTCTAGTAATTATGAGTCTGATTTTTAATTTCCAACCTATTTTGGGTTCATTTTAAGCCAGACATATAGTAATTTGTAAACAATTGTTGGGTTAAATAAAACTACCCAGCAGGTTGGGCAAACATTTAACCCAACTGCTGGGTCAAAACAACCCAATCGCTGGGTTTGTCCATTTTCAACCCAACTTGGGTTGTTTTTAACCCAGCATTTTTTAGAGTGTAGTTTTAGTAATTATTTTAGTACTTAAACTTTGCATTTACATTTTTTTTTTCATCTAATAATTATATATTTTTTCAGCCCCTTACAGAAAAGGGTTTTTAATAGTTTTAGTTAATAACAACACTGACTTGAAAATATTTTTCATGCCAACATATGAACACAATAATCGTTTCCTTTTTTAAACTCTTTTCATAACTGTAAGTCAACATGACATCAAAGTTTATCCTATTTACTTCCTTAATGCATTTTTCTGGTCTTACTGTACGTGGCTCATTGTTGGTGCATGTTGTTCCAAAGAAAAAAATGGTTTGTGTTTGTAATTTTGAACCGGATTATTCTTGCTCATCCTCTGAAACGACTCAAAGAAGAAGAATTTGGACTTGTCCTTTAGTTTGTAAAGTTTATTTGTAGTGGTATAGACATGCCCCATAGATATCTATTGAAAAGTACAATATTATAAATACATCTTTCTTTCTTTTTTTACATACCAAAGGATGAATCAAAATTATTCTATGTTGTAAAAAAAATTATTATATTAGTTTTAACCTCACACTCCAATTAATAAGGACACTGTGAATCTGAACTTGGAATCCACTCTTCGAATTCTTCCATCTTGGATTGATTTCACATTCATTTTGGATTGCATTCACATTCTCAGTTCTATGTATATATTACCCTTTCATTACTCTTTCATGTGGGCCTGGCACGAGCCCTCCTACTGAAACCCTGACCTTAACATTGGACATGAAACCTCTAGGTTGAACCAGGATCATACTGAAACTGAACCTCAGCTACAAACATCTTGCTCAGCTTTTCTCTTCCTGGCAGAATCAACAACAGCCTGCAGTCCACCTCAATAACTGAAGGAGCTTTTTTTTCTTCAGTCTTGACGCTGAAAGCTGACTGGCAGCTACAAGATTTTTCTGTCCAAATTCTCCTCTTTCTTCAAGTGTCCATATAGGTTTCTGCCAATTTAAACAGTCAAGCCTCTCTTGCTCTGGCCTATTCCACTTCCTGCCACAGGCAGACACTTCCTGTGCTCATGTGACTCATGTCGTGAGACGCTGATGGCGGTTAGGAAACTGCAGACTGATTAACTCTACACAAATGCATACAGATAAAGGCCTACACCCTCTTAGTTACACAACTAGTTTGTTCATCTAATGGCAGAACCCATATAGCACAGGTACGTCTCTAAGATGTCTGCTAAAGTGCGCTTAATCTGGAAAACATCTGTTGTGTACAAACATCTGATAAACGTCTTAGAAAAAGCAGTTTTACATTCACTCTAAATCATCAACATCTTAAAGATATTTTCTAAATGTCTATTTAGCATCTGACAGGAAACGTTTCAGAGACATATTGCAGATGAGCAAAGACTAAAACATACATCTTGCCAGGTGTAAAGTACTTGAGTAAATGTAATTAGTTACTGTACTTAAGTATCTTTTTGGCTACTTTGTAGTTGTACTGAGTATCAAAGATATTGGCAACTTTTACTCTCAACTTGACTACATATTCGAGCAAGTAAATGTACTTTTTACTCCACTACATTTGTGATGAGTAATGCAATTACAAATTACATTTTGCACAGCACCTAACTTTTTTCAGTTTGTTTCTGATACAAAGAAGCGATATCGCCATCTAAGTGCATTGAAGGTACTATATCTTGTGCGTTTTGCACTTACTCACTCAAACTTGTCAACAAGGCTACTTTACATGAATGTGAGTGCATTAGCAGGTAGTTGCTGATCACAGTTGTTTGATTTATTAGATGAGGAATTGACTGCAGCTGGTGATGAGGCTCAAACCAGCACTTACGGTAGACTTTGACTATTTAAGTTTACTTAACATTGTTTTATTTATCCGCAATATTGACAAGACCGTTTTGACGGATATCGGTTTACTTATGGCCACTTGAGCTTAACTGAGACTTGAGAGTTTGTAGACGTTTAAAAGGTTGTTGTGTCGACCTTGATTTATTGCAATATTGAGTTTTATTTAGATTTTATAAAATAAACTTGATTTCTCATCTTACAAATCAATTGTTTCTTATTTTCACTGGCAGTCTCTCAGGACTAGTGCATCTCTGAGCCTACATTCAGCATGAGTAAAATACTTAAGTACTGTTAAAATCAGATACTTTCAGACTTTTACTCAAGTCATATTGGAATTGGTTACTTGTAACTTGTAGTGGAGTTATTTTTGATGCAAGGTATCTGTACTTTTACTCAAGTATGGTTTTAGGTACTCTTTACACCTCTGCATCTTGCAGCTGTAAATGCAGACATCAGATAGATACGTGTACGTGTGCTATCAGGGAACCTATAAAGCTACTCTGAAATTAGCATTTAGCATGCTCTGCGATGCCCTTTTTACAACCCTCTACTCTTAATATAAAATGTTACCACACCACTAAACATGAGAACACACAATTTGGGCACAATATAATCGATATAGTATTGAAATACCTCAACAGCAAGTCAAGACAAGCACTTTTAAGTCAAAACAGAACCTGATGTGAAATATTTGCTGCTAAACACATTACATGCAGCATCTCAGAGCCTTATATTGACATTTCTCACTGCTGATAACTACATAATACCTCAATATAATCTTAATCAGTATGTTTTAAGCATGTTAAAGATGGATCCCTCCAACCCCAGATGTCACTCACCAAAATAAACAGGTTTCCCACATATAGGACAGAAGCTCACCATGGTTGTAGCCGGCCTCTAATAGTTTTATGCACAAGATGTTGAGATGCAGGAAATGCATGTGAGCGTCTCAACTGTGACAGCCTCTCAGGATGTGGCAAGAGTTGCAGTGACAGGAAGCAAGAAATGATTTCAAAAAACAAATATGCTCATTTCGAACAGTCAGAAGAAAGAGAGGAGGAAAATGTTGGTCAGAAGTGTGTGTGGGTGCTGTGATATGATGAGTCTGTCATAGCAGGGTTGGACTTCAGTCAGTTTTGCTGTTTTAAAGAGACTTTATTCACACTTCTGCTGTGGTCAGTCGTTGCGGTTTGAAATCAAAGATGATGTCGAGGGCCGTGTGAGGTCATCAGACTTGTCGGAGTCTGTTATGAAATGAAAGCTTGTGGGTTGTTTGCTGGATGCGAGTCAAAGAAACAACAGAGAGGGAGATTGAGAGGGACAGAGAGAGACACAGATGTCAGCCGCTCAGATTTCATGTGTTGTCATGGTCGCCGCTTCTCAACCCCTCGATCTGTCCGCTCGCGCTTTTTCATCCTCTTTCTCTCCATCCGAGAGATTAAAAAGCTCCAGTGTGGGAGAACGATGGGAGTTTAGGAGAAACCCAAAACTGCTGCCGCTCACACACACGCACACAGAGCGATGACATCACCGAAAGGAGCTTGATTGGATGAGCACAGAAAGCCGTGAGAAGGAGAATCATTGAAGCCGAGACTGAGAGTGTGTTTTGTGTATGTGTGTGTTGAGATATAAAGGATGAATAAGAGTCTGGCTCGAGTTGCAATGCACTATTGCCCTCAGTTTAGCATGATTTATACACATACACACAACTCCTGCACAGTGCGTGCACTGGCAGGGGAAACACATAGACTTTATTTGAATAGGACAAGCTTTGTTATGGTTTGAGCAGCTCAATCTGGAATTCCTGCATATGATTTCCTATAGCTAATAAGTGGTAAATGCTCACCTGGGTGTTTAGCTGCACCCGATTTGTATAAATTCACATTCTAACTATAATGTTTTTTTTGTCTGTAAATATACGTGAGCCATCACTTTCTTGCTATTTTAAACAACTACAGCATTTGCATTGTTGGAGTTTTTTTAAAAGGCAATAAAAGGGCAGCCTTTAGGGGTGCACTCACTATTTTTTCCTCATTAAAAATATATTTTTTAAAACATGTGCATTTACATGGAAGACTTCAGTTAAATATGTAGTCTAATAAAAGCTGTTTTATTCTACATGGAGCGGCTTGCCTCATTGGAGGCGGCATGTTGTGGCCTAATGGATAGAGAGTCGGACTTGTAACCCAAAGGTCATGGGTTCGAGTCTCAGGTCCGGCAGGGATTGTCGGTGAGGGGAGTGAATGTCCAGCGCTCTCCCCACCCTCAATACCACGACTGAGGTGAGACCCTTGAGCAAGGCACCGTACCCCCAACTGCTCCCCGGGCGCCGCAGCAATGGCTGCCCACTGCTCCGGGTGTGTGTTCATGGTGTGTGTGTTCACTGCTGTGTGTGTGCACTTGGATGGGTTAAATGCAGAGCACAAATTCCGGGTATGGGTCACCATACTTGGCCACATGTCACTTCACTTCACATGTTGACAGACACTTTTGTTTATGGAATAAATCCATCATGGCTGAAGCATATTTCTAAAATGTCTTCAGCAACTTAAAATGTTTTCATTTGCATGATTTTGCATCCATGCTACTAGGCCAGTGTTGCTATTTCCCAAAATGTTCATTTTTTGCATGATTTTGCATCCATGCTACTAGGCCAGTGTTGCTATTTCCCAAAATGTTCATTTTTTTTAAAATCTGTTTATGTTTTTATTTTTTGTAAACATACAGTACCTGTCAAAAGTTTGAGAACATTGCATTTTTTTATGTTTTTGAAAAAAGTCTTATGTACACTGAGGGTGCATTTATTTAATAAAAATACAGTTAAAACTTTTATATATTGCAAAATATTATTACAATTTAAAATTGTTTTCTTTTCTTTACTGTATTTTTTTTATTAAATAAATGCAGCCTTGGGGATCATAAAAGACTTCTTTCAAAAACATAAAAAAATTGTAATGTTTCCAAACTTTTTGACAGGTACTGTACAATATTGTTCAAAACTATAGGGTCAGATTTTGTTTTTCAGAAGAAATTAATACTTTTATTCAGCAAGAATGCATTAAACTGAAGAATACCAACAGTAAAAATTACAAAGCATTGTACGTTGTAACAAGAAAACTGAATCCTGAAAAAAATGCATCATGGTTTCCATAAGATATTAAGCAGAACAGCTGTTTTGAACATTGATAATAATAAGAAATGTTTCTTGATCACCAAATCAGCATATTAGAATGATTTCTGAAGGATCATGTGACACTGAAGACTGGAGTAATGATGCTGAAAATTCAGCTTTGCCTACAAGAATAAATTACATTTTAAAATACATTAAAACAGAAAACAGTTACTTTAAGTTGTAATAATATTTCACAATATGACTGTTTTTACTGTATTTCTGATCAAAAAATGAGACAAAATACACTTTTTTCAAAATCATAAAAAAATTGTACTGCCCCCAAACTGTTGAACGGTAGTTTATTTCATATTAATAACATGACACATACCATAGAGGGTTAAAGTGGGTTTCTGTTGGGCAGGTAAGCATCAGGCATGAGTTTCTTCTCAGCATTTGGTCCAATGGTTACTCTACAGTTTTGTGTATGCTGAACTAACTTCATTCAGTGAGGGATAAAAAAGCATTTCCCATCAAGCCTAACTGGGAACTTCACCAAACAGCAGAGTCAGAGCCCTGTCCACATGAGCGCTTGTTCACACAGACCGCACACACACACACACCAACACTACCGTCTACTGCCAAACTACACAGAGAAGAGCAAAACAGGGTTAGAGGAAGGGAGGGCTTCTCTTTCTGTCCTTTTTTCATGCTGGTTTGGTTTGGCTCTGAAAAACCAGCCTAAATCCTCTTCTTTCTGGCTGAGAAATGGAGGAGAGGGGATAGAATAGAGTAGGGGAGAGTGGGGTAAGCTGTGTCGCCCTCTTAATCAAGCAAACTGTGCACAATTTTTGCCATGTGATTGTGAATACATATTTAGAAAGTACTCACCATTTACAGCAGCCAGTGTCTGGGAGATGAACAAGAAAAGTGACAATCATTTTTTATTCAGAACTGTTGTTTGCATTTCAAAGTACATATTCCACATGGCACATAAAATTAATTTGAGGTCAAAGCAAATTTATTCAGGTCTGAAAATATACATTATACATGTTGGTGAATTGCCAATGAACATGTAAATTATTTTGCTAAAGATTAGCCATGAATTATTAAATGAAGCATCCTGAATGGTAGCTGTGGGATAAAGTGAGTCAGATGCTTTGGGGTAAGTTGTGTCAGTGTCTAGTGAAAGCTTTGTTTCAAATGTAGGAAATATGACTTCAAAATGTTGAAAACAGTTTCACTATTATACATTCAAATATTCTGAATAATAAACCTTTTTTGTATTAGACCTGGTTGGTTTAAGAAAATGGTAATATACAGTATGCAGCAAAATAAGACTTTGGTAATGTACATTAGTACAGGGGTTTCCAAACTTCTTCATACTTGGACCAATCTAAAGAGCTAAAATGAAAATGCTCATTAATTAATTGCATTACCACTATGCTTAAAGTAGCTATAAAAATTAGGATGAAGATGAACAAAAACTGTGAGGTTTACAGATAAATAGAGTATATGTTTTTGCTTTCTTTCAGTGCAAGTCAGAGCAGCCTAATGGTTACATTGAAGTAATGATGTGTAGAGTACTGCAGTAATAACATATTTTTGTAGGGCAACCCAGAAGTTAGCATCACCCTGGTTCCCTCAACAAAAACCCAACAGGATTTTTCCACTGGCTTTTGGATTATTGCAGAAAATAAGCTCTGACCAACAAAAGTTTATAATTCTTACACGTTTTGTTCATCATGACAAATGAACAACTTTTATGAACTTAGAAGTCTAAATCGACAGAAATAAAAAGCTAAACGTAGTCTATAAACAAACTATACCACGGTCAATTTACTTCAACGTCACCATCTTTAACCATCTTGACAATCTTTATTTAATATATTTCCCCTGAAAGTTTGCGTATAAATGCGGACTAGTGAGTTTTCCCATACAGAGTCATGACGTTTAAGGTTCCCGATGTAACAGACGTAGGCTAAGGCTACACTCTAAAAAATGCTGGGTTAAAAACAACCCAAGTTGGGTTGAAAATGGACAAACCCAGCAATTGGGTTGTTTTAACCCAGTGGTTGGGTTAAATGTTTGCCCAACGTGCTGGGTAGTTTTATTTAACTCAACTGTTGTATAAAAATTACTGTATTGCTTGCTTAAAATGAACCCAAAATATGCTGGAAATTAACATTTATTAATATGTTTAATAAATGAGCATTTATTAATCAGATAATGAATAATAAACAATAAACATTTATTAAATTGCTTATTAATAAATGTACACCTTTTGATTATTATTGTTGCCTCTAGTGATTATGTGTCTGATTTTTAATTTCTCACCTATTTTGGATTCATTTTAAGCCAGCCATATAGTCATTTTTAATCAGTAGTTGGGTTAAATAAAACTACCCAGCAGGTTGGGCAAACATTTAACCCAACCACTGGGTTAAAACAACCCAATTGCTGGGTTTGTCCATTTTCAACCCAACTTGGGTTGTTTTTAACCAAACATTTTTTAGAGTGTAGTAAGAGCTGTGCATGTAAACCTGACTGATGCTAGAGACTTCGGTCTTTAGCCTATTTGTTAGAGCACCCCACTCTCATGCCGGCGGACACGGGCTTGAGTCCCGCCTAGAGCGGGCGGTTTGAACAGGAGGGGTTACATTGGTGCCGTGACCCGGATGGGGGTGAGGTTTAGGGGGGTGCGTATAAACCTCACTCCCTTGAAGTCAAGAGGTGCTCTTGCGACTGATACTAGAGATTTCAGTCTTTAGCCACCTTGTTAAAGCACCCGACTCCCATGCCGGCGGACCGGGGTTCGAGTCCCACTTACAGCGGGCATATCTTGACAAAGGGTAACAAGTGGCTAAATACAGCAGTTGTCGGTGTAACCCCTTCTGTTCGAAACTGCTGTAGTCCCATTTAGCCACTTGTTACCTTTGTCAAGATATGTAAAAGCTTAAACATTCATAAATGGGGAAGGTAAATTTATTTTGTAATAGATTAAAATAAGAAAATATCTTGAGATTGTGTTAAACACAGACCTTACTTCAGGCATTTAACCAATATCCTATTTATCCTAAGTGCTAAAATGTTAACTCATTTTGGGGTTTTAAACTACAAAAATACATCTTCCCTACAGCACTCTTTTAAGATGGAACTTGTACAGTTGATTATAGCCGCTCTAACTGATTTGGTGAATTCATTCTTTGAAGAATTCGTCAGACTGATTAAACATGCTAACTCCTGAGTTTTTGAGTCTCTTTAAAAGTTTCATTAAAAGGAAATTGCAAATTTCTTGTTAGCAAATTGATTCATGATTATCTAGGTTTGGCATTAGTAACATGTCATAAAACATGTTTATGTGAACAGTATGTGGCACGTTAACATACAGAGCCGCAGGCCTGAGACAAGCTGGCATGTGTGTGATGTATATATGACTCTGTGTGTGTGTGTGTGTGTGTGTGTGTGTTGTAAGTGTTGTAAGTCTCAGTAGGTTTTGGCATGACATCCATGGGCCATGTGACTTGAAAGCAGACAGTGAATCTACGCCTGACCCACTATAGAAAACTTGGCAAAAATACTCAACCTCTGATGTTAACAGGGAAGACGCAAAACACGGGATGCCTAGACCAGAATCTCACTATTTCAACTCCAAAAGACATCACAGCGATCCCGAATCAGTAAACTCATCTGTCCCAGCCAAATGGTGATGTCTAACTATTCAAAGACAGCTTTGTCCCAGCTGCCTACCAGAATGCACCATTTTTGAAAAACTTTTAGGTTTAGTAGACATGTTTTTATGTTTACAGGCCCGCAGAGGTGATTAAACCCAGGTCTTCCACTAATTAACGCCGACTACCAACACCCAAGTCGACGCATCTTAATCAAAACCGGCTTTCAGCTTACAGTGTGAAAATGTGGTAGTTTATAATTGCATTCAGAAAAGAGAGCAAGTCAGCCAGCAGAACGAAAGACTCTTAAATGTGTTGATTCTTGCCTTTGCATTCTTGGCATTTCTCTTCAACCTTTTTCTGTCTTATAGTTTTTTCCTCGCGGTTCTCATGCGAAGCGGCCAATGCCAATTCCCTCAGATTTGGTTTGGCTTAAACACAAGGAGGCCGGGCGCTCTCCTCCCTTCTCCCTCTCTCATTTCCTGTTTTTTTCCCTTCTTTCTCTCGCTCATTCTCACCCAGTCTGCTCTCTTCCTCTCTCTCGGTCTTGCGCGCTCTCTCTTTTTTGAGACTAGTCACACTGGTTTTAGGGGGTTCCAGTAATTCCTTTGTCCTTTAAATAAATAATGCAAAGCACAGCTTCCTCTGGCTTATGTACGTATACGCATTTCACTACATTACAAAGATCTTTTGATGAATAAAATCCGCCTGGTCAAAGAGTGCTGAGAATGGGCACTGGATAAAAAACAATGAAACAATTGAAAACATGAAACTACTGTAAAATATTCATAAAGTATTAATAAAAGAGTTATATACTTAAAAGCAAGTTTTTCCACTAGTTTTTTTTTTTGTTTAATATTGAAACAGATCAGAATCTGGGTGCATGTTCATTTTTAATTTGAGCGTATCAGCATTTTAAATCATCTGCCCTGCCTGATTTTTAATTATCCCGAAATATTATTGAGGAAATGTATGCTATAACCCCCCCCTCGCCATCACACCCTTTGTTTCTCCTCTCTCTCCTCATACAGCTGGTGTATGCTGGGTGCCCCTCCCCCACCATTTGAACAAACCAATAAGAGGGCATATCAGCCGAGCCCCCCCTTACACACACTCTCACACACCTCCCTACCCCCATCCTCTCTCTCCCCATCCCCCTATCCCTCTCTCTATCACTCCCCCATATTTCCTTTCAAAGCAGACCCTCTTGCTGCCATCTCTCGCCCAATCTTTAAATTATCAGTACAGAACACGCCTACTATAAGTGTAGTATCTATCTTATGCGTTTCAATGTTACCAGGAAAGATCTTACTTTGGTCTCGGAGCTTACACATAAAGAGATAACAGGACATGAATACATAGTATATCATAAACGCATTCTGGGAAGCATATGACGTGCATGTGACTTTCAAAAGAAAGTGAGATAAAAACAGTGTGTCAAGGTGGGATTATAAAATGGGACTGCACACCCACACATCACAGCTCCTATGTGACTCATTGAAGACTTCTTGAAGAAAAATGCAGATCTGTTAACTCATTAAACGTTTTATTTAACCCAGAACACATTTATTTCTGGGTTAAATCAGTTAAATGGGAAAAAAAAGAGAAAGAAAGAGCAAGATTAAAAACCAGCCCCCCTTTATAGGCTACTATCTCAGGACATAAATTAGCCTACTACTACATGTTCACATATAAATTTGATACTCAAGACTAAAATACATTAATCCAAGACTGAGGGAAGTGAATCTAGAATCATGTCACTTAAAAGTAAACAACATATTTTTGCCAGTTTCATTAAATCTTTGTTTTGCCTTGGTCGACTTCCATCGATGTCCACACTATTGCTACTGGCCAAAAAGAGGCGTGATCAGGTTTAAATGTCCAACAAGCCCTAGAGAATGGCCCATGTTAACAACTACAGACGAAGCAAATCAAACGTTTGTATTAATCGAAAAAGTGCAGGGGATATTTAAGTAAATGGAGGCAGTTTATACGTGTTGTCAAGATAAATTGGAGAAGCATCTAACATTTGTAAATTATTCACGCGTTTCCCCTTCAGCGGCGCATCTCTCTAGTTTGCATTCCCTTCAGTGCTCCAACTAGACCAGAGCAATAGAAACACGATCGACTTCATAGGCACCACGTATTTAAAGGGTTAGTTCAACTAAAAATGAAAATAATGTCATCTATTACTCACCCTCATGTCGTTCTACACCCGTAAGACCTTCGTTCATCTTCGGAACACAAATTAAGATATTGTTGATGAAATCCGACGGCTCAGTGAGGCCTCTATTGAGAGCAAAACCATTCAAACTCTCAAGGTCCATAAAAGTACTAAAAACATGTTTAAAACAGTTCATGTGAGATCAGTGGTTCTATCTTAATATTATAAAGCGACAAGAATACTTTTTGTGCGCCATAAAAGCAAAATAACGACTTTTCAACAATATCTATATGGGCCGATTTCAAAACACTGCTTCATGAAGCTTCTGAGCTTTATGAATCTTTTGTTTCGAATTAGTGATTCGGATCTCCTATCAAACGGCTCAACTGCTGAAATCACGTGACTTTGAGATTCACTGATTCGATTCGTAAAGCTCAGAAGCAGTGTTTTGAAATTGTCCCATTTAGATATTGTTGAAAAGTCTTTATTTTGTTTTTATGGCGCACAAAAAGTATACTTGTCGCTTTATAATATTAAGGTAGAACCACTGAACTCACATTAACTGTTTTAAATATGTTTTTAGTACTTTTATGGACCTTGAGAGTTTCAATGGTTTTGCTCTAAATGGAGGCCTCACTGAGCCATCGGATTTCATCAACAATATCTTCATTTGTGTTCGGAAGACGAACGAAGGTCTTACGGGTGTAGAACGACATGAGGGTGAGTAATTAATGACAAAAATTTCATTTTTGGGTGAACTAACCCTTTAACAATAATAATAATTATAATTATTAATAATATTAAAATCAATGTATTATTTCAGAACTTTATTTTCATTTGAACTTTATGCCATTAATAATAAGTATTTAGGCATTAGTAATAACACCATCAGTTTACCTCATTAGAAACCACTATTATTGGTTTCAAATAAAATGTTGTGACGACAGTTCTCCTTAAACACTTTAAGGATAGCCTAAATAAGTAATATATTTCTAAACTACTTTAATTTGAATATGGGAATATATTATCCAAGTCTTAGACACACATTGCTAAAATATGTTAGCTCCAATGATCCATAAATAGCGCTGAAGTACCTTAACAAAGGCTGCTCGTCTGCCGAAACGTCGGATATAGTCAGTCATACTTAGCCCATAATAATCCATCCACACTCACGTTTTAAGTTTTGTCATAGAAACGCGTTTACAAGCTTCGTTGATCACTTAACTTACCATTCGACATTTCCATTGTTTTCAGAAGGGTTTCACTCAATAGGTATGGGAGTATGTCTTTGATTTCAGTTGAAAATGGTGGATTGTTAAATGGGCCTCATTTGTGAATGATTTGGCTTTGAGAGCAGTAAGTGCTTGTTTCCACTTCATTTTGTGCGTGGGCTCTTCACAGTCGCTCGGTGCTCGGCTTCTCTGGTCTGCTGTACTGGAGCTGTGAAATCGCGCTGATGGTCTGTCACATTATTTCTCACTGACACCGTCTGAGCGCAGGAGCACCACGCCAAAAGATCAGCTCAAAAACACTTCATAACACACAGCTCCGCTCAGCTCCGGGTGAGTTCCGCTTTTTATTTAATAGCTAATATATACATGCGTTTGTTTGAGTGGGAGGAGTGGAAAAAAGAGCTTTTTTTCATCGTTTTTTCCACTGATGTAAATATAATTAGGGACTTTAGAACGCGTCGCCTCTCACTGATCGCCACAAAACAGTTTATAAATATCAATGTTTTTCATAACCCAGGCAGATTCATTAGCGATGAGCTGATGTTCAGGACAGGACATGTGGCCCTGAGGTTTTAAAGGACGACAAGGGCTTTATTTGTGGTAGTTTTGTGAGACTAAAGGCAGATGGTGGACTAAAGCCAGCGCGACATTCACTGCTAACATAAGCTAATACATCTACATGGTTTCACTCTAAATGTGATTTAAATCAGTTAAACACTGTGTGGGTGAGTAAGGCGGGTTGTGATAAAGTATAGTTGTGTGTTAGGTGTGTTAAAAGAGCGGTAGACAGGCAATATTATGTTTATTTGTGTGTTTTTGTGTAGCTGGGAGCTAACGCTAGCGCTTCACGGAAGTGTCTGATAAGCAGCTGCTCCCTCTTACTGTCTTATGTACTTTTATTTATGTACTTTATTAATTATAAACATAACGCACGTGCGTGCTGTGTTGTGTAGCGCGTCGCTGCTAGTTTTTGTGTTGTTTTTATTTCTTATTTCTCTTTTGATATGACTTGGTTTGGGTTTCGGAAGTTTGGCGTTTCAAAATGTTTTAAAAATGTTTTAAATATCACTAAAGGGACAATGAAGAATTTTGTTGATATTTTTATAATATTTTTGCATTTAGTAAGTAGGACACGGCTAGAAGGAATGAAGTTACTTAAACAAAAAAAAGAGGCTTTAAACCTCATCATCTTGTTTGTAAACCAGTTTTATTAATCTGCAGTTTTGGATCGTCATTGTCCTATTACCTTATTATAAACGGTGAAAAATATTGTTTTTAAAGACTAATACATGTAATTTTACTGTAATGTATTAAGGTTTTAAAGTTAAAACAAGCAAATGAACTAATTCACTTTTATTTGTAATTCATAACTTAATTCTTTTTAATTCCTTATTTTCATTTTTATTTTATTAACTATTTTAATTTTTACTGTAAATTTATTTATTTATTTATTTTAAGTTTCATGAGTCTAATATGTTTTTAAACAGTTTTTGGTTCGTTCAAATGTCAACTCTCTGGTACTTTAGAGTGTTTTAACAACTTTTTTTAGTTTTTAAAACGTTTTAATGACTCATGCTGTATATTTGAACAGTATTTTTGAACTTAATGTTTGTAAGCATTTTAATGACTGAAATGTGTTTTTTAAACAGTGATTTAATCTGTGTTTTCTGGCGTGGAATCGAAGAGGAGGAAGTGAGAGAGGGGGAATCATATAAGCCGGAAGGAAATGCCAATCGCCACTACTGGTCATTCAACGTCTCGAGAGCCCCGCGTCTGTTCCCCGGACCCCGTTCCCAAGCGTGCTGATTTATGCGAGGACGCAGGGGCCCAGCCAGCGGAATACAGAGGTTCGGAGGGGGGCCACAGCCTGGGCAGCACTAGACTTTCTGGAGCGCTTGAGAGCTCCTCTGCGGTGTCTCATTCCCCTCCCACTTCCCCTTTCCTCCACCACCACCACCATCATCATCATCATCCCTATCATCCAGTGACTATGGAGCCCCCCAGGACTCGATCTCGCTCGCGGTCTGGATTTTACCACGGTGGATTATCTAACTCGAATGGTAATGCTGGGAGTGGCGGTGGTGCGCTAAGTCCAGCTGGAGGAATAAGCCACCACCAACACCAACAGCAGCAGCAGCAGTTCGGCGCTGCTCATGGACACATGGAAAACCTGCGCCCACCCGGGAGCATGCTTTCCCCAGGCGCCCACAGACACGCAGGGCCTGGAATGCACAGAAACTCCGGAGCAGGTAAGTCGTTCTTAAACCACCAGTCTAAATTTGGATTATGGATCTCATTTCATCTTGGAGGTGCACAATAAACATGAGTTTTCTAACACTATCATGTTATCCCATATTTGGTTGTAACTATCCAACTGTAGTTGTATTTGACCACATCTGACAGGATATGGGGCTGAAGATATGAAGCTATAGGCTCTACTACATTCAATTAGTGTAGTGTTGTATGGGATTCTGTTGGACTGGTTCAACACTTGTTTATGGAGTTTTCAAAATTGCATTTTATATGAAAAATATAAACAAATGCACACTTGTATGACACCCACTCAATACTACCTCACTAAATTAGTATAATTTTATCCGAGATGCAGCAAACCTTATAAACATTTCATTTCAATTCATTCATTCAATTTGTTGTGGTGATCTACACTTTTTAAAATAAAATAATACATTTTTAAATAAAATTAATTATAATTTTTTTTTTTTTTTAATGGCTGTAAGTCAATGGGTTGAATATGAAATGGATCTCTTTTACTTTTGAATACTGTAATGCAGTAAGGCAGGGCGTTTCAGTCTAAAACTAGAGGTGTTATGCCACAGTTTCTTTTTTAAAAATGGAAAGTTGCATGCAGGCTTAATGTGAGCTCTGATCTCTTCATAAATAGAGTTAAAGCTTTGTCAGCAGGTATGTGAAGAACTCGACAGACTTTGTGCTTTTAAGGGTCACGATTGGGTGTCTTTCCTAATGACAGACCAAATTGCAAATTGCGCTCCTTATTTCCTCGTTAATGTTTGCACAAGTTCTGATGAGCAACACACTGATCTAAGCATTCCTATTGACTTTTAGCACTTTATGGTTCATCTTAAGCAGCAGATTTGACACTAGGGCGTAACAAATATGTGCAAGACATGCATTCATTCAAGTACCCAACTGTGACTATTCTCCTCTGTTTTAGATGCCTAATGTTGTTATTCTCTGGTCCAAAAGTAGCACAGCGTTTTCCTCCACAGTATGGGACAATTGTTCCCACTGACTTTAGGGTTTAAGTTAATAATTGACCCGATCGCCACATCTGTCCAACGCCATCACGGTGCTTTATGATTTCTGTTAAACCGAATGGAAATTCCAAAATATAAAGTGTTCAAGCCTCTGACATCCTTATTTCCTGCTACATGACGGGTTTAATCCGCCACAGCACTTCCTTCTTTGACATGGACAACAAGCTGGTGGGAGCAAATGCATACGCGCACATGTGTTCATGCACCTAGAGTTAATGTAGCCACCGCTCGTATACTGTTACGAGACAGGAGCAGGGCTTTGATGGCATACACGTAAAAAATAAATTAAGGATGCACCGATATGAAAATTTTGGCTGATACCGATAACCGATAATTCTTTATATTTGAAAGCCGATAACCGTTATGTTGGCCGATAAATCTAAATCAAAATTGTTTTATAATTTTTGAGAGCCTGATTACAAAAACAAAAGTCTCACCATTAAAAGCCATGTCCCAAGCACACAATTATAATGTTCTCATTATAATATTATGTAGCCTAAATAACAGAATTGCACTGTACTTAACTGTATCTTCCTTTTTGAAGTGATATCAATCACATTTCAAGCAATTCTAAACCATAATGGCTGACAGTGCGCATCTGAAGTGTCTCAGCTGAGGGAAATAATCCATTATTCATCACCTTTAATATATCGGCCAAATTTTCTTATTGGGCCGATAACGTTAACATTAAAAATGAACATATATCGGCTGATACCGATATTGTGGCCGATTATATCGTGCATCCCACAAATCAATGTATTAAAAAATGAACACATGGCCTCTATGACCATGCATGCATGTGTGGAGGGGGTGAGGGGGGGATGTAGTATCTCAGGTGTTGCGCTTTAAGCTCAGGTGTGTTTGCCTATTGGCAGTTGCTTTTTGTGGCTGAGCTGCACTACACACACACTTTACTAAAAAGCCCAGACTGGAAATACCTGTCTGATGGAGTGAGCATCAAGCAACCTGCTTTGCCTGCCTGCTGCCGCCACTGCACCAACTAGACCAGCGTGTGTGTGTCTGAGCTTTGTTTGGGGCCGTTTGTCATTAAGCAAGACTTTGCTCTTTTTCTGTCCTATGATTTATCCTGATATTTAAATGCATCTCGGGGTGAGCATGTGATATTGACTGGATGAATAATCAGAGGTGCTTTACCTGAGATTGTATATGTGATATTGACTAGTAGGATATACAGTAGCTGTGTGTATATATATATAATATATATGTGTGTGTGTGATATTGACTGAGATCAGATAGGCCGCTTTGATAATGAGAGAAGCTCGGCACACTGAAATCCCCTGAGTTTAACACCATCTGCTCTCAATACAGAAGCGCCCTCTTTCTCTGCCTCTCCCGCTCTCATTCCTCATCCCTTTATCTCTTTTGTCCACCCGATCCCTCTTTCATTTTCTCACACTGACTTTCCCTGTCCATTTACCCTCCTGCATATTTCATCCTCTCATCGAACTCATATTTGCTTGTAAATGCACATGTATGCATAGAAGGAGGAACCATGTTAGACCTCCTGAGGCTTTTTCTGCTGTAGGTGTTTGGTATTATCCTCAGCACTGTGCGGAGAGGGAGAAAAAGGGCTATCAGGTCCCATAAAATCAATAGGGAAACAGATTTCTGGTGGGCCTGTGTGCTCGTGAGTGTCTGTGTTTGAGAATGCACTCGTGTGTGTACATGTGGACAGTTCAAGATCATTTGAAGGGTGTAGAATCCCCCCTGGGGCCGGTCCAGACCAAGCTCAGTTCTGCTGACTCTTAACAGAAATGCAGAGAATGTGTTAGAGGTGATCAAATGGATTATAAGGGATCTTTAACACGACACTAAAAACTGTGTTTTAGCCATTCATATACATGATGAAGGCATTTTGGCGGCCTGAAAATGCAAGTTTTTGAAAACGACACTGTTATCGTCTCCGTGTAAACTACAAAATTTGGGGAAATTGTGAAAATGGTGACGTAACAAGCATTACGTGTTCAGTCTGTAGGCGCGTAGTGTTTCTTTACAAAGTGACATCGACAACTACTGGCCTGGCATGCATAATACAGTGTTTTTAATCGTTTTTGGAGGATCTGTGTGAACGGGGACCGTTTTGACAAAGTTGTCATCTGTATGCGAAAAATGCAAACAACAAAAAAACTTAGTACATCGTTGTCGTGGAAACATGCCCTAAAGCTGTTCTTTCTACCTCTTCCAATTGAAGATTAATGTTTCCTCTTTTCTAAAGTTGAAGAACAGACACACAATTTGGTTTCCACAGAATTGGAGTGTCTGTCATTCATTCAAATTAGTGTTTGCAGCAATGCCATAGAACCATCATTTTGGGTTCCCCCAAAATAGCCTTTGAGTGAACAGTTCTTACACAGTTTTCTCAAAACGCTCTCACAATAGCAAGATTTCAGCAAAATTTTGTGAGGAGAAAAAAAACTATTGTCACTTTCAAATCAAGCAGCTTTCTGTTGGTCAGTATAGTGAATTTACATGTCCAACTTGAACATGAGCGAAGTCTTGTAAATTGTTCAAAGGGAGGGAGAACTTGGGTATGAAAGTGTGATGTGAGGTGACATTTGAGTCATAACGCAGCATTTGACTCAATCTTTTTAAACGGGTAGGAAAATTAAACTGGCATAATTGGTGTATTAAGGCGTTTTCAGTTCTATAGTTTGTTTGCTTTGTTTGTTTTAAAATGGGGCCTAACTCACATTTAAACTGTGCTGCCCCCACAGATTTAGTCTCCAAATGTCCATCAGCTTATTAACATGCCTATCTCTTATCAACATATTTCAACCTCAGACATATTTCAATCTTCAAGGCGGTCTCGTTCTGGTTGTTTCAGTGCAGATCCGAGTGCAGTTGGTTCATTTAAGCATATGAACATGACAAACATAAAAAGATATTGGACCAGCTTTTGAATCAAATGCTCCAAATTAAGGCTGGGCGATATATCGCATGCGATTGTCACGCGCATTTCGTCAGTAAAGCCGGTTCCCTGATTACCGCAAAATCGCCATCACCTGCTTTCAAATGGAGCGGCATACAATAGATAGAACCGTAGATCACTTACAAGCGATGCAATATCGCGTTCATATCGCAGATGAATCGCCTTCGATAATGAACGCGATATTGCGTGGCTTGTCAGTGAACTACGGCTCCGTCTATTAAATGCCGCTCCATTTGAAAGCAGGTGATGGCGATTTTGCGGTAATCAGGGAACCTGCGGTAATCAGGGAACCATTTCGCTTTGCTGACGAAATGCGCGTGACAATCGCATGCGTTATACCGCCCAGCCCTACTCCAAATTAACTTGTGTGAAAAAATAAACCCATAAGGTGAACTTACTCTTAATACAAACACATATCCC
>RJVU01075617.1:4811099-4824829 GCA_003731715.1 Anabarilius grahami
AAAAAAGAAGCAAAATTTCAAAAGCACTGTAATTTATGTAACTTCAGTTGAAAACCGATTAAACAAAAATGTCTTTGCTTATAGATGGCAGAATTTAAGTTATAATTCAAATTAATCAATTTTTTTTAAGTGAATTTAAGGAGTTTTACAATGAATCAGACTTCTCAACATGTTTAACGGGTGTGAATATAGACTGTAAGTTGCTTTTTAATTTATTTTTAGTTCTTTTTTACTTTTTTATTTTATTTGCTATCCTATAGTGGCAGTGGTTGAACTGTAGATGTTACTATTGTTAGTGGGAATCTGCCAAGTTGAAGTTGGAGAGTGTCAGTGTTTTAGATCTAGACATAATCTTATAGTGTCTCAACTTCTGTGAATATACAAAGGATACACTTAAGATGGTCGTGCCTTGTTTATCAGGCTTCATGACTATCATTTAAGGACGACCAAGCTTGTATTATGAGGGCCCAGCTGGTCCCCAGGGCTAGTGTGGTTTGTTTTGTGAGTCCATTCGAAGGTTTTAGGCTTGTGGTCCGATCTGTAGTAGAACAACAGCTCTATTTTAGCGCACTCAGCTCTATGAGACACTTGGGCTCAAATCAGAACATTGCAGAACTCCACTTAACATGAAGACAACTGTTGCTGCGTGCTCAAAATCAAGCTGGTGTCCCTGAAGGACTCTTCAGTTTTCACCTCGAGTAGATCTGCGTCTCTCGCGCACGCACGCACATACGCAAGACTGGCTGTTCAGCAGGCAAGGTGCAGCACGGGAGATGAGCGCTGGGCTTTGTAGTGTCAGTAAGCTGTTTTAATTGGACTATGCTCCTGATCATTATTTAAACCAGTAGTGCAGTTTGAGCATTAGCACAAGCCCTCATCCTTACCTCTCAATAAACCATTCAGAAAGCACGGCCGTTTCCTTTCAGCCCAGCAACAGAGGAACAGGGACGAGTGTTAAAAGGAAGGCTGGAGGTTTTCTCTTCTCCTCTATTGCACTGACCTGGCACCATCTTCAGAGAGAAGTGAGAGCGGACAAAAAAGCAGAACAGACGCTCAGAAGTGCTTACAGGTGCCAGGTGTGTTGAAAGAGAAAAGGATGAAGGTAGAGAGAGGGCGAGGATGGGTTTGCGGTTGAAATAAATCACATGATTGAATATTATAAGCCCCCTTTAGACTGTAATTTATGATATTAGCCTTTATATGATGATGTGTGTGACTATACACACACATACTGTCCTCACCACAGCAGTAAGAAGCTTGTTTCATCACTCCTATGAAATATGGGTGTGAATTCAGCTGGAATTTGGCTGGATTTAGGCTGTACAGACAGCCAGCTGTCAGAAAGCCAAGCATTTTGTATGTGAGAGAATTCACTTATTTTCTAGAAGTCAAAACTCAGCTAGATGTTATAAAACTGGTCCTAAATGGGTATTAGTCAAGACAGGGTTCCAGTTGCGTGAAAATACATTAGTGTACCACCATGACAAGGACAATGAATATTGAACACAAAAAACACAAGGACGTGTATATATAGATTTTTTTTTTTTTTTTTTTTTTTTTTTTTTTGCAGAAATATGGCACTTATTGTATTTGCCTAATAAAATAATGTTTTAATAACTTTTTGTGTGGTAACTTTTATAGAAAGCAAAGTAATAAACCATTTTTGTGATAAGATGAGAAAAAAGGTAACATACTAGACATTAACAATTGATTTAATGCTTTTAGTACAAGAAAAGTTTGTTAAATCCTGTAAAAGGTTTTTATTTATTTATTTATTTTTTTAGTATTGTCAAAATTACCGACTTCGATACTATGTCGGTACTGAAATTTTAAAAATGTGATGCTTTGAGTGCTGTTGAGCGTATACGTAAACAACTCTGATTGGCCATTGTGTTCACACGCTCATCAGATATGTCTATGATTGGCTACAATGATCAACGCTTCAAAAGCATGTTGTAAATAGACATCAATGACACTCTTTACCGAGCGCTTACACAGACACAAGGGAGCTTTTGAAAGCAGGCGTCTATCAACGGACTGGTCCTGCTTTCAAAATGCTTCCAAAATCAAATGCTCCCATGCAATGATCATTGTAGCCAATCACAGACATTTATGTTGAGCGCGTGAACACAATTGCCAATTAGAGGTGTTTACGAATCCACTCAACAGCGCTCAGATTTTTCAAATTTCCTTTTGACAGCACTACTAGGAATATATTTCAAAATATTGGATGATTGGTTTAAGATTTGCTCAGTTTGATGTTTTTTACAGTTTGATGTTTTTATAATTTTGCATATTTATAGTCAGAAGTAAAATGATAATCTCTTGCTTGAATGAATGGTACTACTGTCCGTTCATGCAATCAGTAGTGTTTCAAGCTTTGAGCTATAGAAGGATAGGAGTTGTGTTTTCTTTTATCACATGTGTAGTCAGATGGATATGAGGGAACCCATGGGGTAGGGAAAGATGAATGATTGAACCTGGTCAGGGCCATAAAGCTCTCATACACATTCTTATTGTGTTACTCTCTGAAAAACTTACTCTCACACTCCATTTTCATAACAAAAGAGTCTGTTTGTTTTGGCTTCTTTTGTCCGTCTCCAGGCAACCTCTCCAACAGTTCCGTTTTGAGTACACTACTCGCCACTTTGTATCTGGACGTGAGTATCGACAGGCAGGCCTGTGTTAACTGACCAGTCAGCAAACCTATAGTCAGTAATGCTAGAGATGAGAATTTTGACTTTACTTAATGATTCTGTTAACGAATCATTTAGTCAAATTGTTTGTGAATAAGAACAGCATTTCCCTTGCTCTTTTGAAATAAGTTTGATGAACTATGCATAAGATCCCGCTCTAATCCACCCAGATGTTTTCTGAACATAAACTGCAGAAATGTGTCATTGAAAAGTCGTCAGTCGCAACCATCAGCATATTAGCATCAAGGCGCATTTAGCAATTAATATTGAGCAAGTTCAGCATGAATTACAGCAGTATGCACAAGTAATTCAATCATAATAGACCTATTTTCATGTAGCAGATGTTAAAGGTACAGTAGCAACAACGGCTTGTTTAATTCTAAGAGTCAAAGTGGGTTAAATGGTCACACTTAAATTACGACAAATTACATGTCAAAGTAACATCCACATGGATGGCAGGACCCAAGGTTTCCCAGCAGGACATTGACCAAAGCATCACACTAACTCCTCTGGCTTGCCTTTTTCCCATAGTGCATCCTGGTGCCATGTGTTCCCCATGTAAGCAACGAACACGCACCCGTCCATCCACGTGATGTAAAAGAATACCTGATTCATCAGACCAGGCCACCTTCTTCCATTGCTCTGTGGTCCAGTTCTGAAGCTCACGTGTCGGGCCAGTGCTGTAGGGTGTGCGTTATATATCGTCTTTGATATCGTAATTGTTGATTTAACGATCTGATATTATCGAGTATGTCCCTCACTTTACAAAAACCAAACAAAAACACACCCATTGAGTGCACGCATGCACTACGTGACATAGTCTAGATCTAGAAGGTTAGACTAATTGCGCGTGCATTTTTAGAGTGCTCACTGCGTGATTTAGTCTATTAAAATGCCTTTATAATGCCCCCAGAATTCAAGATAAGGGGCAAAAATGCCCCTGTATATATTTCATTTTTATATAATTTAATATAGTTAACCAATATTACACAGAGTGCCGTTTTTCTCCAAATATTAGCATGATTACAAATGTAATATTGATTTTATTAAGCGTACAGTTTAATGAACAAGAACTTAATATCAAGTGACTTACATTTTAGACACCAAATCGTCAGTTTCGCTCTATTTCGCGAATGAAAATAGTTCCAAAGTCCACACAGAATTGTTTTGCTTCTCTGAGCAACACTTCCTGAATGAATCCGCTGTTTGAATGAATCGGTTGAATCTCAATGATTCGCTCATTAACAGTGATTCGCTGCCACCTACTGGCGGGTTTAATTTCACATTTAAAGTGTCTTCATTTTTTTTTAATAATTTCAAATAATAGTATTTAACGTTTTATCTTTTCAACATTAAAAACATTTGTATGCATCTGTAACTGCTTTTGACTTATTAACTTTAATAAAGTTTAATCTATTCTATAGTTATATAGTTATACATTAGATTACAATTTTTGTACCTGAAAATCTCCCGTTTAAACCTACGTGAAAAACTTGAAAAGCACCATTTATTTTATTTATATGTTTGTTCAGTTGTATTTATTTGTGCTATTACTCGTAATTTTATTATTTGTTAATATTTTTTTACTTTGTTTATTTAACTTATATTTGAAATATTGTTAGACAATCTAGTAGCTTTTGGTGTCATAACCCTATTTATTGAGGTTAAATGTAACAAAGACAACGAAAACAATAACTATGCTTATTTTATAGGCCCATTTTCTTGTCTTTTACTTTTATAAATTTTTTGTTTTCACTGTTGTGGGGCCAGTGAAAATTTTGGCAGGGCAAGTAAAAATTTGAACCACTGGCCCAAGTGGGCCAGTAGAAAAAATCCTTAGCGTTGAGCCCTGACTGTGTATTCTAACACCTTTCTATCAGAACCAGCATTAACTTCTTGAGCAATTTGAGCTACAGTAGCTCGTCTGTTGGATCAACCACTCAGGCCAGCCTTCACTCCCCACGTGCATCAATGAGCCTTGGCCGCCCATGACCCTGTCGCCGGTTCACCACTGTTCCTTCCTTGGCCACTTTTGATAGATACTGACCACTGCAGACCGGGAACACCCCACAAGAGCTTGGAGATGTTCTGACCCAGTCGTCTAGCCATCACAATTTAGCCCTTGTCAAACTCGCTCAAATCCTTACGCTTGCTCATTTTTCCTGCGTCTAACACATTACTGTCATTTCTGAATAGGTGCAAATCAGGACTTGACTCCATACTTGATTTGCCCAATGTTCATCAAAATAGAATCCACTTGGGAGCAAACGGCATTGTGGTACACGCCATTCCAGTGTCTGTCTTTATAGGAGCTCCATCCTGTGCTTGGGTCTTTGTGTTTGTTGGAGACCAAAGCATAAGTGTGGCTTCCCTCAAACCGCATTGACCTCTCGTCTATGTGTAAATCTCACATCTGACGTCAGTCTTTACCAAGATTCAACTGTAGTCCCAGCCCAGCGTTACTCTATAGAGCCTATTACTACAAATGGGACTTGAGCCAGCCAAAGAGTTACATTTGCTAGATGCTATCTTTTCCCAGGTTAACCGAGAGGCTCAGTGCAGGGGAACAGATTGGGGCTTATAATACCAGTTTTGTCACTGTCGGGCAAGCTTCAGCCATCTCTGTATGCATGTCTGAAGAAGAGAAAGACTGGGAAAAGACAGACCAAAGCAAAGCGTGTTTAAGTGGCCTGTGGAAGATTTGTTGAGAGGTTGGGAGAGGTAGACTACATATTAAGAGAGAGTGAGAGAAAGAGAGGGAGTAGATGTGTGCGTCTTTCTGGCGTCCCTTTCTTTGTGTGTTGGAGAACTGAGAGGGGTGAGAGGGAAAGCTGAACCAAGCTGAGAAACATTAGCCAAATCTTTCTCTCTCTCGCTCATGTTCTGTCACACTCTTGAACTCGCTCATTTAAACTCTTCTTACTTACTTCCTTTCTCTCTCTCTCTTGCTCTGTTGGCTCAACTTTTCCAACTCTGACCTTCCTTCCTCTTTTTTCTTTTTTTTTTCAACTTTTCCAACTCTGACCTTCCTTCCTCTTTTTTCTTTTTTTTTTTTCTTTTTTCTTCTTCTTCTNAAAAATAAATTATAATTATAATTACAAATAATTAAATATTAAAACATTTTTGTAAATTGAAAGTTGAAATAAAACAAAATAAAATATCAGTATTAGATGGAAAAAAAAACTTAAACTTATTCAGTTAGGATACTGTATATATTTTAAAAGATAACTATAGTGTATAAATATTACTTAAATAACTGTTGTTTACACCATTGTAATGTAAGAATTTTCATAATTTTTAAATTGATGATAGCAGATATTAAAATTAATAAGGCAACGTTAGTGCTGTCACCCTCTCTCTTTTGCTTTATTTTCCTTGGTCTGTTTGTGCCCCTTTTTTAAAATGTCTTATGCAAAGTGCTACGGCTGAAGAACTTCATGAATGTCAGTGTTTTCTGGAGAGTAATGTCAATGCCTTTTTTGTTGTTGTTGTTCTCTCCATAATATTCTCCATAATGTAGAAGAGGAAATATGCCTGTTTTTGTACTGTGTGGGGGGAGAGCATGAGAGGACCTTGGAATCGTGTGACAGTAGAAGCCAACGTTGGATAGATGGGCTCAGGAGGGAAAGGAGCAGGAATGGACAGATAAAGCTGATGCACTCTGAAGCTCAGAGAAAAATCAATATAGCCAAGAGGGGAAGCCTCAGTCCCCTGTATCTCTCTTTCTCTCTCTTTCTCTCTCTCTCTCTCACTCTCTCTCACTCTCTCTTCATTTTTCCTGGATCTCGTTCCTTCCCATAACATTACTCAGGACACCTCTCGTTGGCCCCTTCCCCCATAATGACACAAGGTTCTCCTCTTCTCTCCTCTCGATGGTTTGTGGGCAAATTAGGTCTAGAATGAATGATCTTTGTGCACCAGATGAAGGTAAAAAATTGGCTCTGACAAATAAATAAACCATGTTGCAATTGCATCAAGTTACTGGCCATCTGCTGATTAAGTTGAACTGCATGATCATCTGACCCTCGCAGATGGCAGTGACATGCACAATCCAAATTGAAACCATCAAAATAAAGACGACGTTTATCACGGCTTCAGTGGTATTCAGTGGTACCATCATCTAGCATGCATTGTAGCTTTTGAATGAATTAATATATACATAGGTGCTATGTTTACATATAAATCGCATATCTGAGGTCTAAACAACTACATTCTCGACTAAGAAACTCTTAACTACATTCCATCAGAAAATAACAGTAGTATCTATAAAAAAATATGGTGGGTTTGCTCGTCCGCCATGACACTCACTGTGAGAATATTCTATTTTATAGAATTTAAAATTTTCTTAATTGTTGTGACAGGTGCAGTTTCACAATAACTGTGAACTGTATTTTAATGTAATTTACACCACTGTTCAAAAGTTCGCCATTAATTTTGTAATTTGTCAGTAATTTGAAAAAAAATACTTTTGTTTGGCAAGGATGCGTTAAATTGATAAAGTTTATATTTCTTTTTCTGCTATTCTTTTGAACTTTTGTTAATCAAAGAATCCTGAAAATATAGCATGGTTTTCACACAAATATCATGTAGGACAAACATTTTCAACATTGCTAATAAGAAATGTTTCTTGAGCACCAAATCAGCATAATGAGCATATCAACAATATATTTATTTACATAAATATAATGTAATAATTTTTAATTTAATTAAATTTATTAAAATACATTTAATAATCAATAAGAAATATTTATGGGTATCATCAACTACCTCACATAGTTGTATATCATGATTCAAGTGCATCAGGATGCATCAGTATAGTGATAATTTGTGGCAAGTGCACGATAGACACCTGTGATTGTATTGTGTATTAGTCAGAGGTGCATAATGTTTGTTGTGCCCTCTATTGACTGTCCTTTTAAAAATGAATAGATGACTGTCCCAGTCAGTGTCCCTCTGTCTTCTGCAGAGTGTGTCTTGCTTGCAGTTCAATTCAAGGTTTATTCTTGTTCTTTCCCTCTGTGGGCCTCTTTCTCTTCCTCTCTCCCTCCTTCCCCCTTCTAGCCTTTCCCTTCATTATCATCGCAAATGTGTGTGTACTGGTCATTTGGTGTCTCTTACATCATGTACCACTTGTATCCTTCACAACATGTCATCGATGAGTTTGTCCTGTTACTGTGGACTGAAAATGCGTCAGTGTTGCCACAGTTGAACAGAACAACCACAGGAAAACGTACACACACAACCGGCACAGCCAGACTTCAGAAGGAAGGTTATGAATGATTCTGACTGAAACTGTCCTTATCTGTCCAGTTTTATTTGGCGACCTTTTATATTAGGGCTTAACATTTTGACTGGCCAGCAGAAAATATTGAGATTTATTTTAGCTATGTATATGCAAAGAAAATAAAATTATTAGATGTTCTGATTTATTTATTTACAAAATCTGTCAAGCTGGAGCAGTGAGATGCTATGCTATAAACTTTGTAAATGCCGCACAGTTAATTGCTTTGAATTGAAATAAAACACATTTTTATGCTCTTCTTTTTTTTTTTTCCCAGATATTTAGTTGCTCATGGTAACGGCTGGCATGACTACAGAGGGCTTTAAATATTGAGAAACTGAAATCATCATTATTCTGCAAGAAATTTGTTAGTCTGTCAGATATTTTATTATGTTTCTGTCACTCGAAACATGATTCTGTCAGCATGAAAATGTACCTTTTAGTGCAAAGACATCTCTAGTTGATGAGACTTGTCTGTCTGGTAGACTAACGATGGTTTAATTAGTAACAGTCATGCACAGAGACAGGCCACATACATACTGAGGCTAAATATGAGTCTCTCTCCTCTTCTGAGTGCAATTATTTTTAATTTTTTTTATTTAGTTGTACACACAAAGTTCGATTATGGGAGTGAGAACCAGATTTACATTATGTCTTTTGCGTTATTTCAAAATGCACCTAATTTTCGTATTAAGAACGTGTTTTCAGATTTTCTTAATATTTTTTTATTTTGCTGATTCTTTTTTATTATTATTATTATTATTCTGCAGTGTACAAAGCCCCTAAAGGAACATGGTAATGGAAAAAATATGAGATGGGAGGAAAAATGTGTCCGTGCTTTTGCGTTCTCTCGCAAATGTTTTGCGTTCACCCCAGAAACTTTTTGCGTTCGCTCACAAGACGTTTGCGTTCCCCTGAGAAACTTTGCGTTCCCGAGAAACTTTGCATTCATTCTCAAAATGTTGGCGTTCCCCCGAGAAACTTTGCGTTCCCTCGCAAGATGTTTGTGTTCCTCTGAGAAACTTTGCGTTCGTTCTCAAAATGTTTGTGTTCCCTCCCGAGAAACTTTGCGGTCGTTCTCGAAATGTTTGCGTTCACTCACAAAATGTTTGCGTTCACTCACAAAATGTTTGCATTTTCCTGAGTAACTTTCCATTCATTCTCAAAATGTTTGCGTTCGCTCGCAAACCTTTTGAGTTCTTTGTGAGCGAACGCAAATGTTTTTGCGGCGTACGCAAATGTTTTCACCCCGTCTCATGTTTTTTCATCACCATGTCTCTTTAGGGGCTCTGTACTGTAGCAATGTTTTTTTGCTAAAAAAAATATATATTTTATATTAGTATTTTAGATGTTTATTTAAAAACAAATGATCGTTTTATAGAAAAAAGACATGTATGAAAATATGATTAACTTAAAATTAAGTTTTTTTTTTTTAAATCTTATTATTTAGGTGGTGAATCTCACACAAACACAGCTATGATTGCTGTAGTGTTTTAAAGGGATGAGTTGGAGAGACACGACTTTTAAGCATGCCTCCAGTTACTTTAAGACTTGTATCACACTAAAGTGTGCATCATGCTGTCAGGATACTAAAACCCTTTCAGTAGTTAATTCATTCCCCTTAATGCACCATTGCTAAAAATATTCAATTTAAACTAAGTCAGTCTCAATTTGGACGGATTAATCTGTTTTTTGAGATGGTTGTCGAGTAGTTGGTTGTGCATGATATGGTTTGTATTTGCTTGTGTGCTGTCAATATCCTCCTCATACCCATCTCTCTCTCGCTCCCTCTCTCTCCCTGTTATCTCAGAGTCGTCAGTCACTCCTTGCTTCACTCACTCGCACTGTCATTGAGAGAAAAGAGACTAAAAAGAACTTATGGTGACAGAAAAAAATAGAAGCATGAGTTCAAATAAAAAGCTTTTTTGTGGGTACTTCACACACTCCTCGCTCATACACACAAGCGTCCTTGTCCTTGGAGAGTTTTTTTTTTTTTTTTTTTTTTTGTGTGCANNNTGTGCTCGTCTGATGAAACGTTCACAGAGACACTGGAAACATGCAAACAAACACAGACAGGGGAAAAAAAATTCGAAACACAAAAACAAAAACCCAAAGAAAACAAAAGGCTTTGGATGTGTTGTCATGAAGGCACCATACTATAATCTAGGATTAATGTATTTATCATCTCTCTCTCTTTCTCTCTCTCTCGTTCTATCACAACAATAACATGTTGTCATCATCAATGGACAAACATTTACTGTAGAAACATCTAGAGCACCTTTATCATTAATTAGCAAGCTTGACCCAAGTAAATACGATTTATCCTTTAAACAACAATTCTAATACAGTATTACAGGAGCTTATACTACAGCATTAAATGGTATAGAGATCATTTGGGGTGTGTGAATGTGATTATATGATGGGTGATTGTGATTAAATTTATTATAATAACACACCAGGCAAGATTAAAGTAGTGCCCAGATGTCTTAACATGCTGCCGATATCCTGTAAAGCTGCTGGATCAAGAGTCTGTTTTTGGACCTGTTGAAAATGTTGACTGCCAAACATGGCATACAAGCTGTAAATAATTTTGCTGCATCACATGATTATAATATTTTTGCTGCTTCAATGCACTTGGCTGTTGAGTTAACTGTTCTTGTGCTGTCTCTAGGTGCAATGGGAGGAGTATACCACTATCATTCAGAGCATGCATGTGCAGACGCCACTGACAAGGTAAGACATCACTACTTATAGCCGGTTACTAATGTAGACTAACAATCAGCCAAACTGACTTTTTTGCAGAGGATTTAGCAGTACTACTCAAGGCTCTGGACTACAAATGAAATGCCCATGACTGCAATGTATCAATTTAAAATCTAGTCTCCAAAATGGACTTTGCTCATCAGTATGTGGTTTTGTGAAGTTTTATCTGGTAAAACACTATTTGAAGCTATTTTTGTTTGTTTAATGTTAAAATACTTTCTCCTACCCTGACTAATGTGAGAGATAAATGCAAGCTGTACACAACTGGTGTACTCTGATTCTCCAACTAGTGACTCTTTTGAGTCAGTTCTATTTAGTGATTAAAACACATACTGCTGCTAGCTTATTGCTTATTGTTTATTGCTCATGAGATTTAAATCAGTGTAGTTCCTTACTGGTAACTTTTCATACAACAATGTGTAGTTAAACTTTTGTCTGTAGTATTTTATTAAAAAAAAAATGAAAGAAATGTTTCTTTAGAATTTTTTATTTATTTATTTATTTATTTTTTTATAAATAACCTTAAAGGGATAGTTTACCCAAAAAACCCTTATGTTGTTCCAAACCTGAATGAGTTTCAAAAGAAGATATTTTGAAGAATGTTGGTAACCAGACAGTCAACGGTAGCCATTGACTTCCATAGTTTTTTTTTTTTTTTTTTTTNTTTTTTTTTTTTTTTTTTTTCCTATCATGGAAGTCAATGGCTACCATCAACTGTTTGATAACCAACATTCTTTAAAATATCTTATTTTGTGTTCAACAGAAGAAAGAAACTCATACAGGTTTGGAACAACATAATGGTGAGTAAGTGATGACAAAATTTTCATTTGTTCATTTATCCCTTTAAGGCCAGTTATTGGCTTGCATTAATTTCTACATATACCATTCAAAGGTTTGGGGTTAGTACGTTTTTTTTTTTGTTTTTTTTCTTTTTTTCTTTTTTTTCTTCTTCTTAAATTATTACTTTTATTCAGCATGAATCTTTTAAATCGATCAAAAGTGGCAATAAATAATACAAGTTTATAATACAAAAGGTTGTAAATGCTGTTGTTCTGTTCAACAAAGAATCCTGAAAAAAATGTATGATGGTTTCTACAAATATTTAGCAGCACATCTGTTTTTAGCATTGATAAGAAATGTTTGAGGACCAAATCAGCATGTTAGAATGATTTCTGACTGGAGTAATGGCTGCTGATAATTTAACCTTTCCATCACAGGAGTAATTTGCATTTTAGAGTATTTTGAAATGGAATATGAGCTGTATTTTTGAGCTTACTGACCCCAAAGTTTTAAATGGTAGTGTTATATAAAGAACTATTGATATATTATGAATGAATATGAACAGTGAAAAATTTTATAAACGACACACCAAAAAGCAGTGTGTTGTTTTGATGGCACAGAACCACTTTTTGGGGAAATCAACTTAAAAATGGATCGCTTATAGACTAAATATTGCTAATATTTTTGCCATCACACACTTGCTGTAAGTGTCCAAATACTTATTGGGGTCACTGTATGTGGCTTATTTTGTACCAAGACTATTGCTGGTCTTTCATCTTCAGAAACTCAATATCATAAATCTGTAACCAACATACACATTCACAGAACTGTTCTGGTAGGTGTGTTTGGGAAATGTGGTGATCTGTCATTGCTGGCCTTTTAAAATCAAGAGCGAGAGGGGAGGGTAGATGGTTCAAAAAACAAAAGGCAGTTCCTGCCCAGTTTTACTCCACAGTGTTTACAGTCAAAGGGAGGAGGAGGGCTAGCTGACTGCAGCTCTGTGATTGGCCGTAACGGCCTCTGGGGGAGGACCTGGCCCTGTGAGGGAGGGAAAGGGGGAGGGGGAGGAATGCGAGCGGTCGGCAGGAGAGGAAGAAGGGATGATGTGAGAGAGAGAGAGAGAGAGAGAGAGAGAGAGGAAGAGGAAAGCTTGGAAAGGGGGAGCGGGGGCACTAATGATTTCACCTCCAGCTGTGGGACACGGAGAGAGGGGAACAGTGGCTGTCGAAATGGATTGCTGTCGAAATGAAGGGAGTGGAAAAAGACTGATGGGGCTGTGTTGGTGCGAGTTATAGCCGAATGAAACTTAGGGAATGTAGTCTGTTTTTTTTGAGGATTTTGCCCCATAAAAAAAAACTTTAATGCTTTTGCTGCTTTAGCTCTTAGTGGCAGAAAAAAAACCAGGCCAACAGCCCTTACTGTTTCCTGTTTTTTGACAAATGTGTGTGTGTGTGTGTGTGTGTGAGAGAGAGAGAAACCGCACAACCACACAGACACACGCACACAGAACAGAAGAGAGTGTTTGGGCCCGTGGGTAACTGCGTCTCATCCTGTGTGTGCTGACTGTTCAGAACTAAACAAAGCATATTTGGGGTGTGTGGAGCCGTTTTGAAAGCTTTGTGCTCACTGCTGGCCGTCTATATGAACAGCAGAACGGGACGTGTTGGCTCTTGGGAGGTCCTGAATATAGAGTGCTGAAACTGAGACGTGTGTGAGAGTGTGTGTGTCCATTCCTAGGCCTCCGCACAGGCAGAAACAAGCTCTCTATGGTGTAGAATGTAGAGACGGCCTCAAATGGGTTTGCCTGTCAGAGGGAGGAAAAGAGGGAGGAGAAATGAAAGGCTGAAAAATAATGAGACTGAGGAGGAGATGAGGGGGACCCGCTTATTCGGAGCACTTTCATAAAGTCCCAGCGTTTGAAGAGCAGTCACCCAGCGCAAGGACTCTATAGACTCAGCCTATTAAATATTAAAGTATTACACTGAAACAGAAGCACATTGTGGATTCTCACATCAAAGCAGTGCTTTGGTTAGGCATGTGAGGATGTGGAATCTCCTGCTGATTGTTGTTTCGGGAGGTTGGAAAACGCGGCATCTCGTGATGTCTAGCAAAGTAGTGCAGTTCAGTACTTTCATATTTTCCCTCCAGATGCATCTGTTATTTGAGAGCATGTAATGGGTTGGGATAGGTCATAATGGCTTAACCTTAAT
>RJVU01075617.1:4833673-4844103 GCA_003731715.1 Anabarilius grahami
AATAATACAGTTAATTAATATAATATGATATAATACAATATATTATAATATAATTTAATACAATACAATATAATAAACAATAGTGAATGTTAATGAAGGCTGTTGTTTGTAAAAAAATTTTTTATAAATAAACATTCATTGCAGCCAATGGATATATAATAATATAAACAAATTACATTATGTAATGTTAATAAAGGCAATTTTTTTTTTACTTTACATAATTTTGTTATAAAGTCTTTTATATAAGCATTCGGTGCAGACATTATAAATAAATGTGACTCTTTCTGTGCAGTCCTCCAGTGCGGCGTCAGCGTGGCCGACGAGAGCGTTTGTCACGGCACCATCCCCCTCATGGTTCCCCCGGTGGGGGGCAGGATGAAAACTACCGCCACCCTCCTCACCCACATTCTCTTCATCCCTATGGCCAGCCACCATCCCACCCTCCACCCGGCCTTGATGAGCCCCGGGCCTTTCACCCCCCCACGCTCTCGCCACGGTTATTGCACCCGCCGCAGCAGGGTGCCATGGTGATGGACCTCCATGAGCAGGTTAGAGGGTTGGGGCAGGAGCTCAGTGTCTCGGTGAGATCATAACAGGGCCAAGAGGTGCTCTAATGTGGTTTCCATCTGAGAATATAAAGCAGACTGTGAAGTCCTATATCATAACTTTTTTTGTGTGACATGTATCCCCACATCTCTTGTAGAAATGTTTATTTATTTATTTTTTATTATTATTATTTTATATAAATCTTATCCGATTAAGTCTGACGCCACTTGTCTCTGTTTCCGGTTCCAAACGCTCTATCAGATGTCAAAAGCAAACAACTAACGATGCTAATATACACTCATGGTATGATGTAGTACTACCGAAAAATTATGATCCTAACCTTTATCTCTATACTGACGTCTTAGGTGGCCAGACAGTGAATCATGTTTTATTAATCGTTAAAATATTGGTGGCTGGGATACTGTGAGCCCAGAGACTGTAGTGTACACTGAGTTTTTAAAAGCTTTAAATGTGTGATATGTATAAATAGTGTTCATAAACAGCTGTTAAGATTCTCAATTGAACTAGAGGCTCGGACCCAACTTAACAAGCAGATACTGGATTTCATCTAGCATTACGATTATTGAAGAAGCCATTTTTGTGATGGTTGATTTATAATTCAAACATATTTGGGACGTTTAACAAAAGTAATGACTCTTTGTTATTATATATATATTTATATATTGTTTTATGTGTGTTAGCTTCCTCAGGGTACGGTGCCGGTATCATATACAGTTTCTCCAGTGCCGCCCCATGGTCTACCTGCTCCCCTCTGTACGGGACAGCATCTCCCAGCATGCTCTTCTCAGCAGCAGGTGCCTGCCTGTTCTGTGGTCTTCAGCGGACAGCAACACTATCCAATCTGTAGCGTACCACCTCCAGTAAGTACATATCAGGGTACATAACAGAATGGCATCACTTAATTTTTTGAGCTCATTTGATTTGTTTGGATATACTGCCCTCCAGTGGTAGGAAGTTGTTACATTCATGTTTTGATCTCCCAGGTGAAAAAAAGTACATTCTATATGTATTTAAAGTGCTCTGTTATCATGCACTTATTTTGTACTTAATACACTAAAAATTCAGATATTAAGAACATCTAAGTGTACTCAACTGTGCTATTTTGAGACACCATGAAATATGAACAAAAATGTGCTTTTAATATACTATCTCTGTATTTAGCACATTTTAGTTCATATATCATGGAGTCTCAAAATAGCAGTTGAGTACACTTAGATGTTCTTAAGATTATCTTAAGAAGTACTAAAGAAGAATTTTTAGTATATTAAGTACAAAATAGAAGTGTACTTTTTTTCTTTCCTCCTTCACCTTGGCTCTGAGGGTGCAATGTCCATTTGTAATGGGCTGAAATAATTTGTCGTTTGTTTGATCTGCAGATGTTGCCGGCATGTTCAGTGCAGCATTTGCCAGTGCCGTACGCATTTCCATCTCTTCTCTCCAGTGATCCACCCTTCCTGCTTCATCCTCCGCATCTGTCACATCATCCGCCCCACCTCCCCACTCCTGGACAGTTCTTACCCTTCCAGACGCAACAGTCTCGATCTGTGAGTATGCAATCACATGCCCACACAATATTTATAATTATGTTTTTATATTTTTATGCTATCATTCAAAAGTGTGGGGTTTGTACATTTAAAAAAAATATATTTTTCAGGATACTTTGATCAATATGGAAAGTTCAAAAGAACAGCATTTATTTAAAATAGAACATTTTTTTAACATTATAAATGTCTTTAGTGTCATTTTCGATCAATTTAATGCACACTTGCTGAGTAAAAGTATCATTTATTAAAAACATTTACTGGCCCCAAACTAATATATATAAATACATTTAAAGCATTTGAAATGTTAGTAGTAATGTTTACAGCACACATGCTGACAATCAAAACCTTTTTTTAGCCACTGCAGAGGATAGAGAATGAGGTGGAGTTGTTGGGGGATCACCTGTCAGTAGGTGGAGGGTTTAACTATCCTCACTCTGGCCATCCTAGTCCTCTGCCCCCTTCTACCCCACTGCAGTTCCTCTCCCATGAACCCCTGCCCCAGGAGCTCTTTGGAGTGGTGAGTGATCTTCAAGCTTTATCACCTCTGATTAATTGCTGCTTTTCCACTGTCGGACCAGTGCGAACAAGGGCTAACAACGTGCCGGGAGGGGCCAATAGCCTTGGACCTTGAGCTGCGAGGCCAAAATCAAGCTGCGTTTCATTATTGCACATTAAAAGAGACACATAATAGCCTACTTATTCAGGCGTGCCTTCTTCCATAAATTTGGGATCAAAGGAATGCATAAAACAACTCTATTAAAGCTTTTTAAGTCCAAAGGCTAAAACATTTAGAAAAAAAATTGATAAAATATCAAGTTTACATCACATTTCTTTAGAAAGAATGATAATTTCTATTAATTTTAATGAGTAATATCAGTTAACCAGGGTATGTGTAATATATGAAATTTGCGGATGCAGAAGTCCGGTATCAACAAAGGCACAGGAAAGAGACAAATGAAACCAAATAAATACACGATTATAATCTTTATATACTCTGTTCTTCAAGCAGTATTTTCCATGATCTTATATGTATTTATTATGACAGTGGTCTGCATAAGTAGCCTTTAGCATTATTTCCACACACTCGCTGGTGTCTGAAAGTGAGTTTTGAGCTGAATATTTTTTTAAATGTTGAGGTTAGCTGGTAGCCTGATATGAAAGCATGGGAAATGAGCAGCAGTGTTGACCCTCTGCTGATTCAGGTAAACTCCTCCTTTGTTCATGACCACTCCTCAAGCCCTAGTTGGCCCGCTTTTGGTCCAAGGTATTCAGCGGGCCAAAAATCCCTGGCCGCTGTCCCAGAGGAAGCCCCGAAGAGGCCTGATGAAGCCCCAGAAGTGACAGTGGAAACTCAACTGGCCCTGGCACGCACTAGCATGCTCGCTTTTGGCCTGACAGTGGAAACGCTGTATATTAATGCAATCTAAACAATCTAAAAATGGTTTTGTGGTTTTGTTTTCTGTGTTCTCTCCAGCCGTATCCCCACTTCATGCCTCGGCGCATCACAGGCAGACGCTACCGCTCTCAGCAGGCCATACCTCCACCTCCGTACCACCCAAGTCTGCTGCCCTACTTCCTGTGAGTTACACATGCAAACATACATCAGAGTGTTGTGTTGGAGAGCCAAATGAGCTGTAGAATAATATCTGGGTTTTTTTCTTTGTTTTTTTTGGTGGTACAGATCTGTTCTTCCAGTCCAGCCGACAGCAGTGGGCCCCGCCATTAGCTTAGAGCTGGATGTAGATGATGGAGAGGTTGAGAATTATGAGGTGAGAGTCTATAATTATCTCGGGAAACATAATAATCCTTTTATTTATTTTTATCCTTTTTTTAAAATAATCCTTTCAAAGACCAATCACATTTTAGAAACACTTTATTCTATTTTACATGTGTATTTGTTATGTTTGACTAGGCTCTTTTAAACCTTGCCGAGCGTCTCGGAGAAGCAAAGCCTAGAGGTTTGACGAAAGCCGATATCGAACAGCTGCCTTCCTACAGATTCAACCCCAGCAACCATCAGTCTGAGCAGACTTTGTGAGTACAATAAACAAACTTTAAAACTTACTGACAGTTATAACTACTTTGTGACCTACATGTAATATTTGTATTCCTAAAAGAAAAAAAGCCTATTACAACACCTAAAATAGACACTTTTCCTTTGATTATTTTATATGATTATTATGAATACATTTACCAAAATCGTGATGTTGGATAAAGTTAATTAATAACATTATGTCCTCCCTCTTTCCCTACAGGTGTGTAGTGTGCATGTGTGATTTCGAGTCTCGTCAGCTGTTGAGAGTACTGCCCTGTAATCACGAATTCCATGCCAAGTGTGTTGATAAATGGCTCAAGGTAAGTAAGCATGCTAATTAATTCATGAATTTTATTTATTTATTCATATAATAATGGTGTTATTGTTGTTATATCTATAAATTATGTAAAGGATTTCAGTGGATCCTCAACCTTTTTAACTCAAAGGCCCGCATTGTCCAGCACAATATTCAAAGGCTCCTCGATATAGGCTATTTCCAGTATTTCTCTTGTAATTATGACAAAGCAGCTCTTTCTATTAATGGAAACTAGGAGTATTGATATATTTAAGTAATTTAACCAAGATGCATTTTGTGTTTTTTTTTTTTTTTAAAGTTTCAAGAACTTTAAAGACACATTAGCTATTGAGGGGGGAAATATTACAATTTTAGCATTGTAATTTTGATTAGATTATTTTAATATATTAATAATAATTTAAATACTTTTTAGTCATCTCTAAGCCTCCTTGGGGGTTTGCTGAGGCTTCCTGGTTGAGAACACTCTCTTAAAGAGATGGTTCACCCAAAAATGAAAATTTTGTCATCTCCCAGCCCCCTCAGTGTTGCCAAGTCCGTGGTTTTCCTGTGGAATTGGGCTACTTTAACACTGTTGCCAGTGGTTGTTTTTCATGTCCGCGGGTTGAAGCGACCCCCAAATAATATGATATTTGGCCCCTGGAATGCGAATTTTCCCAGGGGAACTCCACCAAAAACATATTTTATCCCCCGGAATGCGATTTTTACCGGGGGATCCCCCTGAAACGCGATTGGGCAAGTTTTGAGTAGCAATTGGGTGGGTTTTGTTGTGTGAACCTGGCAGCCCCCCAATGCTGTTCCAAACCTGTACAAGTTTCTTCCTTCTGTTGAACACAAAAGAAGATATTTTGAAGAATGTTGGTAACCAGACATTTGACGGTAGCCATTGACTTGCATAGTTTTTTTTCTTTTCTTTTTTTTCTCAAGTCAATGGCTACCGTCAACTGTTTGATTACCAACATTTTTCAAAATATCTTCTTTTGTGTTCAACAGAAGGTAGAAACTTGTACAGGTTTGGAACAATGTTAGGGGTTTGTAAATGATGACTATTTTCATTTTTGGGTCAACTATCACTTTAAGGTGCAGTCACTTTTATTGTTGTTCTGCAATTTTTTTATGGGCAAAATTCAGTTATTTCAATAGAAATCCAAACAATCTAGAATTTCAAGTGAGGGCAAAAGATTTCCCCATACTAATTTCACAACTGGTTCAAGTTGGTCACCCGAATTTGCTGCGTTAACCAACAAAAAGCTGCTTGGTTTGAAAGCAACTTCTGTTTTAGCTGTGCTTCATATATCACAACACTATTGTCAATGTACCTTTTTTTTTTTTGCTGGTGTGACCGCACCCTCAGGCAGAGATAAACTTGCCTAACTACATCTTTTCCCCAGTTATTAACTATATGTTATTTTGGACCAATTTGACAATCTGTCCTCTTCTGTCTTCTAGGCTAACAGAACCTGTCCTATTTGCCGAGCAGATGCCTCTGAAGTCCAGCGGGATTCCGAGTGATGCTGCACACCGAACACACACATACATGCACACCACTAAACACTTCTGTCATTCTCTTACCCTGTTACATTCAATTAACTTCCACATGCAAAATTACTCCTCACACACAGATGACTGCTGCAAACGATTTGTGAAAACAAAATCATTGTTTGATATTCATCTATGAATATCCAACTAACTGAGACACAGACACACACACACACACATGTCCCTTTGGTTGTTTGATCACTAATTCTTTGAGTGGAAGTCCAAAGATTATGGTTCATATTATCATTCTGGTTATGTTCTGGTTCTGATATTGTTTTTGTTTTTTTTAATATATAAATATATATAGTTTAGTTCTCCCCTTTGGGGGTGGGTGTTGGTATGTTGCAGTCTCGTGTGAATGAGTGTGTGTGTGTATGTGCACTAACATTCCCGGCTATGTGAGCACACCGTGGTGTGGTGGTCTTTACGAAGGTTAATGTTGTGAGCATGGGCTTTTATATTTTACCAACAAATATAGCTATATATAAATATGTATGTATCAATATAGAGGGACAAATTACAAACTTCATTTTTTTTAATAGGAAAAAAAAATTTTCTTCAAAAAATGGAACAAAAGATTGCGTAAGATTCAAATTATATCTATACATAAAAAGGGGCTTTTGGGTGGGTCTTGCTCAATTATGATTTAGCAGTCTTTATAGAATTGGAAAACTGTGAGGTGTGTGTGCTTTTGTGTGAAAGAGTGTGTGTGTGTGTATTAGAGAATCAGTTGTTTGTTATTTATCCCAAATGTGTGGTACAGAACACTGGCTTGTCACTCTCACTTTTATTCTCGTCTGGGATTGGCTGAGGATGCGCACTGACATGACGTGATTGGTTTGGAGGGGCAGTGGAATATTCTCAAAGTTCTTAATAGATGTATCCTGCTGCAATTTTTATTTATTTTTTTCTTCAGTTTTTTTTGCCGCCCGTCACATTTTTCAATATTATTGCCATCTGCAAAACAAAAATAACCGTTTTAAACCATTAAATATGTATTCCTAATCCATAGCCAGTCCTGCAGATTGATTGTGTAGACAAATCGCCACTTTTCTCATTTAGCACTTAAGGCACCATAGTGTCGTTTATTATCGTTTGGTGGCTGCGTAGACACCGATTAAATCCCGGTATTCGCCTTAAGTTTAGCATCTCTTAAAATGATGATTCTCCATCTTAAGTTTATTTTTTTGCCTAGGAAATTAGTTGAATGCCAGTTAACCCTGTAGCAGTGTTACCCACAATACTCTCGAGTTTACCAAAATTAGCTCTAATTTTGAATTTGGGTCATTATTTGGTTTCATAGGCCTTAATTCAGTAATCGGGGACTCATGGGTATGTGCGTGTACATGCCTGTTCGAAGAAGACTAAGGTTATTTCGTAGCATTTGCGCTGCTTTAAAAAAGGAAATGCACAGATTCTGCAGGACAAAAGGGAGGGAAACACACAGACCCTTTGTGAATTGTGGCGTATTATCTTCCCTTCATCCCCAAAAGGCTTCTGGTTAACGTCCTTTCATTTGTCGTTTTGCTCTCTCACTGCCCTCTCTATACAGTTAGCTGTTCTTTTTGAAAACAGCCTTCCAGTGCACCCACTCATACAGCCTCCATAAGGCTGTTATAGCCATTCATAGCCATGTGCGTTACTTTATAATGAATGCCTGAGATGCGGTTTGACCTAGAGGGGTGTTTTGTGTGTGTATGATCATTTTATGTCATGCATTGTTATCATTATCAATATGAATGGATATAACTGCCTCTGTTGTGCATTATGTAGGCTCTATGACTGGTGTAGAAAGTGTCATATGAATTCTTTGATGTAGTCTCAGAGCCTGCAGTGTCTTAATGAGAGATGCCTTTAAACCATTCTCCGGTGTTGTCCGCTTTAGTGTCATAAGTCGAATTCATGGCGACCAGAAAATTATGAATTCTTTTTCTTTTCAAACAACAAATGTGCATTACCTTACTTAACCATTGTCATTCTGTGTTATAGGAGTTTTATTTTTTCCCTGCTTGGTACAATAGCAGTTACCTCAGTTTTACTATTTATGTTTTTTCCCCCCTTATTCTTTTGCAAAACCAATAAGAGCTTATGAATTCTCTTGCGTTTGTTTATTGGTTGTTTTAATTCTTACCATTAAAAATACAATTGTATCATTTAACATGTTGTAGTTTCATATGTATAATATCTGTAACCAAAATCATTTGAAGGCTTGATATAAAAATTTTTAACAAACATTTGTACATTTTTTTTTTTTATGAGATATTACTAGTAATGCTTTACTTAATAGTGCAAATATATTTTTTTTTCTTTGTCTCTGACCCCTATTCCCAGTCTTTTGGATTTCAAAGGGTGGCTCAGTAATAAATGTATAATGTTCTCTTCCTTGAACTTTTCTGTTCTTTTGTTTTTTTCCATTCTTATCTCATCTCTTTATCTCTGTTGTCTTCATTCTCATTTTCAAGTCTTACGGCTGGGTTAAATGAATATTTCACCCCCTCAAAATGAAAATGATCATTTACTCTCTCATGTTTTTCACATCCTGTATGAATTTCTACTGAGGAACACAAAAGAATCATACAATATACAAGCTTTATCACAATACAAATACAATTTTCCATACAGTAAGAATGAAAGCAGGATTTAAAGACTTAGAATATGGTGCAGGACTTCTTTTTGTTTTCTTTGTCCTTCTGATTACAGTCCACTTTCACTGTATGAAAGAGAGCAGCTCAGACATTCTAATTTTGATGTTCTGCAGAAGAGAAAAGTAGAGAGTAAATGATAACAGGAATTGCATTTTGGGTGAATTATCCCTTTAACTTGTCATGGGGATGTAATGTTTACATGCAAAAATGCATCCATAATATTTTAAAATATCACACTCAATAGTAGATGATTAAATTTACTCGCTTGATTGGACAACAAAAGCTGAAACGGTGCTTTATACAGACATTTTAATCCTGCATAAATGTATTTATACAGAAGCGACGATTGAAAAAAGTTTGTTGATTCTTGTTAAAGACAGCTTTGATGCAGCATTTCATTTACACCAAACCAAAGTATCTGTGGTTTTGTCTGCAATGTTGCTACTTGAAACTCAAAGAGAAGTCAAACCTTGACATGTCAGGGTCTAGACACTGCATCTTCTCTGCATGCATTATCCTTTAGCTAAAGATATATACAAAAAATACAGAACATGTCATCCACACATGCATTGTATGTTATTTGAATGACATGTAACTACTTAATCATACTGAATATGCTCTAAATTGTAAAACAAGTTTTATAATCTCATTGATATGATGCTCTATGCTTGGAAGAGTGCATCTTAAACACTGTACGAAGTTGCACCACAATTTGAGATTTGCAACAATTGATTGATTCTCTGTGGTAGCAATTTGTGATGCCAAACAGCCCAAAAGTTGAAGTCTATTTTAAGTCCAGTTTGGTAAGGAAGGATCTACAGCACAATTACAGGCAGCAGAAAAATGAGAAACACTTCTGAATCCAACAGCTGTTTATAATACAGCCTACCGCATTGTTTCTTCTTTTTGCGATCTGCTCAGGGCTTGTCTCTGTATGTAAGTGTTGTCCTTGTTCTCTCCTGTTCATCTTCATCTTTAATATTAAACCCCATTAAGCCTGGAATCATCTTATCAGGATGCTGAGCAAGGAAGGAATGAATTTTGAGGCACTAGCAGGTAAACTTTGGCTTTAAATGTATGACATATAGAGGAATATAAAATATTTTATAAAGAAATGTTAGCGTATACTATAACTAGCCTATACCAAGCTAATTACGTGTTTGGCTAACGAATTTATGTTATCTCAGAACGTTCAAAACATTTTTTTAAACTTTTTTTCTTGGTTGTGTGAACATTAGGGAAAACATTAAGGGAAAGTTCAACTTTATTCTTTTTCTAACATTATTGGAATGTTATTTTTGAATGTTCTTTGAATCTGAAACGATTACTTTAGCCTAGTAACGTTTACAAAACATACGAACGTCGAACTAAATTTTTTCAGAAAACGTTCCGTTAAGTATATATACATTTTATGCTAACATTTTGATAAAAGACCAGAGAACTGTCAACTGTCGACATTACTGGAAGAACGTTTGTTCATATTAACTGAGAGAACGTTGCAAGAATGTTAACCAAAATTCAGAGAACGTTAGCTGGCCTGGGTGGCTTATATTTCTTCTGGAGGAATATAGAAACACGATTGCTTATCATTAAAATATGTTTCATTCAATTAATTCTATCATAAAACATCTGTGACTGTGCTAGTTCGTATAAAATATTGAATCAAATTAATTTGTAAAACTGGATAACAGCAGGATACAATCACTCATTCATTTTATCCGGCCTACTTTGGGAATATAATATTCATAACATACAGTAAATTGTCCTTCCTGCAGGGGGCGTATGGC
>RJVU01075617.1:4844120-4873594 GCA_003731715.1 Anabarilius grahami
GGCAATAAAGCTGGAGTGTAATAATAACACCTATTGGTCATGCAATATAAGAACATCATACTTCAGTCCTGGTCCTGGGGACACAGCACTGCTCATTTTGTACGCATCTACTATCTGACACACTCAGTTCAGTTCATGGAGAAGCATTATTTGAATCAGATGTGTTGTTAACATACAAAATGTGCGCTGTGGGTAGACAGCTGAAAAGCACTTAGACTATCTATTAATACCTGAAGAAAGCTATCCGTCAGCAGTCTTATTCATCTCAATGGCAGTTGCTTCATTTGTTTCATGCTAATAAATAAAAAAACAGCAACAAAAATTCACTAGAAAAAACTAAATAAACTGTTTATATAGGCTAAATGTACCATTGTAACACTTAGCATCTATCTAATTTCTTTACCTTATTAAGATGTATTAGCTATACAATTTATGCTCATTCATATTTAGAATACCTCACATTTGTTGGTATTTTAAACTCTTGAAAAAGTGGAAAGAAAACCACCACAAACTCCTCTTTTATTGCAGAAGTGGTTGTGGGCAACATTATCTGAAAGAGGATACACTTTGAAAAATCTTTTGTCCTGACTGATTCAAGAATTATGTCAACATTAGAAAGAAAACTGTGCTGGATAACTGATTTTATGGGGTCTTTCAACAATAGGCCTAATTCTTTTATCATAAGAATGGATGGCAGAGGGTTTCAAACCCTCTTGACCAACATTAGCTCAAAAATGGACTTTTCTTCCGTGATTTGTGCCTGACAAGCTGATCTGCTATACAAGCTCAGCATGGTTAGGGGTGGATTTATATGTAGTACCTTACCAGACTATGGGCTCTTCTTTCACCAATGGCCACTTTTATCCTGCTTAAAAACTCTTGAACCCAGTTGTCTAGCATTATTTCTTCTGCTTCCCCATCCTGAGTTGATTGAACAGCACCACGACTGGTCGTAAATTGAAGAAAATTATTAAGTCGACCTTTGAACTTCTTGACCTAAAATCGAATCATTCAGTTTCCGGATATGTTTATTTGGTCATCAGGCTGCAACTGATTCTGAACAAACCCCTAATGTAAAGTATTAAACATCTGAATTGCAGCGGGGTTCAGGTTGGTCACGTGGATTTGACATGTTAACTAACAGAAAGCTGCTTGGTTTAAAAGTGGCTTCAGTGTGAGCTGTGCTTCTACATCGCTACACTGTTGACAATAGACATGGACATTTTTTGCCTGACAAAAGTGGCACACTGGAGCAGGAACCAGGGAGCAAATGAACCAGGGCTTGGGACTAAAAATTCAACAGACATGTGGGGGGAGGAAAAATGCCAAATTTAGCCGGTGCACTGCATTTTGTAGATTTTTTTTTTAAAACCTGCTATGTAATTAAGTATATTTCATAATATTTTGTATGCCTACATTTAATACATTAGTATATCTAATTAGGCCTACAAAGTATTATGAAATATACTTAATTACATAGCAGGTATTACATATTCTAGATTGTTTATTGTCTTATGATACATCATACATTATTTACGGATACTGTGGTGTGTGATGATTAGATTTTTTAGGTAACCATTTAGGTAGGCCATAATTGTTCAGTCTGAGTATTTATTTCCGTCACATGATTAAGGGTCAAGTATTTGACAGATTTATGTGGTTATATGCATCCTCATTAAGATAAAAATTACTCTGTAAGTCAATTCCAGGTGACAAATGTGACCCTGCACCACAAAACCAGTCATAAGTTGCACGGGTATATTGTAGCAATAGCCAATTCTATGGGTCAAAATTATCGATTTTTCTTTTATGCCAAAAATCATTAGGATATTAAGTAAAGATCATGTTCCATGAAGATATTTTGTAAATTTCCTACCGTAAATATATAAAAAAATTATTTTTGTGAGTTGATATGCATTGAAGGACTTCATTTGGACAACTTTAAAGGTGATATTCTCAATATTTCGATTTTTTTTTTTTGCACCCTCAGATTCCAGATTTTCAAATAGTTTTATCTCGGCCAAATATTGTCTTATCCTAACAAACTATACATCAATGGAAAGCTTATTTATTCAGTGTTCAGATGTTGTATAAATCTCAATTTCAAAAAAATGACCCTTATGACTGGTTTTGTGGTCCAGGGTCAAATATAACAATTGCATATTTGCTATCAGTCTCCGTCTCTCTCCCTCTATCCATTGATTTTAAACTTTTCCAGTTATGAATTTACCTAAAACTTGTGCAGCCATGCGCCGTTATTTTCTTCAGGAAATGCAATATTAATAAAGTAGCCTATTATACTAAATTGTCAAGACAAGAGAGAGAGAGAGTTATGTTTATATAATATAATATAATATATTATATTTAGAGAGAGCGCAAGAGAGATATCTGGCCGTAACTGGAGCGGTAACGGAACTGCTCTATTGTTCTCGTTAAATTCCTTTCCCCCGCGCTCTCGCGCATGCCAGTCTCCCGTTCTTTAGGAGAAGCGACAGGGAGGCTGATGCGTTCGCCTTGCTGCCCCTTACGCATTGGCTGAACGTAGACCTCTGGTGTTTTTTTAGTTTATATTTTTAGCATCGGAGGTCGGACTCGTATTGCATCGCGCGTGGTAAAAAGTGCAGTTCATCTGCAGTGCTGCTGAGCGCTGGAGAACCGCAGTGTGTTGCGCTGTGAACGCTTGAGCTCAGCATATTAAACGTGTCCGCTAATTCTGCGAATGATCTGAAGTAAACGCACAGGTCTGTTTGCGGAGCGCTGGATAAGTTATCTCATCAAGGCTTTCAGTGGCCCTCTTGCTAAGGCGATTTTTTTGGAAATGGCCAGTCCTGGAAACGATTCGGCTTCAAATGCCCAGCTGGATCAGGGTGAATCTGCAGACGCTACCCCTGAACCAGCGTTTCAAGAAGCTCAGAAATGGATCGAGGTGAGTCTGCTGCACATATATGCTCACAGAAGTAAAAGTAAACATTGCTTTAGCATTATTTTAATATTTGCTTCGACACTCACATAAAGAGGTTACATTACGCTCTGAACAGCTTATAAATATTGCACCGTCACCTGTTGTGAGTGCGCGAGCGTGTGTATCGTGTTTGGTTACAACAGCGGGCAATGGAGCCCAACAGCGCGGGGATCATGTGCGCGGGATTCGGGTGCTGTAATCGGACTAGCGAGGCTTTGATGGCTCACCGAATTTTTCACTCACATGACAGCCATCAGCCTGTTTAAATTTGTTGCCAGATTTTATACTGTAGGTCGCCTATCCAGTGGACTCTTTTCCAGACAAAACAGGATTCATCATTAAGATGTGCAGAAACAGAAGGATACACTCATATTCTGCGAGCGGACACGCCCCCTTTCGCTAAGCCATTCCAGTTGTGGAAGCCAAGATACACGCCCCCTTTCCCTTGCTGGTCACGCCCCTTTCCTAAGCGAGGGCAGTCGTCAAGGCAGCACACAGGCGCAATCAGTTTGTTTACAGAGCATTTGTGGCATACAGTATGTATGTGGCCTTCGTTTTATTTGACCCGATTCACTGTCAAGTGAAACATGTGAATGCAGAACCACTTCATCCCCAGAGATGTTAAAGGTTTTAGATGTAGGTCTTGGTATTAATATTATGACCTATTTTAGGGGTCGTGGATTGGATAGGGAGCATCCTCGCGTCACTGATCTAGATTTGAGTTTGAGTCGTGTGCATTAGATCAGATGTTTTCAGTCTTTATAGATGCCATTGACTCCCAAATATGATCCTAAAATTTAAAAGGAATCTTCACTATTTCTTGTATAAAGACCCTGTTTATACTGTGAAATATATGGGCCATTCATTCCACAGAACTGGTGCAAACCAAAGTCCGTCTTTGTGCAAACTGCTGTCCCACAACAACAACAAAAAACACGTTTAAAAAGCATTTAAGTATTCAAATTTTAGATGTTTACTAAGATCCTTATTTTATCTATTGGATCCCACAATAATATTTAAAATATCAGTAAGCTTAATATATATAAATCATCATTTATTAGGTACTTTCAATTGGGAGGTGGCTGTCCCGAACCCTAACTTGTGAAAATTATATTAAAATAATTTTTGCAATTTTTTCCATTGTTGTTTTTAAAAATATATATTTTAGATTTTTTTTTTTAAAGTGACGTAAAAATATATATATCTTTAAATCATGAAACTTTGTAAAAAAAAAATTTGTGTCCCGCATTTTCATGTCACTACCGAAACAGTGTATGTTTTAGTCCATTGGCTGAGACTGATTTTAACCCCACCCCTACATTTTTGATCAGGACTAGCTAACTAACTGATTAGCATCTTTGAGCTAGATTCAAATGTATCTAAAATTGTCACTACCGAAACAGTCATGACCGAAACATGTCATCATTGGGAAATAAACACAATTTTAGTACAGTTATGCAAATCATTACTATTTTAATATGTTTTAGTAGTATTTTAGTATGTGAGCTAAAATTCCGTCGCTACCAACACATTACTGTCACTACCGAAAATGTGTAGTGGGATGGGATGTTTTCTCAAAAATAAAGTTTATTGAATTATCAACTAAGATGTTATTATAGTGATTGGTTCAATGTATATTCAAACTAATGAATCATTAACTTTGAAATCAGTATGATAAACTTTAGTGTAGTCGATTTACCTGTGAGAACTTTTTTAAAAAATAGCAAAAAATATATTTACATGGTAGATGTAAACTAAATCTTAATATGTCAATGTAACCCTTCTTATTAAATTATTTATTATCGTGTTTTTCGGTAGTGACATTTGGGGAGAGGAAAAATATTCCAAAACTTTCTGAAAATACAATTTGAGAATTAACTGCACAATGCATACAAAATTTGTGGGAAAAGACAAATTTTTTTTAAGACGTTTCCAACTCTGACTTTAATATTTATATATTATTTTGGAAATATTTAGTTTCTTTTGAGTTACATTATTGCATTTTTACTCAAATTATTTATTTATTGTAATCTTATTTTTATCAGATATTTATTTTTACATATTTTATACATTGTTTTTCTCTATGCACTTCCTTGCGGCCCCCTTTTTTTTGGCTAAAAAATTGGGACCATCAGTATTTTTATTATTATAATGGAATTTACGTGTTTTTTGTGTGGTGTGTATGTGATTACATTTCAGAAATCCCACCAAAAGTGGTCATGCCATAATCCATTCACACTTTCTCTGCTTTGCTTTGCTATGTGTCTATTTATCTGTCTTTCTTTCTGTTCATGTGTTTCATTGGTAGGCCTATGTCAGTCACAGGTTTTAGGACGATCAGTATAAATAGACAGGCTGAAATAGCCTAGCACCCTGCTGCTCGCAAATAGTTTTAACTGAATTGGCACAGAGAGAGAGACATGCTTCTTCTGTCTCCTGCTAAAAATGCTTTTTCCTTAGTGAGTCATTGAAAGAGCTAGAACATTACAGACCAAAGCATATGGCAGACTGAAGCATGAACAGCAGACTGCAGTACAAAGATACAGACATGGAGCTCTCTTGAGGCACATTCATAGATTGAGCCTCTATTTATTGGTCAACTGAGATTGGGTTCTTGATGGTCAATGTCAATATTTAGAAAGCATGTTGGCTGATGGACAATATAATACTGACATAATGTTTTCCATAATAGTTTATTATTATTATTTTTAAGTAATTTAAAGTAATTTGCAAAAAATCGACCGATTAATTGACCTGCCCATATATCGGTCTGACACTTCTTATGTGTATGTTAGGATTGTTTTCAGTCAGAGTATTGGATGTCCTGCAGTCTTTGTTTTGAGGAGATAGTACCTCTCATAGGGCTCATAGGAGTGTGCTGGATTGGCCACGTGACACTGTATGGAAATTGTATGAGGAAACACTCCCAGTGCACCTGTCAGTGGTTAGAGACGGACAGCAGCAACCACATCACATTACAGAAAGTCCTTCTCTGCCTTGGCCTATCATATTTCAAGAACCCTAGATTTCCTCTCCCTTTGGCTATCAGGTTTCAGAACACTTCTCTCTTTCTCTGCCTATTTCTTTCCATCCTACCATTTGAGCGCTACTATCATAGAGTCACCATGGAGAGCATATAGTCCATGTCTTGTTGAACGTTTTTCAACTTGTGGTCCACTTTGAGGGCATTTAGAGCATCTTTCTGGCAGATCAAGAGTATGAGGTCAAGTGTGTGTGTGAGTGAAAGAGCTGCTACATTTGAGTACAGATGGCTCTGTCATATGACCTCATAAAGCCAGCTGTCACAGCTGTGCAGTCACACACAGACATACGGATTAAATGATACAGCTTACACAGTGAGAGAGATTCGGGAGGCAGACGTAGGCTGTCTACACAATTCACATTCATTTAATACAGTCCTCTCAGGAACACAGGGACTGAAATCACAGACTAAATATGAGCTCTCCATGATTCCATTGGCCATGGTTTGCTTTCAAGTATTCAGGATCACCACACTAAGACACACTATAAGCCAAATGACCTTCAGTCCAACTGTTTCTGTGAGTAAAATCAGGGTTGCCAACCTTAGAGTTCAGCTTGGAGTGAGAATTAGGGAGGGGGGTGTATTGACACAAATTTCATGATTTGATTCACAAGCTTGCAGTTCGAATTTCGATCTTGATTCACTATCATTTAATTTAGATAGATACATAGATAGATAACTAACTAGGAATAAAGATAAGTGAGGATCAGTTCACATGCGCTCCTGCTTTGCTTGAACTGAGGTGCTACAGCGATCTGTCACGCCACATTATGAGCCCAAACGGTATTTATTGTTGGAATTTCTAAATAAAACTTATAAAATTTGAAAGCTGAGACTTTGTTTCATATCAGACGTAATCTGCTCTGTCTTGTCTGTCAGTGCATTGTCCGTGTCCTCTTTGCTCCGTGATGTTTTTTCACAGCATGAGAATATAGACGTGTGGCATGAAAACAGTGTCAATTGCGTGACTGAATGCGTAAGATTTTGCAGCCCTGGTAAAATCCACTCTACTCACAAAGACTGTCAAAAACCTGGAGCTGTTTAGAATCAGTTCTGTGTTTTGCAGTACTATTAAAGGGGACCTATTATACCCCTTTTTACAAGATGTAAAATAAGTCTCTGATGTCCCCAGAGTGTATGTGACGTTTTAGTTCAAATCACCCCACAGATCATTTTTATAGCATGTTAAGATTGCCACTTTTTGGGAGTGAGTAAAAACATGCAGTTTTTGTGTGTCCCTTTAAATGCAAATGAGCTGGTGCTCCCAGACCCCTTTCAAGGAGAGGGCGGAGCTTCAAGAGCAAATTTTCTGGCATACCAACAACAACAAAACAGGACAATTTCACGCATTGAAAATGTCAGAAACTGTCAGTAGCGGTGTTCGAACCAGAGTTTCTGAATGATTACTTGATGAATTTATGTAGTTGATGTGGAGTTAACTATCTTCAAGTCATCGATTAGCATGTTCCGTCATGATAATCTATAAATCGCTGTACAGGTGCTTGTGTGGGAACTGTTGTAAGATGCCCACAGAGCCAGAGAATATATGCTGCATGGAGATAGAACAGGTATAGTTTAGTTTAATTATGGTTATAACTTATGTTTTTATCTCATTTTTATGACATCCTATTGAATTTGTTTTTCATACTGTATTGCAATAAAGGTGAAAAGACATTGTACAACTCCAGCTGTTACAGCGAAGATACGTGAAATGGTGGACACTGTGCTTCTCGCTCAGGGTTGTGTCTATGCTAATAGGGCAGATTGTCACTGGCTGTGGGCGGGGCTTCTCCCTACAATGACGTAATTGTAGGGAGGAATCTGAATCAGGTTGTTTGAAGGGAATTTATCGGAATTATTAAAAGAATTAGTGGATTTTTACCATTATAGGCTGACACAGGCACTGCTGACACACAGTGGTGTTAAAAATTTTGCATAATAACAAAATAAACTATTTATCTGATTGTAACCGAACTGCCTTGAGATGACATCACTTTGTGTGCTGCTTTTATAGTTATACAGGGCTCAAGGCAAAACATTATGAGGGTGCCATTGGCTCCTAAAATGATACAGTTTGGAACCAAACGATTTGTTTGGTTGATAAAGTTTAGATCGCTAAAGGTGGTTGTTCTGAAGTGCTTTAGTTGTTTGTGCATGTTTCTGCTGCTTGCCATGATGAAAGGATATTTTAATATATACACTACTGTTCAAAAGTTTGGGGTCAGTATCAGAAAAAAAAAATATATATATATAAACATTATGAAGACATTTATTTGAAATAGAAATCTTTTGTAACATTATAAATGCTGTTCTTTTTTTTCTTTTTTTCTATCAAAGAATCCTGAAAATAAATGATCATGGTTTCAACAAAAATGTTAAGCAGCACAACTGTTTTCAACATCGACGACAATAATAAGAAATGTTTCTTGAGCACCAAATCAGCATATTAGAATGATTTCTGATTTGACTGGAGTAATGGCTGCCGAAAATCCAGCTTTGCCAACAAATAAATTACATTTTAAATGTAGTTTTATTTAGTATTAATTTGCAGTCTTCCAGTTTGATGCCTTTACTTGTACTTGTGTCATATAAATATGCACGTTTTATAAGAATATTTACGTCTGTTTGGTTGGTAAACAAAAGTTTTGACTATGGTTCCAACATGTCACCCACAAAACTAAAGTCGATTCAACTTTATAATTGAACCTTATATACTGAACAACAACCAGTGATATTTTTTGTAAAATTCTTGAAAGTTTTATTAGTATAGTGTTATTTATTTAGAATGCCAAAATAATAATTCTCACAACAAAACTCTAGACTGATGTAAGTCTCATGAACCTAAATTACACAGTTTCCAGTTAAGAATCAAATGATTCATGGTTCAGTGAGGGAGTCAATTGGAAACTCAATAGCAGCTCTCTATAAACAGTTCACTGACCAAGTGAGTCAGTGATTCAAAATGCTTACTCAAACAAGTTCAAATCTGTTTCATGAATCTAATTGTGTGAATCTGACGCTGTAGCATGTGCCGTGTTCATGTTGTGTGCAAAAAACATTAACTGTATAACAACTTGATATCTGACAAAATGGTGTTAAATATTAAATTATTTTCATTTCATTTTATTTTTGATGCGTTTATGAGCATTTTAGTCACAAATTGAGCTGTATCTCTGGTGATGTTTGTGTTACAGTACCTTACCAGGATAGTTTCTGGTTTGTACTGGCCTCTGATTAGCTTTTGATGAAGACACATTAATCCAATGTTCTTATACAATATCTCTAACACAATTGCTCGTGTTTTGTAAATGAGTCTTTTAGCTTATGTAAAGAAATTCAATTCTTTCCAGCATCAGAAGCTCTCCAGCTTCACCACCCACCCTTGAGAGCAAACACAATCCTCATGTATTTTGCAATCATTTAAACGCAGTCTTATATAACACTGCTTTTACTCATCTTGGAAAAAGCAGTCTTCAATCTAAATGTCCATGGAACATTTAGCATAACTCCCATAATTCAATGCTACTCTATATAGGAGAGGAGAAGAGATATATAATGATATGGCAAGAATAGTATGAGTTGTATGCTATTCTGAATTTGGCAACAGACGGTATGTGTGGCTGTCTGTCTTTGTGTGAGTATGTGTGTGGTAGTTTTGGCTTCTGACCTCAAAAATGCCGCATGCAAACTTTTTTTTTTTTTCTGCCGGTGTGGCTAAATTTTGATAGCAGTTGTATTGGTCTGGGTCTTTTTCTTTATGCAATTAAATTTTGAGTTATATTTTTAGTTAGTATATGGGAAACACCAAACGCTAAACAAAACAAAACTGTGCTTCCCAGTGTGGGCAATGTGGCACAAGCCACTGTTATATCGCAAAGCGAGTTTGTTTGCCAAATTGACCAATGCTGCGTGAATCGGAGTAATGCACAGCATGATCCATTTCAATTCAACACAGTATTCTTAGTTTTAAACCTCAATACATACTCAAAATTGCTTTAACAATGTTAAACATTGTAAACAAGGACAACAGGAGAAAGCTGTGCCATGCGCAGACAGGCTTTTCAATCCACACATTTACTGTAGTAGCACAAACTGTATTTATGGTTTTTGTTTGGAAAAGCTTTATGAAAAACTCAATCCCACTATCAGAATATTTTTTCCAGCTGTATAAAAAACATTTTACATTATGTTTTGTTTAATATCAGTAAATGTATATCCGCATCCCAATGTAAAGTCATGACATGTTTTGCTGTCAAATGCATCTTTATGGCAGAAAAATATGCAATATTATTTAAAATATCATTTTAAAGCACTCCCTATCCCCAGAGCCCTACGTCTACATTACGACTCAACAACAAATCTGCACTGAGATAGATTAATAGAGAGAAAAAAGAGAGGAACGAGTCTATATTAATGAAAGAAGTTTGTGTATTTTGATGTGCATGCATTTTCAAGCACCTCAGCTAGTCTTGAGGTGGAGTTATTGCATAGTGTCTAAGCAACCAATTAGCCAAATTATTATTAACATGTGAATGAACTCACAAACAGCAAGAGATTGGCTGACATAGAAAAACTTGCACATACACACTCTTCTAGGATCTGAGGGAAAGATACACTGAGAATAAGGTAGAGCTGTGGAAAATATCTTTCATTGAAAAATCTGCCGGTGGCTGTTATAAATCAGGAGTTATTAAACTTTCTTGGCCCACAACCCAAAATAAGACATTTTGTCCAAAATGCTATCAGATAATTTCTTCACTCTCTAACATTAAATAAATTCTTAAAGGAATCGTTGTTCTTATGAGCAGAACAACGATTCTGTTAAAACTGATGATACATCCAGCTTGCACTGGAATGAAATATTGCTTGATGTGATGTTTTGAGCTGTGTTTCCTGTTGCCCTTACAAAATTGTACTTAGCTAACCATAGTTTCTGCCAAAAATACCATAGTTGCTACAGTTATTGCTCCTGCAATAAAACTGTGGTAATCTGGTATTCACCACAATGAAAATGTATTCTGGAAGGTTTTAACAGAATGAATTTAATGTTTTTCTGTAGACCTAGTAACAATAATTCCAGTAATTGTGGTATTTTGGTAGAAACTATGGTTGCCATGTGGTTGTGGGATGGATGATAGAAAACATTTCTTCTGACTAAACAGTCCCAACACATACTGTTCCTACAGAACATAATAAATTCATGGAATTAATGTGAAGGAATGAATTTTCTCTTATTCACATAGCATTGTGCTGATTTGTGGGTGTTTGGTGCCTCTGCCCCTGTCCCACATACACATGTCATTTGCTTGGTTATTTTAAAATGCTCCAGTCACCCACATTCTGTCCATCTAAATATAGGCTAACTACAGCTGTTCAGTTCTTTTTAATACTTGTGTGTGTTTGCGTGTGTCCATCCCTCTGTAAATGCCTGTCCTGACATTGACAACCTTGGCTAACTTTACACACTTCCATTTCCCTGTTTATGTGACCTTCTCTCTAAACAGAGATTGACATTTACATTTTTCTTTAGGAGCACAGATTTTTGCCCCTAGCAAAGTCAAAAAAGGTTTTTTCCTAATTCATGTGAACATATATTTTGATATTAATTCTCGATACATGTCTAACAACAATACAAATGTCTGTGGAGCATTTTCTTTCATATAAGGCTTGTTTGAGACGATCGGTCTGCGCAGCGCCGATGCATCTCGAAGTTAATTTCGTTGACGAATAATCTTCGTCATAATTTTCGTCAACAACATTTTTTCATGGACGAAAACAAGACGATGACTAAATAAAAATGCTTTTTGAATTACTAAAACTATGACTAAAATCTACTCTAATTTTCGTCAACAAATAAAAATGAGACGAAAATGATAGAGAGGGACGATTTGGGAAGATGTCCAGCCAGGATGCGCACATTTGAAGTGTAACGTGATGATCTAATCGCGGGAAATGCGGCGCTGTTGCGCACTCTTAAGGCTCGCGCAGCAGCACTTCAGACTACTTCCCAATTAATGAATAGCACACATTTATGCCAAGCGATTGCTTATAAGCTAATGTTGATGAATTATGACAATGTTTACTACACAATGTTTATATGGTAATATATTTTAGACGGTTGTAAGAATGCATATTTTATCTCCCTCATCTGATCTTAAATGAGCATCCTCTTACAGTGCAGACAGCAGACATTTCAGAATAAGAGTCACAGTGTATTTCGGGATGGTTTATATTTATTCTTTTTTCCTGGTCATTATTGTTATTTTGTTTACACAATAAACTGTATTTAATTTAATTTCTATTTAATTCATAGTAAACTACTGTATATTGTCACAGGAAGGAAAGACTAAGAACATTATTTGACACAATATTCTATATATTTTACAGGTATAAGGGTTATTATAGTTAACTAAACCTTGAAATAAACGTCAACTGAAATAAAATATATAAAAAATGTAAACTTATTTTATTTAATCTAGTTTCCAACTTTAGCTTAACCTGATTGTACTAAAATAACTAAAACAGAAATAAAAAGCTATATAGACATTTAAAAGCAAAAACTAAAAGACATAAACACAAAAAATTACTAAAACTTTTATAGGGTTAGTTCACCCTAAAATGAAAATTCTGTCATTTATTACTCACCCTCATGCCGTTCCACACCCGTAAGACCTTCGTTAATCTTCGGAACACAAATTAAGATATTTTTGTTGAAATCCGATGGCTCAGTGAGGCCTCCATAGCCAGCAATGACATTTCCTCTCTCAAGATCCATTAATGTACTAAAAACATATTTAAATCAGTTCAAGTGGTTCAATATTAATATTATAAAGCGACGAGAATATTTTTGGTGCACCAAAAAAACTAAATAACGACTTATATAGTGATGGCCGATATCAAAACACTGCTTCAGGAAGCTTCAGAGCGTTATGAATCAGCGTGTCAAATCAGCGGTTCGGAGCGCCAAAGTCACGTGATTTCAGCCGTTTGGCGGTTTGACACTCGATCCGAATCATGATTCGATACGCTGATTCATTATGCTCTGAAGCTTCCTGAAACAGTGTTTTGAAATCGGCCATCACTATATAAGTCGTTATTTAGTTTTTTTGGCGCACCAAAAATATTCTCGTCGCTTTATAATATTAATATTGAACCACTGTACTCACATGAACTGATTTAAATATGTTTTTAGTACATTAATGGATCTTGAGAGAGGAAATGTCATTGCTGGCTATGCAGGCCTCACGGAGCCATTGTATTTCAACAAAAATATCTTAATTTGTGTTCCGAAGATTAACGAAGGTCTTACGGGTGTGAAACAGCATGAGGGTGAGTAATTAATGACATTATTTTCATTTTGGGTGAACTAACCCTTTAACTAAAATTACAATGAAAGCAGAAAAACTAAAAATCAAATCTAATCAATTTTAAACAAAAGCTATAATAGTACCTCAATAATAAGTGTGTCAGTCCCTGACAAGTACTGAATTGAGCTCTCTTTCGTGTGTTTTTGCACTTGAACGGTCAAAAACCGTACGCTTTGGTGAGTAAAGTACAGTTGGTTGTCTTAAGTGAACATAAACAGTTTAGAGAGTATCACATGTATATCAGTGTATTGGATCTGTGTATTGTTAGAGAAATGCTTAATGCATTACAATTTAACTAAATTAGATTTTAGTTGACTAAATCTATTGTAGATTTAGTCGACTAAAATCTTCTATTTAGTGGACTAAAACTAGACTAAAACGAAAACAATTTCCAATGACTAAAATATGACTAAAACTAAATGGCATTTTAGTCAAAAGACTATGACTAAAATTAAATCAAAATTTGATGTCGAAATTAACAATGTCTCGAACAAGCCTATTATCAGTTAACCCTGCTCATGAATATTAATTACATTTTGTGACATTCACCCAGTAGCAGAAGCTTATTGGCTGAAAGAAAGGCAGGTGTTGTTACTGGGCATTAATAAGATGGTGAATTAACTAATTCTTGTATGGAGGTGTGAGGATTATGTTTTGTTTATGCTTTCATTGTGTTCAGTTTCTGTTTGCCTGTTTTCCTTTGACCCAGTTTCCCCATATGTTACGTTAATTTATCCTAATCACCTGTTCCTCATTAATTAACTCATTAGTCCCCTCGTTTAGTTCATGTATAAGGTTAAATAGTCCTGAAAAAAATAGTCGCACGTATTTTTTGCGGTCAAAAGTTACAGCATTGGAAATGAATGGGAGACGAATTTCATCTAGAGGAAAAGTTTGGTACTGCGCCCAAACAAAATCTTACAAACGCAAAATCTTTGAGATGTCAACCTCAAATTTAGAGCACAACATGTTTAGATTTATGGCTTTGATTGTCACACAGTTTTAGAGTAAAACATGTTTTGGAAAAATATAAAATAAAAAAAAATAAAAAATTCAGTCATTTTTGACCATCACGCGAACAGCACTAGGTTTCATACGGCTTGATGGACAGTAATAACATGAAGCCAATATTAGTGTGAAAGGTAATCTGCATATGAAGTTTGAGTTATTAGTGTTTTTATTCCGATATATTTAAGTTTTGATCAGTACTTTTGTACATTGGCACTCAATAATTTTCACTTGCAAATGTGAGGGGCAGATTCACTTGCACTGCAGGTGAGGGGCAGATTCCAATGAGCAAATGGATAAAAGAGCATAACATTTTTAAATCCGCTTTTGCCCACGTATTATCCGTTGTTCTTTTACCGCTTTTAATTTTACCAGAGTAGTGGTGAGAGAGAGAGAGTGTTTTTTAATCCTGTGTGTGTCTTTGTCTGGACGGATGAGTTGGAGTTGTCTATTTCAAACAGCCCTAGTCAGGTGGCCTATTTTCAGATGTATTTTAAGACACTACGTCCTGAGAGACATCATCCCTTGTCTGTTTCTGCCTCAGTGAGAGTAGCCCTGCTTTCTGCTGCTAAGGCTGTTGCTTAGGTGATTATAAGCAGGAATAGCGTTTGTATACTGCTATTTTGGTCTGTGTTGCGTGTTGGGGCTTAATGGCAAATTCTCAAGCAAACTTTTTATAGTCTTAATCATGAAAATGTGTTAATAAATGTCTTTTAAATTACATATTGCATATTACATTATATTTGCATTGCATATCACATTATTAGCTATTATACTTCCCTTTTTTAGTTAGTTAGCCTTGGTTTAGCCTTGGGGCAGTCGTGGCCTAATGGATAGAGAGTCGGACTTGTAACCCAAAGGTCATGGGTTTGAATCTCAGGTCCGGCAGGGATTGTCGGTGAGGGTAGTGAATGTCCAGCGCTCTCCCCACCCTCAATACCACGATTGAGGTGAGACCCTTGAGCAAGGCACCGTACCCCCAACTGCTCCCCGGGCGCCGCAGCAATGGCTGCCCACTGCTCCGGGTGTGTGTTCACGGTGTGTGTGTTCACTGCTGTGTGTGTGCACTTGGATGGGTTAAATGCAGAGCACAAATTCCGAGTAAGGGTCACCATACTTGGCCACATGTCACTTCACTTCACTTCACTTTAGCAAGCTAACAACTTGGCATTAAGCTAACTGGTTAGAAAGAGGTATTAAAGAATTGGGATAGGATTCTGCGAGTGGACAGGATCTTGCATGACACTGAAAAAAAAACTATGGTAGTCAATGGGGGGCGAGATCTGCTTGGTTACAAACATTCTTCCAAATATCTTCCTTTGTGTACAGCAGAACAAATAAATTCATACAGGTTTGGAACAACTTGAGGGGGAGTAAATGATGACTGAATTTTCATTTTTGGGTGAACTATCCCTTTAACATATTTATTTCAGTTTAAGGCAGGTTTTTCTACACTTTAATGACTATGAAACAAAAACACAATCCCACATTCACAGCTAGTGCATGAATTACATCCTAATTCAGTACAATTATGTTAGTGTTAGTGTTAGTGTTATTGTGGTACTCCTTTTCTTATTTCAGTGAGCTTTAAATTGGCTACCAAAATAAGGAATTTCAATAAGTGAGTGTGACAGACAGAAAAGAGAGCACAATCTCAGTAAAAACTATTGGTAAGTGAGATATCCACTATCAAAATCAAATTGCTTTGAGTCAGCTACTGGGACGCTGCTTTGAGCAGCTCACTGTTCTTGGCTCCAGTGTATGGCATGTTGGCAATTATGGTGAAATGTAGCCTCTTACACAACAGCACTGTAGGGGAGCTGTTCCTGTGGGTATTTTGACTGGACTGTCACCAGCAGGTGTGTGTGTGTGTGTGTTTGCGAGCCTGGCGTCAAGGTAACAGAACTGCTTGTCTGCCACCAGAAGCTTTTTTGGTTCTTCCTAAAATGTTGCTATCATTCAGCTCTCTCTCTCTCTCTCTCTCTCTCTCTCTCTCTCTCTCTGCATAGATATAGACCTTATGTGCCTGAGAAACAAGCTTGCAGCCATCTTTAGAATTTTGTCTTTGAACTTCCATGTTTGCGGTCACTGGTGTCACTGTCAAAGAGTAATTAGCTGTTGAAGTGGATTTACTTATTGAAGAGTTAACGAAAGTTATCATTACCATTGAAATGTTTGAAATGAATGTCATATAAAATGTCAGTAGACCAGGAAGATTTTAAAACGAGCGGTTCATTCGTAAATCCATAAGATCTTACTTTCATGTTGTGGAAAAACAAACTGTAAGACAGAATACAATGAGTGCAGCGCTGAAAAGGGGCGGGGCTACATAAGGTCTATAACCTATGAATGAATTATGCCAATGTATGCAAGGACTGTCATGCCTCCTCAGTGTCAAAAGCAGTTTTAGGAATTAGCTTCAGTAGGGGACAATCTTAGAATGGCATTATATTTTGAATGGTAAACATTTGTTGAAATATCAGCAATACATTTTCTTTTTAGGTGCCTAGTTTCACGATCTTAAGCACAAAGATGGTAAGAAAACTGTCAACCCTGTTATTACCATCAACAATGTTACCTTTCTCAAGACATGATTATATCCCAACATGTAATAAAATGTATTCATTGATCTTGAGATGTCACAGTGCAATTTATTAACAATAAAACATATTATTATTTAAAACCTTTCATAAAACTTAAAATCACCTTATCAAACTGGAATATGCTTCAAATGTTTCAAAATTACATTTTCAATTAATTATACAGCTCTGTTCTACAGTTATGGTAGATGTTCATGTAATTTCTGTTTCAAGTTATGGAGCTGTTGAAGTGATTTCTTCATGTTTTAATCAGAGATTAATTTCTGACTCTGATCCACTGTAATATTGAGTGTGTTGGAGCAGTTTGCCTGAAAAACAGCTTTCCGCTAAGTTTGTGTGTGTGTGTGTGTGTGTGTTTGTGACATCAGGACACAAATGTGTATAATGACATGGGTATGACATAGGTATTACAAGGAGAGGTGACTTATGAGGACATTACCCCATATTCCCATTTTTTTAAATCAAACAGAATGACTTTTTTTGAGAAAGTAAAAATGTGCACAGTTTTGTGTGATGGTTAGGTTTAGGGGTAGGGGTAGTGTAGGGGGATAGAAAATACAGTTTGTACAGTATAAAAACCATTACGCTTATGGAATGTCCCCACAGTTCACAAAAACAAAAATGTGTGTGTCTGTGTCTGTGTGTGTGTGTGGTCCTGGTAAACCTTATGTTATGGGGACAAAATGTCACATTTTTTTGGTCCCCATGAGGTAAACGGCTAATAAATCATACTAAGTGATGTTTTCTTTTTTGTTGAAAATGTAAAAATGCAGTTTTCTGTGATGTGTAGGTTTAATATTTACAATATACAGTTTGTACTGTGTGTGTGTGTGTGTGTGCTTGTGTAATGAAGAGAGTGTAAAGACATAAGGCAGAAGATGAGTGAGTCTTTCTGACAGTTAAAGACAGCTGCAAAGGATTTCTCAAAGATCTGTGTGTGATTGTGAGATGCCTGCATGTGTGCAAATTGGTACGTGTGTCTGTGTCCTAAATCACTTCTTATTCCCTATATAATGTACTATATTTGCACTACCATTGCGCTACTCTTTTGCTGTGCTGTCTGAAATTTTAGAGAAATTTCATTCTCTATATAATTCACTTTAAAGTTTGGTATATACTGTTCAAACATTATGGGTCGGTAAGATTTTGTAATGTTTTTGAAAGAACTCTCTTATACACATCATGGCTGCATTTATTTGATCAAAAATACAGTAAAAACAACAATATTGTGAAATAGTATTACAATTATTATAACTGTTTTCTGTTTTAATATATTTTAAAATGTAATTTATTCCTGTGATGGCAATGCTGAATTTTCAGCAGTCAGCTGTCAGTTATTCTGCTTAATATTTTTATGGAAACTGTGAATACTTTAAATAGATTACTTTTAAACATTATAAATGTATGTATCGTCACTGATCAATTGATCACTTTAATGCATTCTTGCTGAATAAAATTATTAATAGCATTTGAAAAAGAAATCTTGCTGACCCCAGAATGTGTGACAACTTCAGAGTCAGTGTCTGAATTCAGTCGTTTATTTTCATTCACTCTTTTCCTATATAGTGAGCAATAAGGCATTTGCCATATAGGAGGTGAATGAGTGACTGAGTGAGTACTTTCAGACACAGCATGTGTGATAGGTAATTCAGTGACCCATATTTCATTGCTAGTGCCATTAGCCCTTAGCATAGTTAGCAACAGCTGCAAAAATACACCAATAAATCTTTCACAGAACACCATCAGAAGATATTTAAATGTTTTTAAACGAAAAAGTTACAGTTTTATTGAGAAGCATAAAGGCCATGTTTCTGATATTAATGTAACCTAATTAAAAAATGATTTGGCCAAATACCACTCAAAAGTAAAAACTTCTTAAATGATATTACATGATCAGATTGCAGATCTTGAGGTCATTTCTTACTTTCTTAAATTAATTGAGCTTAAATTAAATTTTAAATTATTATTTGTGCCATTTTGTGCATATTTTAGTTTTTTGAGCCAATTTTTCACTCTTTTGCTGACCTTTAGAATTAAATGGGCCATTTTTAAATGCCTCTTTCCTATGTAAAATGAGCAACAGCACAGACTGTAGCATTGCTGTTAAGCCTAATATCATTTTTACCTTATCTGTAAATAACAGCCTTTTTTAAAAAACACAGCACACACTCTTAAAATGAGTCACAATGAAATCGAAATTGACCATTCTTATTTTTTATGGAATATATATTGGATATACGTCATAATAGGGAAGAAAAGACCATTGCAAGTTCCGTTTTCATGTCGACTTTAAGATCTGAATGAAATAATTGGGAATTGTTTTGGCATTCTTCACAAGCATATGCAGAGCAACATGTGCTAAACACAGCTGGAACAGCACAAGGATTGGCAAATTCCAATGGTGTTTAGGAATAATAGCTTCTATCCGGGTTTCTCCTCATTACCTCGGCGTCACTGGGTGGGCCACATTTCTGATTACCCAATAGCATATACATTGTTCTGTTCAGGCAAAGATCTAAACAAATTTGATTCCTCATGTTATGACCCCTTTAATCTTCATAATGAAAATCACAATCACCTCTTCATTTTAGTCATTATCTAATATGGAACATATTAATATATAATAATATGAATAAAGAGAACAGAAAGAAAGAGAGAAAGGAATGAAATGTGAGGAGTGATGCATCTGGTTAGCAGATATTGGGTAATTCAGAAGAGAAGTACAGTGCTCATGTTAATAGCGCTGTGTAATGCTGTGGCTTCCCTTCTTAGCTCAGTTGAAGGACAATGGACAATGAGTGACCTCATACTGATTTACAGGTCAGCTGTTTCCTGCTCCGAGAGAAACTGTGTAAAGGTTTAGGGGTTAACAGGTTTATGGGTAGTTGTGTGTGTGCTTGCTGATTTTGCCTTCATTCCAGCATACTTTGCATCATTGGAAATAATCTTTACTAATCTCATGTGCTTGGCCTCTTGGCAATATAGAGCAAATTAATGTTCTTTTTTCTCTCTCTCTTTTTACACACATGTTTGGTGTGTGTGAATGTGTTAAGTAAGGGCAGGTTATCTAATACTAGTTTAGTAGTTTACTTGTGTACACATACTCCACACACACTGAATATAAACACTAAACATGTAAAAAAACATACACATACATACATATTTATACACTCTGACTGATCCACACACGTGCATTAAAAATGTGTCAAGAATTGCCCTAATAACTACCAGACATGCTTCTCTGGCAAAAAGCAGCTGTTGTTCTTTGTAAAACCAATTTTGTTCTTTAAACTTGGATGTGTGAAGACACACAAACACACACACACTGGGTTCCATGTTTTATGGGGACTTTCCATAGACATAATAATGTCTTTTATGTCCAATGACATAATGATTTATACTCTACAAACTGTATATTCGGTCCCCTAACCATAAACTTACCCATCACAGGAAACTTTCTGCATTTTACATTTGCAAAAAAACTTCAATTTGTATGATTTATAAGCTGTTTTTTTTTTTTTATGGGGACCAAAAAATGTCCCCACAAGGTCAAAAATTACTGGTATTACTATCCTTTTGGGGACATTTGGTCCCCATAGTGTATGGAATGCCAGGTACAAACACACATAATAAAATCACAATATCATAACATTAAAAGATGCTGATTTAAACTTTGAAACACTATCGTTCCGCCCTAAAGAAATAGATAGCATCTTTTTGGTTAGCATTTATCATACTCTAAAACTATAGATTTAGAAGGAGACAGTGGTTACTGAATTAATTTGACTATATTCAAACTGCTTCAGTCACATTAGCACTCTCTTACATCTTCATTGAAAGTTTTCACTGATGATGATGATTTTGCTTTTTGTCTTCTTGACAGGCAGTGACAGGAAGAAGTTTTGGTGATAAGGATTTCAGAAGTGGACTGGAGAATGGCATTCTGCTCTGCGAGTGAGTTTAACACACATATTTAACTGTAAATGTTTAGTGGAAGTGGTCATTTCTGTAGTTAAAATTTTGTTTCATTTTTAATGTCATTTATTTATTTTAATTTAATTTATTATTTAATTGAATGCAGGCCTTGAGAATTCATTGATATGCAAGTGTGTATACAACATAAACTTGTTTGTATAAGCATAATTCATTTATGTTAGCTTTTTAATCACATAATATACACATTATTAACATCACAATTTTTTATAACATATTTGTTAAAAACTGATTTGTGAATAAAACTATAATTATTTGCCAAAATCATAAAAAATAAATCATAAAAAATTTACGTAAATATTAAAAATTAATATAAAAATGGTCCAAACTATAATAATGTCTAAAAAAGAAAGGAAGAAAATGAATTTACAATTTGCCTTTTTTTTTTTTTTTCAAGAGCCAAGAGTCATTTTGATGATGGTATGATTCAACCCACATTTTATGGTTCTTTAATGTAATTTCTCTCTCTCTCATCATGTGACTCATTAGGTTACTGAGTTCGATCAAACCAGGCCTTGTGAAAAAGATCAACAGACTCCCAACACCCATTGCAGGACTGGTGAGTTGATGTTAGTGTGTGTTCGTTTGTTCATTCGTTCGTGTTGTTCTTTTGTCTGTGCCTGTTTGTGTCAGGCCAGTCTCTGCACTGCTGTCTCAGAACAAATCCATTACTGTCCCAGTTTGTGTGTCTGTCTCTGTGTGTGCTTGTTACTTTAAATTTCAGGGGCGGGCACAGACATTTTTAGGGACAGTGGTCCAAACCAAAACAAAGGGCACTGACTGGAAATTGTTCAGCCGAAATCCTATTTTACGTGGGGTGGGGGTCTAGCCGAGAAGGGCACCTTAGCCGATAAGGGCAGGGCAGTGGCTGTAACCACCAGGCCACCACCTTTGCATAGCCCTTAATGAGAGAATTAACTGTAAAACTGCCCAAGACACATTTTACACAACTTCAAATCTTGTTCTTCAAATAATAAGATTCTTTTCTTCACTCTAGATTGATAACATGCAGCTCATCTCTCTCTTACACACACACACACACACTGTGAGGTTTTGCCTGTAATTGCCACATACAGGTGCATAATATGTGTCTTGTCTCTCATCAGGATAATCTGACCATGTTTCTGAGAGGATGTGAAGAGCTGGGATTGAAGGGATCACAGCTGTTTGATCCCGGAGACCTGCAAGATACGTCGATGCGTGCAAATTTAACGTATGTGTGTGCCTGTTTATGTGTGACCAAAGACTGTATAAGGAGGAGGAAACTGATAATGTGCAGAAAAAATGAATGAGATAAATCATAAAATCACCAAAAATAAATCACCAAATCAGCATATTTTAATGATTTCTGAAGAATCATGTGACACTGAAGACTGGAGTAATGATGCTGAAAATTCAGCTTTACCATCACAGGAATAAATTAATTTTTAAAATATATTAAAATAGAAATCAGTAACATTTCTCAGCATTACTGTTTTTACTGTATACTTGAGCAAATAAATGCAGCCTTGGTGAGCAAAAGAGATGTCTTTCAGAAACATTAAAAAATCTTACCGCCCCCAAGCTTATGAACGGTAGTGTATATCATGACAACAGGCAAAAATTATGGTTTTATTCATATAGAAAACAGCTGTCCGATGTAGCTAAGATGGCCATGCTGTGGAATGACTTACTTTAAAGGCACTTTGATGTGGCTCATTTATAGCTTGAAAGGACTGATAGTTGTCTTATGTTATTTTCTCTCTCTTTTTCTGCTGTAGGGGCTCTGACTGCAGTAGAAAGCTGAAGAATGTAAGTACACTGAACTATTTGCTTAATCTTTATATGTGGATTTTAGTTGTTGAATTTACATTTTATTTTATTTTATTTTATTCTTCTCTGTGTTTTTTGAACGATTAGGTGCTCATAACCATATACTGGCTTGGTAAAGCTGCTAACAGCTGTGCAACATATAACGGCCCCACACTCGACCTGAAAGAGTTTGAGGGGCTTCTTTCCATGATGCGAAAGGTAAATCAAATCTTGTCAAGAACATTAAACCTGTGAAACATCCTGATAAATGAAATATTATATTAAATGTATGCTTATATGTTTTTTTTATTCTCCATTTTTTTTCTCTGTTTGCAGGAGTGTGCAAATGAAGAGTTGGACTCCCCTAAGCGCAGTATAAGGGACAGTGGTTACATCGACAGCTGGGAATCAGAGCGCTCTGATTCGCTGTCTCCTCCGAGGCACGCCCGAGAAGATTCGTTTGACAGTCTCGACTCATTTGGCTCACGGTCACAGAACACACCCTCTCCAGACACAGTTATTCGCTGCAACAGTGATGGTACAACTTTCTCTTCTATTTATATTTTGTTAGATTATGCTGGGCAAGTTTGTTTGTTGTTGTTATAAAACTAATAAAAATAATATTGAGATTATGCTGGGCAATATTTTCAGCAGTAACGATACATTCACAATAATTTTGGTGGTGATGTAAAAGTAGACAACATTGTAATATAAATATGTTTTTTAAGTGTCTTGAAATTCATGAGTGTGATATATGGTAAAAATGTATGTATATATATATATATATATATCAGTCAGTCGATTGCAAGTTGATTAAATGGCATCAAAAGTGACAGTAGATACGTTTATAATTATAAGACGTTTATAATTTTATATATCAGTTTCCAAAAAATATTAAGCGGCACACCTGTTTTCAACATTGATAATAATAAGTAATGTTTGTTGAGCAGCAAATCAGCATATAGACTGTCCATGTCCAAACGTTCATGCGAGAGTAGCTGAGGGTAAACAGGGTAAACTCTGGACTCAAAGAGAAGAATCATACATTCCCACATATGTTCAGTGTGGGTGTGAGAGTGCAGCTGTTGTTCTGGACAGACATCCACACACTCATCTGTGTGCTGAGTATGTGAGAGGGTTCACATGAACTGCATCTTATTAGTGAATCCAGACATGGACAGACTGAAAACAGAGACAGAAAGAACATAAAAGCCCAAGAAACTTCTAAACCATAAATTGTATTTTTTTGTGTGTGGTTCAGGTAAACCCTACGTTATGGGGACAAATTGTCCCCACAAATATGGCAAAGATGGCGAAATCCTTGAGGATTTCCAAAAAAATGTCCACATGAGGAAAACAGCTTATAAATCATATACTAAGTGATGTTTTTTGAAAATGTAAAAATACAGAAAGTTTTCTGTGATGGGGAGGTTTAGGGTTGGGGAATAGAATATACAGTTATAGTATAAAAATCATTATCTCTAATATGGAATGTCCCTATAAATCATGAAAACCGTGTGTGTGTGTGTGTGTGTGTGTGTGTGTTTATGTGTGTTCTTGTATACGTACGTGGTTTTTGACAAATGTGTATAATGACATGGGTATTACAACATAAACAAGGTTTATGCGGACACTTCCTGTGTGGCTTTAAAACATACTGTTTTTTCTTTTTTTTTAATTAAAAAAATCCTGACAGTTTCCTGTCATGGGTAGGTTTAGGTGTAGGGGTAGTGTAGGGGGATAGAATATACAGTTTGTACAGTATAAAACCATTATGCCTGTGGAGAGTCCCTGTAAACCACATATACAAGTGTGTGTGTGATTTTCAGTTTAAAGATAAACAACACTCTTATTCTGATTGTTTGATTTTTGTTATGTTTAATTAAGATTAGAGTAAAAAAAAAAAAATTTTTGTTTTAAGTATTTAAAAAAATTACATTTATTTTAAGTATTTTACTTCATATCTCCTAACTAAATAAGACCGGCTGCGTGACTGTGGAAGTATTACAGCAAGAAGCTTTTTTACATGTCGATATTACTACATAAAATTAATTCAATCAATATGGTAAAGGTTGCAGATCCTGATGTAAGATGTTTAAGCTTATACATATTTGCACTCAAATACATGCACTGAGCCTTTCATTAATGTTGGCCGGGCCTGATCTGGATGATGGTCAGACATGCATGCAATGTATTTGTTGAAATATTAATGCTGGTTCTGTCTCTCTATTAGTTTGACCTTAAAGTGTTAGTTCACCCAAAAATGAAATTTCTGTCATTAATTACTCACCCTCTTGTCGTTCCAAACTTGTAAGACCTTCGTTCATCTTTGGAACACAAATTCAGATATGCCCATAGAAAGAAACATAATTACCGTCATTCAAGGTCCAGAAAAGTAGTAAAGACATTGTTAAAATAGTCAACGTGACTACAGTGGCTCAACCTTAATGTTATGAAGAAACGAGAATACTTTTTGTGTGCAAAAACAAAACAAAAATAATGACTCATATGCAGTTGACACAGTAAACGCAATTCAGCAAATCACGCATGCATCGTACTGCTTACGTGAACAGGCGTCAGCCTAAACTGAGTTGGCGTTCTGACATAAAACCTGGAAACGCTGCAATGAAAATAGCGTAGGAGATTAACAGGGGAGAGTCGAATTTGTTGAATGAAGTCGTTATTTTTGTTATGTTTTTGCGCACAAAAAGTATTCTCGTCGCTTCATAACATTAAGGATGAAACACTGTAGTCACGTTGACTATTTTAACAATATTTGTACTACTTTTCTGGACCTTGAATGTGGTCCTTTCATTGCTTTCTGCTGAGGATAAAAATAAACCTCTTGGATTTCATCAAAAATATCTTAATTTGTGTTCCGAAGATGAACGAAGGTCTTACGAGTTTTGAATGACATGAGGGTAAGTACTTAATGACAGAAATTTCATTTTTGGGTGAACTAACCCATTAAAACCCATATAAATATGAAATACTAATACCAAATGACAGTAAATTGACAATAATAAATAAGAATAAGAAAAAAAACTGAGAAACAAAGCATGTTTCTTTCTTTTGATATCTCCATCTCACAGACTCTGAAGGCGACGGTGGTCATAGGAAGTTGCCAGATGTGCGTAAGGATGACATGTCTGCCCGCCGTGTGTCCTACAAAGAGCCTCGTGCGGCTCTACCATTCAACCAGTATCTGCCGAACAAGAGCAACCAGACCAACTACCTTCCTGCCCCCCTGAGGAAGAGGAGGAGCGAGAGAGAGGAAGACAAGAGGAGTCTAAGCAACTCAACGTCTCCTGTTGGAGAAAGACCTCTCAGGTAATCACAGCTGCTGTGATAGAGAGTAAGTGTTTGGTTTGTTTGATTTCTCAGGGAATTGGCTGGAAATTCCTCTTCTGGCTGCATTATGGCTGAGACACATCGTACATCTAAACAAAAATCAGTACACAAGCATCATCTGTTTAATGTGTCAGAGTTTGTTTGTTTGATTCATCCTGTATTATCCACAAGTGTGTCTGTGAGAGCTGTGAAATTTCCCATTGCTCCCCACAGACAAGAATGCATAAAAGTATTAAAAGAAGGGGCTGGCGTGTCTCGAAGTCTTGCATTGAAGAAAAATTTCACCTGGGCAGATGAGAAAGGGGCAGAGCTTGAGGAGGCGGAGCTTAAGAAAATAAGGAAGCTTGAAAAAGCAGGAATTAAAGTATTACCCGCCGCTGTGCGATATAACAGGTCAGCGGTCAAATGATCTTTCGGCATGTGTATGCACTAGCGACTAAAACTGCTAACTAGTTGTGTGTGGGACCTAGTTGTTAAAGATTGGTGCTGGTAACCACGAAATTTGTGTGTTTAAAGCCATGAGTTGTCATCTAACCCTAGGTTACTGTGTGGAGAGTGACCTTGGTTACGTTTGCTTTGGATTTGTGCTTGCTATTGATTTGTGCTACATTATAGCATGGAGTGACACGGTTGTGAAATAGCTTTAACCTTTGTAGTTTGACTAATGTTTTGAGCTGATATCAGCTGTGTAGTGCAAAGTTATGCTGACTTTTTCTGTCAGCTTGTGAATTAATTGGATGTGACCCTTTGATTAATCTGAATCTGTTTATGCTAGGTTGTAATGAAGTGTGTGCGTGTGTGTGTTTACTGGATTGAGGAGCAGATTATGCTAGTTATGCTAATTTGATTTATTTTAAAGGACTGATGCATCAACTCCTGATATGGAAGCACTAACATCTACATTATAGAGTGCAAAAGTCGGTTAGTTGAGTAAAATCCCATTCATTTTTTCCATTGAGGAATTTATTTTCAATGATAGACCTATTGCGGGCTACAAGGTTGTTAATCAATGATATTTGCTTTTGTTGAAGCCATCAGTCTGCATTATTTCATCTTATTTTTAAATGTTCATGTTCAACAGTGGAATACCTGGTGAAAAACAACACTACCCTTGATTCTGCAAAGAAATCTCCGCCAATCGAAGAACCGCAAAAAGCAAATCACGTTAAAAGAACTCTATAGCGTCCACCCACTCCCATTAACTACTATGAATAACATACACGGTCAAACTCCTTAAATATATGCATAATATACATATTTTGTAATAATATTAAAGAGGACCTATTACGCAAAAAACACTTTTATAAGGTGTTTGAACACTGATGTGTATCCGCAGTGTGTGAGAATATAATGGTAAAAATCCATTTACTAATTTTTTTTTATAATTCCCATAAATCAAAAGCAGTCTCTTCAATTGAGCTGATTCAGATTCCCTCATATGATGATGACGTCATCATAGGGAGAAGCCCCGCCCACAGCCGGTGACAAACTGCCCTATTAGCATAGACACATCCCTGAGTGAGAAGCACAGAGTCCGCCATTTCTGTATCCTAGCTGTAACAGCTGGAGTTGTACAATGTCTGCGACAAAGAGGCATTACAAGTGTTTAAACAAAGAGGCTCCAGTCCAGGAGGGTTGAATGCATGTCATAAAAGGTAGATGACAACATACGTTATAATAATTAAACTAAACTATACCTGTTCTTTCTCCATGCAGCATATATTCTCTGGCTCTGTAGGCATCTTACAACAGTTCCCACACGAGCACCTGTACAGCGATTTATAGATTATCATGACGGAACATGCTAATAGATGACTTGTCATTCAGAAACGTCCTGTTGCATTCTACATGTTGTCACTTCTTCTTGAGTCTCTCCATCATTTGTCCAACTCCAGTTCAAACATATAAGGCTGAACACCGCTACTGACAGTTTCTGATGTTTTCAGTGTGTGAGATTGTCCTGTTTTGTTGTTGTCGGTATGCTGGAGCATGAGCTCTTGAAACTCAGCCCTCTTTTTGAAAGGGGGCCGGGAGCACCAGCACATTTGCATTTAAATAAATGCAAATGTGCTGTAAAGTGCTTTAAAGTCATAAAGTGACAATTTTAACATGCTATATAAGAGTAATCTGTGGAGTATTTTGAGCAAAAAATTCACATACACACTCTAGGGACATCAGAGACTTATTTTACATCTTGTAAAGATAGGTCCCCTTTAAATTTCTCATTTTTAATTTGACTATATCATTATGTTTATACGATGAAAATGAATGGGAAAAATACTTACGGAACCAAGGCCACCGAAAAAGTGGACAGGCACTTTTGCACTCTATTTTTGTAAAATATATTCAAATGTTGTTATGGCGAATTTTTCCCTCAGTCCAATCGAGAATCCTGTGGAGGCCAATAAAGCTAAACCGCCTTCACCTGACATCATTCTTCGGCGAGACAATGACTTCATGCGGGCTGCTGCCACACATCAGTGGGACTCGAATGAGGAAGATGAAGATGAAGAGGCAGAGCAGAAGGTTCCAGATGTCCAAAAGGATGATCTTGCTTCTCGCAGAGCGCGCATGAATCAATTCAAACCGAGTGTGGCCTATAACTTCCTGCCAGTCTCTTGTAGTTGGAAGGACCGAGAGAAATGGGAGGGAATCAGGCTGGCATCCCAGCATGCTGTGTTGGAGAGGATGGAGAAGATGGAACAGGAGAAAAAGAGGTGTGCTTGTGACCAAGAATGATGGGGGCTTATGCTCAGGAACTAGTTATGTTGGCTTGACAAATCCAGCACAATGTTATTACACAAATTTTAGTCTGTTTTTTTTCAAACTCTTTATACCATAGAGCTTTCAGTAGTATGGTGGTGTTCTATTCGTTTCTGTAGCTCTAATATTTTTTATGATTACCGAATTTCTTCCTATATACCAAACATATGCGTCCATTTTCTTATACTTCTTATAATATTACATTTCTACCACAGTCAGGCTGACTCCACACCCCCTGAGATACCAATCATAACTCGTAAGGACAATCCTTTCCTGAACCCTGAAAAAGAAAGGGCAAAAGAAGGGGATGATGAAGATAAGAAAGAGGTAGAAGGGAAGATAGTTGTCCCAAACCCACACAAAGATGATCTAGCAAGGAGGCGGACTGAGGGAAGGCCACGTCCTCCCAAAGATCCTCATCAGTCATTGGTCCAGACTTCCATCACTCAATCAGATCTGGAAACATGGCAGAGACTCAAGATGAATACAGAGAGCAGGTGCCTCAAAACAAACATTCACACTTTCTCATACATTTTTCTGCTTTTCATACATTGACCACAGTGTCCAAAATTAACACTTGATGAGCACCATGAGTA
>RJVU01075617.1:4897244-4934488 GCA_003731715.1 Anabarilius grahami
TGACAGAATTTCTTAATTTTTGTCAGGAAATCTTATGCATCCACTGAGAGAAAAAAAAAACTTCCCTTCTCTACAGTGGAGAAAAACGTATGGATTTGCATATGTTCACTTCAAATTTCTTTATTATTTCACACAAACAAGCGGCTCTGTCTCACACACAAGCAAAACTGTATCGCACGTGTGCTACTTTGGTCAATTTATTCATCGCACAGACCAATTTTTTTTTATAGCACATTTTATTTATATAATTATACAATTAATAATGTATTATTAATAATATTATTGTATTAATTATATTTTAATTATTAATAATATTAATATTGCTANNNNTAATATTGCCACACCTGCACAGTGCATAATGTGGGAAGGCAGAGCAAGAAAGCTTGCCCTCAGTCCATTTTTAACATATATATTATTTAAAATAATTGTAATAATAATAATAAATCATTATTGTTTTTATTAATTATATGACACTACATCTAATGTTATATTGTTATATGTTTTAAAAAATATAAATTTTTGAGTCATGAATATCAAGTGGTTTTCTTAGGGTTACTACAATTGACCTTAACAAAGCTTTCATAAAACAATATCTGATATTGTTTTAAAACAAAAATGAATGACCTTGACACACATTCATAAAGATCTAAACTGATTTCTTCTTGCATGTTGGTTATGCCACACTACTTTTGACAAAAGTTTTTTAGAAATAGCCAAACATCTTAAACCAACATTTCAGAAATCTTTTTTAAATAATAAAAAATAAAAATAGTACAGACTTAATGCAAGAACATATTTTTTAATGCCTTACTCATCTGCCACAATAATGTTTATATATATATATATAAATCACAATGCATAATCAGTTAAACCAGCAAATTAGCAGACACACTTTTTTCTCTGTGTTATTACAGATGGCTCTTGGAGCTGTAAGTCTAAAGGCAGGCAAGAGGATTTGAAGAAAACTGCCTCACTTGATCGTAAACAGAGTCCACCCCAGAGCCAGACCACAGGGATGAGGAGGTGTGTATGTGTGTGTGTGGGAATGCATGCTGGCTTGCTAACACACATGTGTGCCAAAATGCTGCTTGGCTTTGCTATGAGTGGAGGATGTTTTAAAGATCAGATCAGTTTTTTTTTCATGCACATGGAACATTTCTGCATATGACTTGCTTTCACAGTTTTGTATTTCTGTGCTTGTGTGTGTGTGGCTGCTGGCAGGACTGGGTCGTGTGAAAATGTTTTAGGGACACACCCATCAAAATCACCCACACCATCACAAGACACGCCACCTCCATCACCCAGCAGGTACGAGCCTTCCCTCCAACACATGCTCGATCATATGTGCGTGTGTGTATATGTGGAGCGTTTCAGTAATAGGCTTCAAATGCATTTGTTGTGCCAAAAACAGTGACTGTGTCATGCTGTTGAACTGGCCTATAAGATTTAATGCATCTACTTGAAATGCAAAAGTATTGGTTTCAATTTAGTGCAAGGCTGTAACCATATCTTGAACATTTTTTGGGGTGGGGGGGTTCTATTATGTCAAAAACACAAAATGTTTCTTGACTTCACATTCAGTTATGAATGACATGGATCATGTAAATTATAGCATATTTTCAATTCAAAATGGCGAAATTCCATAAAAAAGTTGATTAGTTTCCATCACTGTGTGTCGTTGAACATGTCTATCTTAAAACAATTGTCAAATATTAAATGTTTGGCTATTTACATCTTACCACGCACTCTTTCACTGTAAGAACTAAAGCGTTGCGTTTTTGTTGCATTCACACTCGTCTTCTGTGAACAGTAAGCCCCGCTTTCTTTGATCTGATTGGCCATCATTTTGACATTGACGAGAGCTGTTAGACCACTGAGGCAGACCAGCCTAAAAAATTTACTCTTTAAACTGTTTGTCATCCTAACAATAAAGAGAGCAGTGCGTTCCTAATGGAGTAGTATCAAGAATATTAAATATTGGGGGGGGTACAATTTGTCTATTTCTAATTATTAGGAGGGACTTTTCTCACTCATTGCCTTATGGTGGTTACGGCCCTGATTTGGTGTATGGTCACCATATAAATGCTTTCATTTCAGGAGTTACATAATCATACCAAGTGCTTATGTGCGCACAATCCCATTCATTTAAATTGCATATTTGCATTGCATTTTGCTTTTGTTACCACTTTAAAATATATATTGGTGGTCCAAAAGTGTGGGACCATTTTGTTGTTGTTGTTTTTATTTCATTTAAACCTGGAAATAAATTTTCAGGATTTGAAAAATAAATAAATAAATAAAACCCAAAGAATTTTTATTAAAATAGACAATAATTTTGGTTTAAGACTTCTGGACCCCACTCTGCATAAACCTATTTATTATACTATTTATAGTTATAAAGATGCTGTTTTATGATAAAGCTGTGTTCACGCCATGTTATAATTTTCGTAATTTTGAGATTCTACCCAGAGCTGTTCATGTCCTTGAGCTGGGAATAATGCATTTTTAAGGCAACACAATTAACGCCTAAATTAATCTGCAGTGGTCAGATGGTACAGCGGTCATGTGGTACAAGTAAGAGCTCTCGGAAAATTCCCACCAGTGTACAAGTTGTAATTACGAGGACGCTCTACAAGGAAGTGAACACTCTTCACAAATTGAAATCTCGTAATTACGGTAATTACGGCAATTACGGCATGGCATGAACGCACCTTAACACTTTACAATAAGGTCCCATTAGTTAACATTAGTTAATGCATTAAATAACAATGAGCAATGCGTTTGTTACAATATGTATTCATCTTTGATAACATTAGTTAATATAAATACAATTGTTCATTGTTAGTTCATGTTAGCTGATGTCCAATAAATAATATTAACAGATACTTTTGATTTGAATAACGCATTAGTAAATGTTGAAATTAAATGTTGAAACTAAGATTAATAAATGCTTTTGAAGCATTTTTTTATTGTTAGTTCATGTTAACTAATGTTAAAAAAATAAACCTTATTGTAAAGTGTACCAATATTGTAATTGTTCTTATTTCAAGCAGTCAGTGTTAAAGTTTTACAATGGGTGCATCTCAGTCAGCTGATCAGGGAGTCGGCCGTTTTAAGGACTGTCTCAATCACAGTGCACTGAAACGTTCATTCACTAAAAAGTCCCACAATGCACTGTGAAAACCAGGGAGCATCGATGCTCATAAATGTTCCCTTAACGGACATTCTGAAGCATGAAACATCATGTGAGCCAACTCACTCACTACACATAATGACACATGATAGATGTTTTTTTTTTATTTATTTTTTTATACAAACCATTATTTATTTATATTTCAGCATAAACATACATTGCTAGAAAGGTAAGGAACATAATCTAGCTAACATTTATAATTTATTTTCAGCGGGAAAGTTACAGGTATGTGTAACAAGCAAAGTATTTATCATAATGTCAGAAAGATATCAGCTCTGCTGTTGTTCATAAATACCAGTAGTGATGTTGTACAATGAGGACGTTGTCATGTTACCAGAAATAGTGTCATCAGTGTCCCAATGTGTAGTGAGCTAGGGTCCTTACTCTTAGTGCCCGAATTTGTGTACACGATTTACTACCTAGGTAAGATAGGGAGCTGATTGAGATGCACCCATTAATATATGGCATTGTATGGCGCCCTCTGCAGGTCAGTAAGTGGAAAGAAGCTTTGCTCCAGCTGTGCACATCCTTTGGGTAAAGGAGCAGCTATGATCATTGAAACCTTGGGGCTGTACTTCCACATTCAGTGTTTTAAGGTAATGCTCGTTTGTGTTCGTCTCTGTGTGTGCGTGAGTAACGTCTACATATTCTTATATGAATATCTGATGTGTTCTAGTGTGGCGTGTGTAAAGGGTTACTTGGCGACACAAGTGCTGGAACTGACGTCAGAATTCGAAATGGACTTCTCAATTGTCAAGAATGCTACATAAAATCAAGGGGTGAGTCTTTAATCCTAAAAGTGCAGGTTATTGTGATTCTAGTTTTTCTGAATTTTGTAAGATAATCTCTGTGATCAAAAACATGTTCTAAATTAAATTAGCTTTGAATTAATTTAAGTTGGGACCTGTTGACCTTTAGAAAATAAACTCTTTTTAATTTGTCGATTATATGTAAATCACATAAGAGTTTTTCATTTTCTGGCAACCCACAATCCAATTATGTGCTGTGTTTATTAGCATTCTGTACTCCTTTGGCTAATTTCATAGCTAACATTTTGTGTATCCTAAATATTAAATGTTGTCATTATTATAAGTGAAATTAAATTAATTACAATTTAATTATAATATTTTCACACTTTTTACATAATTTGACAGTTTTACTGGAAATTATGCACAACACAAATAATAATTAAGTCTAGTGATAATTGCATTGATTTTTTTTTCCTTCATACATCACATGTCCCATATTTCATATCAAGCTCATCATTGACATTCTATCCTTGGTAGTTCTCTATTTGTTATTTGTTCATTTATGTATTTTTAAACTTTTTAGTAGTAAAATTGGTGGAAACTGAGGGAGATTTATAATATGTGTAATTGTTTATGTAAATGTATTTGAACAAATATGGAAATGATTTTCATGACTTAATTTTTTCCCATATTTTAAAAGGATTAGTTCCCTTCAGAATTAAAATTTCCTGATAATTTACTCACCACAATGTCATCCAAGATGTTTATGTCTTTCTTTCTTTAGTTGAAAAGAAATTAAGGTTTTTGAGGAAAACATTCCAGAATTTTTCTCCATATAGTGGACTTCACTGGGGTTACAATGGGTTGAAGGTCCAAATTGCGGTTTCAGTGCAGCTTCAAAGTGCTTTACACGATCTCAGCCAAGGAATAAGAGTCTTATCTAGTGAAACGATTGGTCATTTAAAAAAAAAAAAAAAAAAAAAGTATATACATTTTAACCACAAATGCTCATCTTGCACTAGCTCTGCGATGCGCCACTTATTACGTAATCACGTTGGAATGGTCACACGTGACATAGGTTGAAGTACCGCGGTAGAGCGAAAAACTCCATCCAACAGAATCGTCCGACATCATTGTTTTTTACTTTTTTTGTAAAGGTTGTTTGACTTCGTCTTTGCACATTCACTTTGTAGACAATGGATCGGTACTTTCGCCTACGTCACGCGTGACTTTTCCAATGTGATTACGTCATGCGTGGTGCATCGCAGAGCAGTGCAAGACAAGCAGTTGTGGTTAAAAAGTATATACATTTTTTTTTTTTTTTACATAAAGACAGATCGTTTCGCTAGATAAGACCCTTATTCCTCGGTTGGGATCGTGTAGAAGCTGTTAAAGCTGCACTGAAACTGCAGTTTGGACTTTCAACCCATTGAACCCTGTTGAAGTCCACCTATATGGAGAATAATCCTAGAATGTTTTCTTCAAAAACCTTAATTTCTTTTCGAATGAAGAAAGAAAGACATGAACATCTTGGATGACATGGGGGTGAGTAAATTATCAGGACATTTTCATTCTGAAGTGAACTAATGGGTCTGGGACAAGAGTAAAGCGATACAATTCATATTTTCAAGACAATTTTCAGCCAAGTTTTAATGCGCTCCTCCTTCCTTACAGCTGCTGGCCAGCCAACAACATTGTGATGCCTCTGCACTTCTGACAAGGAAATGGAACCGAAATCAGGTTAAACCAAGCCAGGACCAGACCCAAGAAGAATGGATTTTATGTTTCTACAACATTTCCAACTATTTTACTTACAGCACAATCAAGCATAGACATTAACGTCAAAACTGGAATCATGAACGCATGATGGGTTTTCCTCTGGACTTTGTTTGACTGACTGTTTTTTGTGCTCGCTGAAATATGACATGATAAAAGAGTCCATAAAATATATTACAGCGAGTCTGTTCGTACAGTTAATTATACACTTTAGAATGAGAAGTACTGGTTGCACTTTACCTCACAGTGGCCATGTTACACACATTTCAATAGCAATAAGGCCAGAAACATACTGTATGCAAATGCAGACGTACGGTCTTGTTTCAATTCATCAGCAACAAACCTCAGTACTTAATGGGGCGATAGAGATAATATCAAATGCCTGTGCCATTTTAACCCCAAATACAACCCCATTTCCAGAAAAGTTGGGATATTTTGTAAAATGCAATAAAATCAAAAATGTGGGATTTTTTTCATTCTCTTTAACCTTTATTTAACTGACTGAAAAGTACAAAAAAGATTTCCAATGTTTTCACTGACCAGCTTAATTGTATTTTTAAATATAAACAAATTTTGATTTTGATGGCTGCAACACACTCCAAAAATAAATATAAGAAATAAGATCAATAAATATAAGATCTAAATTCTCTGCAAGATTCTCTTCAGACATTTTCTCTGCCATGACAGAAGAAAACTGACTGTAGAAGCCAAGGGGTCAAGGCTTACACCATTATGAAAGCAAAAAACATATTTTGCCATTGACAGCCATTCAAAAGTAGCAATGTATTCTGACAAAACAAGCAACTTATAAATGGAATATCTTTCATTTTGGTGGATATTTTCGCCAGTGACATTTTTTGAGGGCTTTTATAAATGTGAAATGAATGTCACAGTATGGTACATACACTACTAAGGGCGTGTAGCTAGAAGCACGTACTTATTTAAGACTACGATAACGACACGGAATTAAAAAACTTCCACAAACAAACTTTTAGTATTACTTGTACACTGTAACATGGGCACTGTAATGTAGAGTGTGACTGAATCCATTTCTATTGTGAGGTAGCACAAACGTCCAGTTTTCATCCAAGAAAATTTTGCATCTGTTATTTTATTAATAATAAATAATCTCAGTTTTTGTAAAGGTCTTGCAGGTCTCTCACGTTATTAATAAATGTTGTACTAACAGACGAACGCATGATTTGCGACTCTTAGGCTTAGCTGATTTGTCCTGATGCCTTAACTGACAACATGAAATGAATACTGATAAGATTGTCCATTACCTTTATTTATGGTTTGAAAAAAACGTGTCTTCATGAACTGGAGTGGATTTCATTTAATGTTCTATTCCTTCTTCCATTTTGCATTGCCTGTTTTATCTTGTTTGATAAGTGAGGGGTTTGATACTTTATTTGTGCAGTATTGTTTAACAACCCATGTAGACAGCATGTTGCTAGCAGGTAGATCTTACATTTCCATTTGATTATTTTTCAAACTTTGTTATTAATATTTATGTTTTGCTCTGCATTTGAATGGTAAGAAAATTGCATGATCCCAGAAACCTTCCTTGGTAACGCTTTACATTACAATGTCAATGTTACACATACATTACATGCTACTAAAATGAAGTAATGACATTAACAGTGTGCAAAGCAGCTCTATGTAATCAAACATATTTGATGTAATAACTTAAGCACTGTAATGTAAAGTGTAACCCTTTGTTAGCTTTTAAAAATATTCAGTTAAAGTCGTTTTTTTTATGTGTTCTGTTGCCTTTCTCTCTTCTGCAATGTTGTGCCTTAGAAATGCGCTCCTAGATAATGTCTAGTGTCCTTGCATCCAAAGCTTCAAGTTACCAATGTGTATTGGTGAGAGTATTATGCATATGCACTGAGCACTCTGCTTTTGCCCTTGTACTTTATTCAAACACTATGAATGTGCGAGCAAGAGATTTAAAAATGAAAAGCACACCCTTTGTAAGCTTTTCACTCATTTCATGTGCATTTAGAGATGTTAAAATTGTTAAATAGCCATATTTATATTCATCTAAATCAAGGATTTCATATTCAGTGGAATTCCTAATGTCATTGAAATTTCAAATACAAGAAACGACAGATTATATTCTGCAAAAATAGCATATAATTCCTGCTTTTATAACTTCTGCTTATGCTTTCTGTTTGAAATTTGATTAAAAGACATCATCATTTAGATCCGGGGGGTTTTGACTTTTGCTTCTATATCATTTGTTTTATTTTGTGACTTTGTAAGAATATGAACTGAAACAAAAGTAAGGCAATAATAATTACTGGAAATATTAGCCAAGGATGAGTGAGATTTGTGTGACAGATACATTTCATATTCTGTATTTATTATACCCTTTTAAAAATGAGCGATATAAGACAACCTACAAGACGCTGAAATGCAATGGCTTTTATAGCAAGTGTATGTTTTTAAATAAACTATAATAAACTATTTTAAATGCAGTTGCATTCGACCCACCTGCTTGTGTTTGTGACTTCAAGGAGACTGAATATAGGAATGTAATTTTAAGGGGGGAAATGTGCAATTTTTGGTCACATGATATTAGTTGTTAGTCTAAATATGGTATAAATCACTGGAGCAAAACTCTCTAATCCAAAGATTACAGTATGTGGAATGATTTTTCTACCCAACTGCATGAATTCAATACAATAAAAAAAGATACATTTAGCACGTCTCCCATATCCATACAAACTTTTTTGTTGTTGTTTTCCCAAGCGTTGTTGGTCAACACAAAATATGTATGACCTCTTACATGAGATCTTAACAGATAAATAAGGTTAGGAAATGGCACAAACTGAGATCTAAACAGTGATGTTTGAAATGGCACATCATGTCTTTCACTGCTCAACACATGCACGCAGCTGCTGCACAGTGAGTTTGGTGACGGCTTGACCTCTGTGCTTCAAGAGAAGTTACACCTAACAAGGCCAGTTCTTCTGGAGCTTGGCCCTCTCTGAGACTGCTGCTGTCCTGTTTCTGGTTTTCAGTTAGGATAAGAGTGGGTTGTGTGCTGTCTGGGTCAGGAACCGTCATTGTTTTGGAGCTGTTGTGAGAAGGCGAACAGTGCACTTTGGATGATGACTCAATCCATGTGGCCGCGCGCTCTTGTTTACGAAATTTAGCGCGTCTGTTCTGGAACCAGACCTGAATAAAATAAAATAAAATACAATAAAATAATGGATACCCTTTTTTAATAAATATACTTTAAATTCGCTTTAAACACTGTTATTCATGCGTGTATAGTGGTTCAGAAGAATTGTATTCATTTCAGCGTAATTTGTGTTTTGACGACAACAAGCCCTAGAACACTTTGTCAGATACAATACACAACCAACACTATTAGATATTTATGATAAAATAAAAATAGGTTATATGGCTATCATATATTAATAGGCTACCTCTGAACATGTTAAAAACAAATTAAAAATATATTATTTTATTTCTTCCCCTTCCTGCTCATTGATGTTTTCTAAAATAAAAAAATAAAAAAATATATATATAAAAAAACTCTTGTTTATAATCGTTTGTACGGTTATGAAGGGGGTCTTGAACTCTCAGATCCCAAACGGAATATAAGATAAGAACAGAAGAACATATACCTGAACTCGAGCTTCAGTAAGATGGATCTCTTGCGCGAGCTCTTCTCGCGTGTAGATGTCTGGATAATGAGTCAGTGAGAACACGCGCTCGAGCGCTTTCAGCTGCGCGCTGGTGAAGATGGTGCGGACGCGTCTTTGTTTGCGTCTCTCCTGGACGCCTCGTTCATAACTCAAAAGATTGTGATGAACTGGAAATTAAATGAAATTAGTCATTATTACTCCAGTTTTCAGTAAGCCTACAGAAGTCATTTTAATATGCTTATTTGGTGCTCAAGAAATATTTTATAATTAGTTAAAACAGTTATGCAGCTTGATATTTTTGATGGAAATCGTGATATCCTTACGAAAAACTAGTATATTTCAAGTACACTAAAGAAATGTTCAAGTATATTTTTTAAGTATACTTTATGTAGTAAGTATACTAGTATCAATGTACTAGTAGTAAACTTGTAATTGGCCTAATAGAAGTATACATTTAAGTGTACTAAAACTAAAAGTGTAACAGTAGTAAACTTTAAGTACACAACTAGTTCACAGCTACGTTTCTCATTTGTACTGCATCTGTACTACAAGTGAACTTATAAGTATACTAGTAGTTTACTATTTTAATACTAGTAGTACATTTTTAGTATATGAAAGTACACTTTGAAATATACTCTCAGTAAACTACTAGTTTAGTGCAAGTATACTTGTAAGTGTTCTTTAAGTGAACATAACATCACACTTATAGTTTACTTTTTATATATTATTTTTGCACTTTAAGTATACCACTATGTTCCTAAAAGACTGAGTCCAAGTATAGGCCAAATATACTTAGACATTTCTGTCAGTATAAGTCAAGTGTACTTAAGTGCAATTTTAAGTATTTCTCAGAAGTACATAATGTATATTTCTGAGAAGTATATAAAAAGTAGACTGAAAGTATACTTTCTTATTTTTTAGTTTAAAAGAAGTATACTAATACACTTGAATAAACTTCTTTTTCGTAAGGGTAGGCTACTTTTTCAGTTAAAAGGTTTTTTTCTGTAGTTAAAAGGGTTATAGCTCTTTTAAGTATTAAATCTTAGTCAAATGCAAATAATAACATCCTTAATTAATGTAATATACTAATTAATATGATTAAAGCATAGACCAACCTGTTATGTAGTGTGAGGGTTGATGAGAACCGGGTGCAATGAAATGGCAACTGCTTGTATTACCTAAATTGCACCTGTTATATTGAAAACTGAAGGGCTGACTGCAGGAGCTGAACTCCGTGGAGCGGCTAGAAGTTCGTCCGGTGTCCATCCCAGATTCGTATGCAGCAGACGTTAGGTAGCTGTACTCCATCATAAGTACTGCAACTGGCTACTCGCAAAGTCTCTCTGGTGCAGTCCTCTGAACTGTTCTTATGCGAGGGCTCTGTGGCTTTTATTAGTCCCGAAGTTCAGCTGATTAAGTCAGTTACTGACACGTGGCTATGGGTCTCATTGTATTATGCTTTTGACATGTCTCTCCATCATCTCTGCCTCCACCTGCATCATATCATACAGCAGCCTAATGATATATTACTATAGGCTTACAAATATATCTATATTTTGCATATAGGCCTACAAAATTTTGTGTATTATGCATACAACATTTTTTGAGTTAAAACTTAATAACAAATCCCATAACCTACCACAAATCTGTGTGAATATAATAACCTGAAATTGTTTCTACACAACACATAACACACTTTAAAAAAAAAAAAAGCGTTGCTGCCTTAAATTTTTAAGTACAATGAACTTGGATGTTTAAGTCGTTTCAACTTAAAATACATTAAACTGAATTAAAAAAATGAGTTGAATCTTGTATAACTTATAAAAAAAGTTGAAAATTGCTTAACTTATTTTGATGAGTTATGGCAATGTAAAAACATATGCTGTCATAACTTACTGATAATATAATTTTTACAGTGTACTGATTTGTCGTTTGTGGAAATGTATTTATTTAGTCAGCTTAGAAATTAAAAGAACGCTCCACACTTCTGAAGGTGATTTTTTTTTTTTTTTGTACTATACCTTTTCCCTAAAATGTTTGTACATTTGTCATTCAAATGTTGCTGTTATCAGATATATTTGAAATAGGACATATATTTTCTTTCATACAACAATGTAGCCTTTTATACAGTCCATATTACACACATTGCATGTTAAAATAGGACTAAAATAACGAGGTTGTAAGCTGTTTCAGAACAATAAATACATGCACATTATGCATGTTACTGCATGCAGATAATGGGAATAGTGATTGCTTTAAAGCTACTAAAACACTTGTGAAAATATGCAGCAATTTTTCATAACCAAACATTTTGTATAGCCAAAAGATTCTTGGCTTCATAGACCTTTAGCTATTCACATTTATTTGATCTTACTTAGTTTGAACCTTGCATGACATTTGACATGAACTAGGTCATATAGTTATTGTGTCGTGTAAGTTTATATGTAGGTGGAAAAGAGACAGGAGATGACAGAGTGGGTTTTGATGCAAATATCCACGCGTCTTTGTGCTGAATAAGCGGGTATCACGTTGAGCTGCTCAAAGGACTGGCGAGTGTGCAGCCCATCCATCATAACGTTATGAGAGCAACAGTCCTACACAAGAGCACCAGCTGAACAATATTAGTATACGACGCTGCCTGATTAGTCGTGTTCTGCTGGTACCATTAACAGCGTTTTTTAAAAGGGACATCTGCGTACATGTGAATTTGCCACAGGCACATTCGGGGTAACAATAGCTTTCCAATGATATCAAATGATAAATCACATTATTTGGTTACAGATTGCACGAGATTATGACCCATCAAATGATCCAAATTGTTGCACTGAAAGGGGACTAGTTAATAAATCAGACTCATTTTTAATAAACGCTTAATTTCTTAATAAATCATTTTTCACATTTACAGACCATTGTGTATAGGCACATGCCTCGTCTTGCCCGTGACCTTTCTTACAACAAAGTGATTCATCTATCGGTTAAACAACGTAAAATATAACTGTTCATGCAATTAGTGTTTCACAACTGGATATCATATATTAAAATAATACATAATACATTCAAAGGCAATTGCATACAAAAATAATGTTTCTCACGCACACATAAAATCACCAAGATATTCGAAATATAGGCCTATAACAACAACTCAACAATGTAGAAACTAGTTCTTGATCCCACGTGTGCTTGTTGACCTGGCGCTGATCTGGAACTTTTTTATATTGTTAAAACAGTCTACAACTACAATTAGCCTATATAATAGGCTATCGCTTCTACAACAAATTATAGGCTTTTTTTAAACTAAAAAAAAAAAAAAAAAATCCAATTCTGGCAAGATTCGGAAAACTGAATGCATTTTTATTGCATTTTTATTTAACAAAATTCGGGAGGCGCACGTTCAGGTAATCAACCAATCAGTGCAAGAGGAAGCCGGTATATAAAGCCGTCTCTCACCTCTATCCCGTGACAAGTTTAACAGCATCCTTCCACCACCCCATCACCTCACTCTTGAGTCTTGGCTGGTTTCTATCCCAGTTAAAGGTGCTCTATGTAAGAATGACAGCTAGTGGTTGAAATGGGTACTGCAGTCCAAATTCTAAATATTGTTTGCCCCGCCCCTTTCTCCTCAGACTCGACGCTCTCGCGGGTTGCCAGTTTGAAGACAACCAACAGGAGCGAGATCAATAGACATTGGAAGGCGAGGAGACACTGTCAGATAATTAGTTGATTTATTGATTTATGATGAGTTGATATCGCGTTTTAATATGCTCTCGTTCATAGAGATTTTTAGATGGATGCTGAGGCTTTTTAGGTCGGGTAGAAACTGCGATCTCTGACCCAGTTTGTTCACTGGCTTCCATGGCTGCAATTCGCTGCATGCGTTTTCCGCCAACTGGCAACCCGGGGTGGTGAAATACTATTGGGTAAATTGGCAACATGCGGTCTTGCACAGACCAAAACAAAAACATAAATTCCGACACAGAATGCAAATTTCAAAGTAAAATAACTGGCTGTAGCAATTGTTTTCAGAGAAACGAATATGTGAACTGAGCATGTTTATTAAATATCTGCAAACATGTTATGGTATTTTTATGCATAGTACAGTCAAAAACTTACATAGAGCACATTTAAGGAGGGGACTAGCATAAATTGACCCATAGCAAAGCGCCATCTGCTGTTTTGGAAGAGGAAGTTGCTCAACTGCATTTGCGAGAAAATCAAGCCGAGAGATCTAATAAAAGTGCCATACAATCGTAACAGACAGGTGTGCATACGTATGCACTTGATTTGGTATTTGTTCAAAGGTTACATGCCATTTGTAGGATGGTTTGTATTTATTTGTGAAATATGATGTAGGCTCATTTATATTTGTGAAACTCCATACATATATTTGTTACTCATCTGCGTTTTCATTCAAACTGACCATGTATCAGAGGCATCTTTATAATACCTTATCATTAATAGCTGTATCAATATTACCATTATTAATATCATTACTATTATTATTACTGCTATTACAACTACTACTATTATCATTACTATTAATGGCTGTATCAATATTACCATTATTATTATTATTATTATTGCTATTACTACTACTACTATTTTTATTTGTCCTCTTCCTGATCCTTTAACCTCCCCCTCATTCCGGATGAAATGAGTATATTTGTTAATATGTTTATCATTACTACTATTACTAATACTATTATTACTATTTGTCATTTCTTATTAATTGAATTTATCGTTATTATTATTATTAATATTAATATTACTATTGCTATTGTCATCCTCCTCATCCCCCATTTTCCAGTTTCTTGTGTGATACTATTATTATCTTCATCATTATTATTGTCATTAAAATTATTATTATTATTATTTTTTCTCTTTGATATATATATATATTTTAACTCTGGTTATGTCTGTTGTACTTCCCTACATGCTCCTTTATTCATATATTTCCACTCCCACACCTAGTTACACTTACAGTTATACACACACACACACACACGCACGTCCTGATATTGCTGAGTTAGATGCGTTTCTGGGTCAACATATTTAGTTGATCCTGGAACAACATTCCAGTCTGAAAATTTAGTCTTAACCCTATTCCTACCCCTAAACCTAACCCTACCCATAAATTATCCCAAAAATCAGAGGGAAATGATAGATGAATAACACTGATGTAGAAGCACCAATTCATGATTTTAAGCCTAAACTTGACATAATCTGTAAATTTATCCCTCAAATCTGATTGGTTGATTTGAATGTTGTTCCAGGATCAACAAAAATGTTGACCCAGGAACATGTTGAACCCAGCAATATCAGGTTATGCCACACGCACACATATACACAAATCTTACTGGCTGTTATGTATGTTTTGTTGGTCTTTGTATTTGTATTTTGCATTTAATTTCTCATCTGTAAATATTGTAATTGTCTGTTTGCATAATAAAAAAAACTAAAAAAAAAAACTGACCATGTATTTGCACATCACTTTCTGTTTGTTTGCGAGTCGAGTTTTCCTTTGCAAAGCAGATCGTGTTTGTTTGCAGAATGCTGGATTTGTTTGTGTAATTATGGCACATATTAACTCCATAGTATTACTTTATTTTGATTTCATGTACGTGTAAACCACTCGTGAAACTATATTTATCGGGCCGGGGGTAATATTTTACCAAAGTAATAAATGTCTTACTATTAACTAAAAACAATTCTTCTTTATTTTTTTTGTTGGAACAAATGGACCGACTGTGTTTTACTTTTTATCAAACTGCGCCATAGTTCACCCCGCTTATCTAGTTCTTACGCAAATACCGTGCGACAATGTTATACTTACGTCATAACATTGCGCAGGTTCTACGCTGAAAGAAGCGTGTGAGAGGATGCAGTGGTGAATCGAGTTGTTTATGTGATATATTCAAGCTGTCAAAATGAGGGATACTCCGCTGTCAAACTGCGATAGGCTTTTTCTTCTTAAAGCTATAGAAGAGAAAAAAGTAAGTTGCACATTTTTTTGATGTCATTAGCAATGGAAGCTTGTAATTATTGTCATTCTATAATTCACATCTCTAGCTGAGTACCATATATCTGTTTTCTGTAGCGCTTAGATGGGAGACAGACATACGATTACCGGAATATTAAAATCACTTTTGGAACCGATTATGGCTGCTGCATCGTGGAACTTGGAAAAACAAGGTATCAGTTATAGTTGCTTTAACAATTACAGTGCTTATAAACCACCAATTCTGAGCTGAAGTCATAACAAACAATCTCCCGCTTTCTATCTTCGAGAAGATAGTCTACTTTTTTGGGGGTAAATCCCATTTTGAACACGTGTTTTTCTTTTCAGGGTGTTGTGTCAGGTATCTTGTGAGTTGGTCCCTCCGAAAGATTCACGTCCCACAGAAGGCATCATGTTTTTTAATTTGGAATTGTCTCCCATGGCATCACCAGCCTTTGAGCCCAACAGGTTCGCACTCAGTCACACACAATCATGTAAATTATTCTCTTGTGTGCTTTCTCACCTCCTAATCCCTGTGTGTTTCTGTGTGTGTTCTATAGGCAGTCAGAGCTGTTGGTGTTGTTAAACAGACAGCTTGAGAGGTGTCTAAGGAATTCTAAATGCATAGACACCGAGTCTTTATGTGTAGTTTCAGGAGAAAAGGTAATACACATACCTGTCATCTGATAACATATAACATATATTATCATTCAAAAGTTTGGGTTCAGAATTATTTTATTTTTTTTAAATGAAATTAATAGTTTTTTTCGGCAAGGATGCATTTAAGGTGCCCTAGATTCAAAAATTGAATTTACCTCGGCATAGTTAAATAACAAGAGTTCGGTACATGGAAATGACGTACAGTGAGTCTCAAACTCCATTGTTTCCTCCTTCTTATATAAATCTCATTTGTTTAAAAGACCTCCGAAGAACAGGCGAATCTCAACTTAACACCGACTGTTACGTAACAGTCGGGATCATTAATATGCACGCCCCCAATATTTGCATATGCCAGCCCATGTTCCCAACATTATGAAAGGCATTAGACAAGGGCAGAACGTCTGGATGTGCACAGCTGAATCAACAGACTAGGTAAGCAAGCAAGAACAATAGCGAAAAATGGCAGATGGAGCAATAATAACTGACATGATCCATGATAACATGATATTTTTAGTGATATTTGTAAATTGTCTTTCTAAATGTTTCGTTAGCATGTTGCTAATGTACTGTTAAATGTGGTTAAAGTTACCATCGTTTCTTACTGTGTTCACGGAGACAAGAGCTGTCGCTATTTTCATTTTTAAACCCTTGCAGTCTGTATAATGCATAAACACAACTTCATTCTTTATAAATCTCTCCAACAGTGTAGCATTAGCCGTTAGCCACGGAACATAGCCTCAAACTCATTCAGAATCAAATGTAAACATCAAAATAAACACTGTACTTACGCGATTAGACATGCTGCATGACGAACACTTTGTAAAGATCCATTTTGAGGGTTATATTAGCTGTTTGAACTTTTTTTTTTATGTTGTTTAAGGCAAGCGTGAGCTCTGTGGGCGTGGAGCATGAGATTTAAAGGGCCACACACCCTGAATCGGCTCATTTCTAATTATGCCCCAAAATACCTAACCCTAAAAACCCTAACCCTAACCCTAACCCATATCTATGGGGTATTTTGAGCTAAAACTTCACAGACACATTCAGGGGACACCTTAGACTTATATTACATCTTGTAAAAAAAATTTCTAGGGCACCTTTAAATTGAACTAAAGTGGCAGTAAAGACATTGTTACAAAATATTCTGTTAAATGTTCTTTTGAACTTAAAATTCATCAAAGAATCCTGAAAAATGTATCATGGTTTCCACAAACATACAAACACATTAAGCTGCACAACTATTTTCAACATAGATAAAAAATAATAATAGCTTAGTACTTCTGTTATTGACAGGTTTGGCAGATACGGGTTGATATCCATGTGTTGAATCATGATGGAAACTTGATGGATGCAGCAAGCATTGCTGCCATATCTGCACTCTCACACTTTAGGCGGCCAGACGTCGCTATTCAGGGACGAGATGTTACTGTGGTGAGTCCTGAAACCCCAGAAAGGATTCATTTGGCAGATGATATCTTTCATATTGGTGGTTTATTCTATAATTTTTTGTGTATGTTCTGAGCAGTTCAGTCCAGAGGAGAGAGATCCAATTCCTCTGAGCATTTATCACATGCCCATATGTGTCAGCTTTGCTTTCTTCCTGCAGGGGTAAGAAACATCACATGCACACAATCTCTTACAACAATCTCTTCACTGATCTGATTTTGCAGGCAATTAGAAAAATGAATTCACTGCAGTTTACTTATTGCAAATACTACTATGTATTGGGTTTTTCTTCTGTTCATGCTGTTGTTTACAGTAATTGTTAAGTTTTCAGTTGACATAAGAGAAATTATTTTTCTACAATCTTTGTTTACTCATTCCTTCCTAAGCTCGTATTTGCTTGTGGACCCTTGTGAACGAGAAGAGCGAGTGAAGGATGGGTTGTTAGTGATAGCCATGAACAAACATCAGGAGATCTGCTCCATTCAGTCCAGTGGAGGGATCATGCTACTGAAAGACCAGGTAAGTGTGTGTTAGATCATTTCTTTAGTCTAATTTGACTTTCACTATTAATCTGTACTCCATGCATTTTTATGCAGTGTAGTATAATCATATAGACATTTTGTTTTTCTGCAGGTTTTAAGATGCAGCAAAATAGCAAGCATAAAAGTTTCTGAAATTACAGAGCTCATCAACAAAGCCTTAGAGAATGACAAAAAAATCAGGTTTGTGTGCAGTTTAAGATGATTTAAAATAAATAAATAAAACATTAGAATTTGATCTTAAATTCATACAAGGCCTTTTATCACTCTTTAGGGCTTTTCACACTTGAAATAGTTAACCCTGGGTCATTCTAAACCCCGGGTAAATGGAATCCTGGGTTATCTTGCTTCACGTGTCACATTGCTCAATTTACCCGGGGTTAACAATTAATCCTGGGTATTCATTAGCTGAAGTTTCACATTGCTAACCCCGCTTCTAAATTACAAGTGTGAAATGTTCCTTTACCCGGGGTTAAAAACGGTGTTTAGAATGATGATAACCCGGGGTTAAGCGCAGTGTGAAAAGCCCTTTAGTGTCATATTACAGCAAATATGAAGCAATGGAATAATTCACATTTATATTATACATTTATATTAAATTACCCTATAATTTAACCCTTGTTTTTTTAGAAAGGAGGGTGGAAAGTTTGGCTTTGCTGAGTCCATGCCCAAAGAGCGCATCACAACCCTTAAGAGAGACAAAGCCCCGGTGGAGATGACAGATGTTAAAGAGACAGCCAATGACATTGTGAACAGAACAGAAACTACGACAGAAGTGTATCTGAATGCCCATATAACATGGGGAATAGCCAGATTTAGAAAAGCTCATGTTGATTGAGAATGTTTTAATATCTTGTTTAGGAACGCAGAAAAAGCAGAGTGATGGTTTGACGTCTCATTGGAGAATACATAATTAATATTGAATTGCTGTGCCAGGTAAATTATTGTACCCAAATATTACTCCTTAACCCCAGAGCCAGTGTTCCCTCTCCTGTTCTTGTTGCTACGGGAACTGCACAGGTAGGTGAGGGCATTGTGAACTCATGGGGACTCGATGAGGATGAAGAGGATGAGCCTCTGACAGAGGACAGAAAAACAGGTACATTGTGTGAGACCTGTGTGCTTTTGTGCTGTAGAGTAATAAACACACTATATATGTTTGTTCTAAAATCTGAGGAGAAATTGTCTGCCCAAAAATGTATTTGTGTGTGTGTGTGTCCGTGCAGATGAAGTGATGATAATCTCAGACAGTGAAGAGGAGGAAGTTGTCATTCTTAATGAAGAAGCCCAGTGAGTAAAGTCAATAAATCTGTTCTCTTACCTCACTCATAAAAGTACGACATACCCACGTAATGCATACCCTTATACAGTGTGATATAACCAAATCTAATCATTTTTTTAAGGAAATCCAAGAAGAAGAAAAAATGAACTTCAGCACTGCAGAGGAAAGAAATGATTATATATCAGACTCCCATACCACTGGACACTATTTGATATTTTTTGTATTACAAAATAAAATGTGAAAAAAAGGAATTATTTTGTTTTTGAGTTATTAAAGTGAAATGAAAAGATGTACAAATGTTTGAACTTGGGATTTGTAAGATCTCTCACACTTGAAAGTTGCATAAATAAAGGAATGGCCAGTACGGGGATCGAACCCGCGACCTTGGCGTTATTAGCACCACGCTCTAACCAACTGAGCTAACCGGCCCATTGAATCGAAGAGCAGGCACATGACCTAACAAACTTAAAAGCCTCAGATTTAGAACATCTATCTTTAAAAATATACATCTCCCAGTCTATTCTCCTCGTGCCTATTTAGTAACACTCATTAATATCTTGTATGCTCACTTCTAAGCTTAGTTTCACCACATTGCTACTGCGCATGCGCGTCTATCCTGATGCACGCCGCTTGACAGGCACCAGCAGCGCGTTCCCGACAGTAGAGAGGGCGCGCCCGTAGACGTTGCTGCTCAGGCTTCAAGATGGCGGAAGCCCTGACAACTCAAGAGGAGGTGGTAAGATACCTAAATATTTTCACAAGTCCTTCGTCGATTCCGTGGCGTTTTACGCTGAGCCGCCACCAGCCCCTTTGTAGCATGTATTATGGTGATATGCCAGATAATACAGATTGTGGTTTATTTATTATCAAGGGTGTTAATGCGAATCGCGGCCCTGTGGATCTTTTGGAGGTAGCTGGGGGTAAATGCTAGCCGTGTTAGCGAGCTAGCGACGCTTAACAGAATAATGCACATATATTACGGTTTATTAAATATTTATTGACAGATATGACTGTAGATTTTTGGGGAACTGATATATCGCAAAACGACCCTTACATGTACATTAGGTTGGCATACAACGTGAATGCGACTCGCGCTCAATCTAGTCTGTTTAGTTTTACACCAGCATGACTGCATTAAATAAAGCTATTATAACACAGTTCTGCATCTCTGTCCTGTCATATGTGAGGATATATGAATGTCCAGGTCGCTGTCGTTAAATAACAGCGAACCGGGTGTGTGATGTGCTCCAGTGCTGGAAAATGTAAGACAGGTATCACTTCTGTCTGTCTCACCACCGTGTGAACACTCATCTAGTGCTGGAGGTGCCATTTGTTCTGACTCGTTGAGGAAACGGTGTAATATGAGTGTAGCATAACGTCTGTCAACACGATTCGTCTCTCTTTACAGATGTCAGATCATCCTCCTGCTTCTGCACATGCATTTGATTGAGTAGTATCATCTTTGGGCACTGCAGAAGTAAATGTTTTTTTATTTTAATTTTTTGCATTGGCAAAACTGGTTCATTTTTGCTTTTGGAACATCAAGTAATGTGAGGTAGCTACTAGAAAAAGACTGGAACGTTATTACTGCATTAACTAGTGGGATTAAATGGCTGGTAATATACTAGAGGATGGGATGGTTAGTAATGTTATTATAGCTTAGTAAATACATAAACTACCTTTCAGAAGTTTGGGGTCAGTAAGATTTGTGAAAGTTTTTAAAAGAAGTCTCTTATGCTCACTAAGGCTGCATTTATTTCATCAAACATACAGCAAGTGCAGCAATACTCTGAAATAATAATAATACAATATAAAATATTTTTTTTCTGTTTGTGTTTTAATGTAATTTATTCCTGTGATGGCAAAGCTGATTTTCAGCATCATTACTCCAGTCTTTAGTGTCACATGACCCTTCAGAAATCATTCTAATATGCTGATTTGCTGCTCAAGAAACATTTCTTATTTTCAATGTTGAAAACATTTTTTATGGAAACTATGTTGCATTTTATTCAGGGTATTTTTGATGAATGGAGAGTTCCAAAGAACATAATTTATTTGAAATATCTCTTGTGTCCATCTATGTTGATTAAAAATTTCTTAAAATTTTTTTTTTTTACTGACCCTACATTTTTGAGTGTACACTGAAATAATTACATAACGATTCACTCAAAATTCACTAAAACTATCTGAAAACAGCTGCCATATTCATTGACAAGGCTGTTGGTAGATTTTAGATTTGACAAGGGAGAGTTATTTCTGTTATAATATCTGGAGAAAGCCATCCGTTAGCATTCCCATTCATCTCAGTGTATTTTGCCAGAATAAACAGTGACTTTTGAATGGCTGTCAATGAAAAGGATGCTGTTTGCAGCCAGATGGTGTCATGCTAATCAGCCAAACTTTGGCTAAGCATTACGGTTAGCGGCCTTGCCAATAATCTCAGAATGCCAAATATCAGCTGGTTTATATGTTTTAGCATTAGTAATAGCTGGCAGATAAAATCAACAATATATAGGAAAACATTTATTCTAATAAATATAAAAAAATAAGAAAATAGAAAAAGTAGATGCTGTGTAACTGACATTGAACATGGTTTTTCAGATGAAATTTATGTTTGTGTGTGCGGCAGGCGGTGGAGGAGTTTCTGGCTGAGCTGAGATGTCGGGAACAGTCTCAGAATGCAGATCTTGTCAGTCAGATGACAGCGGTTAAGTTCCTCATGGCAAGAAAGTTTGATGTTTCCAGAGCCATCGACCTCTTCCAAGCTTACAAGGTACAGTAACCCAACGTAAAAAGTGTGTGTGTGTGGTTGCTCATATGATAACACTCAATATACTGTATGAGAGAGTCCACTTACATTCTAATGTTTGTGTGTGTGGCGGTGTGCGTGTCTGCAGAACACCAGAATAAAGGAAGGCATCTACAATATTAACCCAAATGAGGAGCCTTTAAGGAGCGAGTTACTCAGTGGGAAATTCACAGTTCTGGTGAGTATGATTTTCAGATGAACGTGTGAACATTGCTGATGAACAGATCAGCTTTTTGGCTGTGACCAGTTTGTTGTTGCTTCTCTGCTGAAAGAAAATTTTAGTTGTGCAGATTGGAGATGGCATGATTTGTAGACTTAAGTCATTGTTGTTTTTGTGATCAGATCGGCTTTCGTAGTCAGATGCTAAAAACTATTGCAGATTTTTGACATTTTCAATCATCTGATCATTTAGTCCATCACTTACATTTATATGAATGTAATGAGCTTTCTGATCCATTTTCATATTAACTGACAAAAATGCTGTTGGTACACTACTGTTTAAAAGTTTGGGGTCATTAAGAATTTTTTTTTTTATTATTTTTTTTTTAAAGAAATTGATACTTTTATTATATCAGCAAGGGTACATTCATGAGTAAAAACTTTTAAAATGTTACAAAAGATTTTTATCAAGTAAATGCTGCTAAAAAAATAAGAAATAAATTACATTTTAAAATACATTAAAATAGCAAACAGTTACTTTACGCGCATTTCGTCAGTAAAGCCGGTTCCCTGATTACCGCTAAATTGCCATCACCTGCTTTCAAATGGAGCGCCATTTAATAGACAGAACCGTAGATTACTGACAAGCTACGCAATATCACGTTCATTATCGCAGATTAATCGCCTTTGATAATGAACGCAATATTGCGTAGCTTGTCAGTGAACTACGGCTCTGTCTATTAAATGGCGCTCCATTTGAAAGCAGGTGATGGCGATTTAGCGGTAATCAGGGAACCGGCTTTACTGACTAAATGCGCGTGACAATAGCATGCGATATATCGCCCATCCCTATCACAATGTTGATGCTTTTACTGTATTTTTGATCAAATAAATGCAGGCTTGGTGAGCATAAGATACTTTTATTTAAAAAATTCCCCCAAAATCCCCAAACTTTTAAACAGTGGGTTATATCTGCATTTGCACTTTGTGAAAGACAGAATAACTAAAGACTCTCAGTAAGAAACCCAAACTTTGGCCAACTGCAACTACAAGAAGAATTTGGGCACAAGAATATTTAATCACTTTCAGATTATGTGAGCGAAAAACTGCGCAAGTCACAATCATTCATATTTACTGTTCCTGTAAATAAAGAAGAAAATAAAGGCCACCATCATTGCTAAAGTGACGACGCAGGAAATTTAATCTCTGATCTTACACCATTACACACAGAGCAGTTCCATGATCTTTGTTTAGTCTGGACGTTACTGTTTGTTTCAGCCATTTTTCATTCAGGGTCATGCTGTATACAGTTTGCTCAAGTGTTTGTGTAGGCAGGCCTGATGTATTCATCACATCTTAAACAGTTTTCTGATCACTGAGCATGCAAGAGAACTGTTCCAATGATATAAGGAATAATCAGCTTTAATGAACCTTCTACATTAAATTGGCTGGCTACATTGACTGGTTTCACTTGCACATGCTGTGTGTCTGTGTATTAGTTGCAAGTAATGTATGTTTTATATGCATTCATTTCAAGTATGTTGTTGTACATGTAAGTTGTGAATGCATTGATTTGGCTTTTGTGTCTATAGCCCGGCCGTGACGCGAAAGGTGCAGCTTTGGCACTTTTTACAGCACGTCTCCATCGGCCAGACCTCACTACCCATAAGGCTGTTCTTCAAGCCATTATATATCAGCTGGACAAGGCCATTGAGAGGTAAAATAGACCACATCCATAAATCTGATCAAATTTAATGTGGTTAATGGCTCTGCATCTTCATCTAAAACATCTTTCTCCCCCCCCCCCTAGTGTTCAGACACAGAGAGATGGGCTCATTTTCATCTATGATATGACTAACTCTACATATGGCAACTTTGACTATGAGCTTTGCGTCAAGATTTTGAATCTGCTTAAAGTAAGTGTTATACTTTCAAGACCATCTGTCTGTTTCACAGTGTTCATATGGCATCAATTGAACTCGATGGGGTTTGGATTTGCTCTTTTGAGATATATGAAGCTTTTCATCTGTCATCTGTATTTACGGTTATTAGGGCTGTATTGTATTACCGCTATATAGACAAGGCAGCCACTGAGGAATGCAAGCGACTGCCGCAACCACGATGTTCACACATGTTTTTTTCCATAAGACTATGCCCTTCTTGTTTTACACTTCATGCATTTGTATTCAGTGTTAAATAAGTTAATAATGATAACAAGTGTGAAGAATGTATTTTTTCCCGCCAACTGGCTCTTTTTTTTAAGTAAGAAGACTCCGTGTACAATTGTGATTTGTATAGAGGCTTCCGTATATTTGTACTAAACAAGCCTAAACAGACAGTGAGTGAGAGTGAGAGAGATCAAATGTGTGTGTGCGATTACCTGCGTCTGTCCCTCTTCAGGTCAAGTCATGTATTCGTGGAGTTTGCAATGTCTGAAGAGGAAAGCAAAATCTTTGTCGTAGTATCCTGTCAACGTTTAATGGTATTTCCCATGAATGGCATTGGCGCTGGTCAATGTATTGAATAAATGCGTTTGGTCTATGAAGTGAAGCGTCAGCTTCAGCGTTACCCCAGTGATACATTGCTGGTCGGTTGAGCCTTGTAAAGTGGTCCTCAAAGTTAAAATAATTTCAACACCGTGTTTCATTGAATTAATTAGCATTTTTGAACGTATTAGTCAAATTAATGGTTTAATGACTCACTCAAAGACAGTCCCTGGCTGCCACCAAGTGGCGTAATAATGTAACTGCACTGTCTGACAGCCTGTCTAGAACATGCAGAGACTAGCTGTGCTGATACTGGTGAAATTACAGCTGTCTTAGAAAGCCTCTTGTCCAGTCAGATTTGTGGATCAGAACTAAATGTTATAAAAAACAATAGTCTAACAAGCTTATTGTCAGTTTTATGTTCTGTTATGTGAACCCTTATTTTGACATTCTGTTCTGTTTCCTTTAGTTCCTGTTTGCCCGCTCTGTTTAGTTTCGGTTTCATTGGTTACTAATTATGTCCTTGTTTGTTTCTGTAGTTAATTTCACATATGTCTAGTTTACTTTCCTTGGATCTACCCCTGTTCCTTTAGCCCTGTGTTTCAGTCATTCTTGGTCAGTTCTCGTTTATGCATTGTGTGGTTTGCGTTATTCTCCTGCGTGTTCATTCAGATTTTTTGGATTATTAATAAAGCCTGTTTTGGTTTTTGAATCTCCTTAGTCTTTGTGCCTGCTGACCACATTATAACACTTATTTATACAGCAATAAAATAAATAAATCATAAATTTAAAAATGGCGATAACCCTGCATATTGCGAGTAATTTAAAATCACTGAAAGATAAATTAACTGTTAATACTTGTTATTTGTGGAGAACTGGAGCTTTATTAATTCTCAATCACATAGAAGAAGGGCTGGCGATATAATGAATTTTTACAGCATATAACAGCATTGTACATATCGCTATGATTTTATTTACTTTTTATTTGGCTAAAATAAAGGTTTCCTAAAGATTTTGCCATTACACTAGTTTACCAATACGTGCTTTTCTTGCAACTGGCAAGAATGATTTTAATAGTGTCTGAGTTCAGTAGCAAAAGCTACTGAATATTTTAGTGAACAAAATGTTGATAATGCATTGCTGTTTATTGCTGTGCTGCTTTTGTTCATATACACTAACATTAAAAAGTTTGAGTTCACTAGATTTTGAAAGAAGTCTCTTATATTCACCAAGGCTGCATTTATTTGATCCAAAATTCAGTAAACAGTAATATTATTGTGAAATATTTTTACAACTTAAAAGTAATAGTTTTCAGTTTTAATATATTACTAAATGTAATTTATTTCTGAGATGGCAAAGCTGAATTTTCAGCATCATTACTCTTCATCCTTCAGAAATCATTCTAATCTGCTGAATGGCTGCTCAAGAAACTTTTATTATTATCAATGTTGAAAACAGTTGTGCTTCTTAACATTTTTGTGGAAACCGTGATACATTTTTTGAGGATTCTTTGATGAAAAGAGCAGCATTTATTTGAAATAGAAATCTTTAGTAACAATGTAAAGGTCTTTACTGTCAGCTTTAGCTGATTTAATGCATCTTTGCCGGACAAGTTTTAATTCCTTTCAAAAACAAACAAAAACTTAATGACCCTCATTTCAGTCGTAGTGTAAATGAAAATGATTAAGCATCATTGTTTCTTGAGTTCATTTAACTAGATTTGCAGTGTTTTAGTTCTTGCATTTTTAATCTTCTCCTTGTGGTTGTTTGTTTTTCTTTTTTAAAAAAGGGTTCCTCTGGTTCAAAAAAGTGGCACTAGAGGAAATAATGACCAGATCTTAAGAAATTTCTTGAAAATTGTTCAAGTCCTGCTATTTAGGCAGACTGTTAATTAGGCCTTAGAAGGATAATTCTGAGAGTGCAACATGAGACAAAGTCTCTTTGCTTTGTCCAGAAATGGCAAAATGTATGTAGACACTAGACAGCCCCTTTTAATTAACAGATTTTTCTTTAGCTCCGCCCATAACAGGTGCATACAACCTAGCACACAGTCGCATGGCCTCCTTAGACAAACATTTTTAATAAAAAGGGACAAGCCCTTTTTGCCCCTGTGCACATAGCAAGATCCATAAAATACATTATTTACCGAGTTTAGTGTGAAAGAACTTGACTGGCCTGCACAAAGCCCGGACCTGAACCCCACTGAACACTTTTGGGATGAATTGGAACGCACACCGCGAGCCAGAACCCATCACTCATCTTCACTGCCTGACCTCGCTGATGCTGTAGTATCTGAATGGAAGCAAATTCCCAACATCTAATGCTTTCCCAGAATAGTGAAAGCTGCAGTAAAGAGGGAATGTACTGCCTATTAATGCAGATGGTTCAACAATCACACATGATTAATTGGCACATATATCTGCACTTTTAGGCATATAGTGTATTCACAGATACACCACTGTTAAAAAATTTCAGGTCAGTAAGGTTCTTTTTTAATTAATATTATTATTTTTAAAGAAATTAATATGTTTTAAAACTTTATTCAGCAAGGGCACATTAAGTTAATCAAAAGTGACAGTAAAGACAATTTTTACAAAAGATTTGTAAAATAAATAAATAAACTTTCTATTCAAAGTATCCTGGAACAAAAAATGTATTACAGTTTCCACAAGAATATTAAAAGCACATCTGTTTGCAACATAGATAATGTTGAGAAATGAGAAATATTCCCTGAGCACCAGATCAGCATAGAATGATTTTTGTAGGGTCATGTGATACTGAAACGTAAGATAAAGTCCGTTCACACCAAGGACGATAACTATGTACATTGGTGGGGATGCCAGGGCTCGACAGTATGAGCATTTTAACTGAAAAATGTATTTAGGCGCATGAGTGTGAATAAAACTTCTTAAATATCTTAAATGGTATAACAAACATCTTAGAATTATAAAAGGTTTTCAGTTTGGTTATGGAAAACAGATTATTAATTATTAATGATTATTAAACTTTAAAAGGTGATTATTTAATTAAATAAGTAACACGGATGAGCAGCATGGCGAAAAGTGTGAAGTAGATGCGCTGATGGAACAGCAGAAATGCAGCTGTTACCCCGGTAACCCCGTAAACAAAGCAGCTGACTCATTTTACAAGGAAAATTGATTAATAACTACTTTATCAAATGTAGCTATTGCTCATTTTTAGTTAATGTTAGTCTACTTAATGCATTAACTAATGGGACCTTATTGTAAAGTGTTACCTATTGTTCTTTAGAGTTCTTTTGCACTTTAATCTGTTTGAAACATTTGTTTGCATTTTATATTTTTTATGTGTGTATTGTTTTATTGTATATTTAAATGTTCAGAATTCTTTGTATTGTAAGAAAACGGTTATTAAACCTGTTTGGAGGACAACACTTTATTCTAACCTAATTCAATAGGCTATGTGATGCCATATAGGCTACTATGACAAAAGCTTCAGCAATTATCGTTAAATGAAAATTATATGCAGTTTAAAGGCGGACTATAAATAATTATATAGTTCTGGATCATTTATTAAATGTTTAATGTTTGCTATTGATTCCAATACCAATACATAGTAGCTTTATTTAAAAATAGTTGCCAAAGTAACATTCCAAGACAGTTAAATTCAGTTAATTGCATCAGTTAAAGTTAGTACAACACAGAAGGAACTTGAAGCAGCCATTCATCTTGTGATCCTCAGAAATAATTTTCTGTAAGTTTTATGATTAATTTGTAATCAATTGATTCAATTTACTATTTATAAAGCTGTATAATGTAGAATTTCAGACATTTTAACTATATAAAATGAATTCATATTAATGTTATGTTGTTGGAGAACTAAGTAGTTCCATTATATTTGCATCTCCTTTCTGTAGTTTCACTCTGTTTCAACATATTCATCGTGGTGTGGAATAAAGCAGCATTCTCCCACAAGCCTATGTGTTGGAAGGAGTTTATCTCTCTGTCATACTTTGGGAAGAGAGATGCCATAGTGAGGGCAGAACAGTAGGATTATAAATAATTACATAATTATTAAAACCGTTTGAAACAGAAATATTTAAAAACCTTGTGTACTTTTTGTATTCTCCTTATAACGTCTCTTTATATCCCCTTATTAAGCTAAAACTCATTTGGAAAAATTTGCTTTGCGCCTCTAAAGTTTTTAATGCGCCCCTAAATTCTTCAACTTAAGAGCACACGTGTTCCTTGGGAAATAAGCGTCAAGCCCTGGATGCTAATAAAGTAGAGCTGGACGATTATGGCCTAAAATCAAAACCTCGATTAATTGAACATTTTACCTCGATTACGATTAATGAACGATTATTTTGTTTCAGGGTTTTTTTTTTTTTTGCCCTCATAGTTCACTGACAAGGTTTGTACTGTAAATATGATTGACTATTAAAGGTGGGATATTTTTTCCTTTTAAAAGACTGATCTGACATAACAGCTCACTCTCAGCAGTTATTTTATCTATGGTTCGTAACATTTCTTACCGATTTCTGCTCATTGTAAATCAGATAAAGGTAAATTAGTATAGTAACAGTACGAGTGATTGCGAGTGTGATTTAGTCATACCGTCTCTCTATTAATTGTGAAGCTGTGGGTTGTAAATAGTTCCTTCAAAAGTAAAAAAATATATGCTATAATAAGTTTTGAATTTCTAAGCTACTTTAGTGATAAATCACAGTCAGCGCTGACAACTAGTTTCTGCGTTCCTCTATGTATATTATTTCGAGCACAGTAGCTCGAAATAATATACATACAATCGTCTAAAATCGCTTGAATGTCCAAACTGGCAAACCTTAAAACAAATACAACTGACAAAGTTTAGTGAAGACGCAAGGCTCACCGCTCGCGCGCCATCACTATGTGTTGACTCGGCGTTCACCTCCGTGTTGTTTTTATGCCACTGACTGGACGGGGCAGAGTCACGTGGCTATACACACGGTAGTATGTTTTTAAGGGGGAAGTATTAACAGGATTAAAAAAACGAAATAACCGACATGGGAAAATTACATCAGTTAGAGGTTCTGAATTTCGGTTTCGATTACTTTTCGATGAATCGCCCAGCCCTATAATAAAGTTATCTTTATAATTATCGTTCTTGGCATGAATGGGCCTTAAAGTCATCATGAAATCAAAATTGACCCTGTTTACTTTGTTAGTGCGTATTACTAGTCTTGTGGTGAACAATTAATCTGTGCAAGTTAATACACAGAAAAAAAATAGTTTGTCGTGGTAATCTTTAATCAAAATCTGAAAAGTTACTTCCGGTCTAGAATGGCATTCCTTCTCTGATGATGTCAGTTTGACGGCTTGGGTTGAAAACGCTTAAACCACTCCCCTCCAACCGTTAGTCTGCTATGAGCGAGAGATGGAGAGGAGGAGCGCTAAAGTAAAACCCTGCCCTCTATTCAATATTCCGTTTCACTTGGAAATACGTCACAACACTGGAGAAAAGTCGTTTGCAACTTCTGTTTCATGGGGACTTTAATGGCTGTTAAAAATACACTTTTGCCATCACAGGGATAAATTACGTTTTAAAATATATTATTGAAACAGAAAATAGTTATTTTAAATTATAATAATATTTCACAATATTACTGTTTTTACTGTACATTTGATAAATGCAGCCTTCATGAGCATAAGAAACTTCTTTTAAAAACGTTTACAATTTTTCCTGACCTCAAACTTTTGAACCATTGTGTACGTTCTTGATTTTTTAGAGGGTTTGTTTAATGGGTGGGTCTGTGAATGGAAATGCCACAGTCCTTTGTGTATTGTGCTTACTGTTTGTCTTTTTTGTGATTTAGGGGGCTTTCCCTGCTCGTCTGAAATGCGTCTTCATTGTGTCGTCTCCGCTGTGGTTCCGAGCACCGTTTGCGGTACTCCGTCTGTTTGTGAGAGAGAAACTGAGAGAGAGGGTATGTCTAGAGCTCTGTAGAACTGAATATGCAAACAGTAAACTCTTTGAAACTCTTGGGAGGTTGGAGTAATTTGAATGTGATTGCTTATTTGTATTTGTGTAATTTATTTTAATTAGTTTCTACCTCTTTAGGTGTGCACTGTAAAAGCCCACGAACTGGTTAATCACATCCCGGTCAGCTCCCTTCCAGAACATTTGGGTGGCTCGTCACAGTATAGTCACATTGCCTGGATCCAGTCCTGTGTCAACTCCAGCCCCAATCACCCTAATAACTCTTCCTACGTCACTGCGGACTGCTTGGGCAGTCTGCTCCGCTCCTACTCAATGGAGCATGGCCAGAACACCTCAGCTGACCCCTTAACTGCCAATACTTCAGGGGCCACCCTCTTGGGGGACGGACTGAACTCGAACTGCACCATACTAGATGACGGCAATGCCAACCTGCAGAACCACAGGACACCAGGGCACGCGCATTGGAATGGCTCTGTGCTGCCAGGTTCTGGGGCCATTTCGGGGGCCAACGCCAATGTCGTCAATGGGCGTGGCCGTCAGCCGCCCCCACAGTCAGACACGCCACCAGACACACCCCTGCATCAAAAACACACAGCCGGTGCTATAGTACCAGGAGGAGGAGGGACTATGGGTGTGGAAGGAGCATGTTTAGTTGACAGTAGGCAGGATGGCAACGGTGCCGAGGACAGCCAACAGGCTATGGAGTTTCTGGAAGAGGAAGGGGATGGAGGAGATGGTGTTCCACCCCTCCCACTGAAATCAAGGCCGCCACCCTTCCATCACAGCCCCACCCCAGATATGAGCTGGTTACCGGGAACGACGACAGAAATGGCTGCGTTGTCTGTGCATGTGGCTGAGCCAGGCGGAATGAGCGTGCAGGATCTGGTGCAGCATGTGAAACGCAAAAAGAAGAAAGGCATTTATCAGGAGTACGAGGAGATCCGCAAGGAACCTCCTGCTGGAACCTTTGACTACTCTAAGTAAGTAACATTTGCATTTGGGTATTTGACATATTATACACTTCTTTGTCTGTAAATGTATTTGACGATACATTTACAGACCAAGAATGTGTTTGCTTGTATAAATATGATGTTTATTCTGACAGGAAAGCCTCTAACCAGATAAAGAATCGCTACAGTGATGTCCTTTGCCTTGACCAATCACGCGTTCGACTCTGTCCACTCAATGATGAGGACGACGAGGTCAGAGTAATGCCCATTTCCCCTTATGATCTTCTTCATGGTTGTCATTGGTCATTGCAGGCGTTTTATAGTGTTATTTAAATACTGTTATAGTTTATTTTAGTATTTATTATTATTTTTGAATTAGCTTTAATTAGCAATTAGCATCTTAGTAAATTTGTGTTTTTGCATTTTTATTTAATATTTCTATTTAACTTTAATTTATTTGTATTTCTGTTTTAGTTTTAGAAATTTTAGTACTTCAACTGAAACTTTTTTCAGTTAGTTGCCAAGGCAACAATTTTAATTTTCTGTTAATTTAAAAATATGTTTTAAGTATTTAATCTAATGTTTATATATTGTTTTTAGCTTTATATCAATTACTACAAATTTTAATATATTAGCTTTAGTTACTGATAATAGTGTTGTCAAAAGTACCAACTTCGATACCAAGTCGGTACTGAAATTGTAAAAATGTGACGCTTTTAGCGCTGTTGAGCGGATTCGTAAACACCTCTGATTTGCCATTATGTTCATACGCTCAACATGTATGTCTATGATTGGCTACAATAATCAATGCACGGGAGTGTTTGAAAGTGTTTTGAAAGCGGGAGCGTTTGACCGGTCCACTGATGGATGCCTGCTTTAAAACACTCCTGTGTGTGTCTGTGTAAGCGCTCTATGAAGAGCGTTATTGATGTCTTTTTACAACATGTTTTTTGAAGCGTTGATCATTGTAGCCAATCACAGACATATCTGATGTGCGCGTGAACACAATAGCCAATCAAAGGTGTTTACGAATCCACTCAAAGCGTTAATTTTTTTTACATTTCAGTACCTACTCGGTACCAAAGTCATTACTTTTGACAACACCAACCGATAACAACACTTATTCATTTGATTATAAAAATTTTTTTAATAGACGTCTGACTACATCAACGCAAGCTTTATGGATGGTTACAAGAGGAGTAATGCTTACATCGCTACTCAGGGTGAGACTCTTTGTTTTTCAGAACTAAACATTGTATTGTGAAGTACACATACATGTGTAAATGTAAAAGTTTGGCTTGTTTCAGGGCCTTTGCCAAAAACGTTTGGAGACTTTTGGCGAATGGTGTGGGAGCAAGTGGTTTTAATCATTGTTATGACTACAAGGTAAGTTTCCTTCTATAAAACATTATATTGCTTTTCCTTTAAGAAATGTTTTAATGATGCTTTAACAGGATTTTTGACACATACTGTAATATAGAGGGCTGCAACTAACAAATATAGTACCGTTCAAAAGTTAGGGGTCAGTGAGATTTTAGTTTTTAAAGAAATAATCTTTTTTCAGAAAGGATGCATAAAATTGATCAAAAGGGACAGTAAAGACTTTTTACATTGTTCTATTTCAAATAAATGCTGTTCTTTTAAACTTTCTGTTCATCAAAGAATCCTTAAAGCATAACGATTTTTACAAAAATATTAAGCAGCACAATCGTTTTCAACATTGGTAATAATAAGAAATGTTTCTTGACCACCAAATCAGCATATTAGATTGATTTCTGAAGGATCATGTGACACTGAAGACTGGAGTAATGATGCTGAAAATACAGCTTTGCCATCACAGGAATAAATTTACCTTTTAAAATATTAAATTAGATTACAGTTTTTAATAATATTTCACAATATTTCTTTTTTACTGTAATTCAAATCAATGCAACCTTCAAATAAATGATCAAATAAATGCAACCTTGGTTGAGCGTAAGAGACTTCTTTCAACAGCATTATAAAATTTTACTGACCCAAAATGTTTAAACGGCAGTTTAAAGTTGACGGTTGTCAAATACTTCAATTTAAAAAAGCCTTGTTGTTTTTTTAATTTAATCGAACACATTCCAAATTAGCTCTAAAAAATTTTTCACACGGTTATATAATGTCCATTTAAAAATGTGAGTCAAAATTATTGCGCTCCTTTTCTTCGCGCTGTCCTTTTTCTTTGACATGCAAATATAATTGTGGTGAAATTATATTATTGTTGCAGCCCTATGATAAAGATATTTACATTTTATGCAGTTGAATGACAGAAATAGTCATTTAAACGATATGAATTGATAATAGAATGTCTGTCCTTTTGTTAAATTTATTAAATTTATCTTTTTTCTTTATATTTATAATAAGGATTAATGTCTGGTAAAAAAAAGAAAAGAAAAAAAGACCAGTATAACTCTTGACAATCTATCTATGTCAATCTCAGAGTTGTAGAGCGAGGCAGAGTGAAATGTGGACAGTACTGGCCATTGGAGGCTGGCCGCACTGAGGATTATGGGTACTTTTTGGTGAGAAATGTCCATATTGAGATGTTTCAGGACTTTAAGCTATCACACCTGGAGCTCTTTAACACTCAGGTCAGTCCCTCAGTCTCTGTTTTTAACATTTATTGCCTAACATACATATTTTTTAAAATTAATTTTATTTTAATACCATGAGCACTGGCTCTGCCATAGATGTTAAATTAGCCAGTCGTTTTGACTATCAAGATAAAGTCTGGTCCACTTTTCAGCTTATTCTAGCCAGGAACAGCACGCTTTAGGGTGTGTTCACACTTGTAGTTCAGTTCTCTTAGTTCTTTTGTTTCCGGACCAAAAAAAGAAAATGATACATTTAGTCCTGTCGCTTAGGGCTTACTAACTTTTAACTTACACTGCATTAAGTGCATTAACTTTAACACTGAACCTAAAAATACAAAAACAAACAAACAAACAAATGGCTTTTGTGACATATTTTGGGCAGAACTTACTGAACATCCAAAACAATGCTGCTGTAAGTTGTAAGTGCGTGCATTAGCGCTGCAACAAACGATTATTTAGATAATCGATTAATCTTACTATTGTCAGAACAATTAATCGACTAATCGTTGATTATTTCACAGATTAATCCGTAGGCTTTGATTATTCAGCTTTTGCAATTAGTTAAAATATTGAGTTATATTTATTTTAACTAAAAAGTAAAACAAGAAAATCAGTTCAGCTTTTGAAAAAGTTTTTATTTTTTACATTTTTTTAATGAAGTTCAAGCCAACTGAACAGACCAATCTCCTTCAGGTTTTCTGTCCTCCTCAGAAGTCATCAATAGTCCAGCTGGTATAATGACCGATACTGTTTTTATTAGGACTGGGCATTGACACACTTCACAATTCAATTTCTATTCATAAGCTTGCAATCCGATTCAGATATATTTGATTCCGTTAATTTTTCTCTCTCAACTAATGCTGTAAACTATGCAGGGAACCCAGTTAGCTGGTACATTACTATAATATTAAAGGTTAAAATTTACAGTCAAAAAAGAGTAAAAATATAAATATGTAATATAGTGCATGTTTTTTTGAAAAATTTGTTTTTCTAGCTAATGGTTTATGATCATTGAATGGCTTTTCTGAGATAAATGTAACATTATGAGACAATATTGACTGTTTTATTGACGTCTTTCCCGGTTGAAACACTGATTGTGCGTGAGAGATGAGAACGTCCGCACACCCCGTCTGCGTGCAGCCCAATTTTTTTTTCAAAGGAGTATACTTTGAAAGAGCAGAATGCGGAAAATGAAGTATACCCGGGCCTTTACAGTCTTGCTTCACAGGGCCCCACTGGTCAAACCATGTTATTGCAGGCCCTTAAAATAGGACTATCAAGACTATTCGACAACAAAAAATAATTGTCAACAATTTTTTATTGTTGATAATATCAACTAATTGTTTAAGCCCTATTTACCAGCTGAAAACTTGTGTAGAGCTTATAAAATGTGTAAAGGAGTCAAAACGGCTCCAGGATTTCCTCCTTTGCGCACACCAATGAAGATCTGTTGCAAGGTGACAGAGTTTCCGAATCCTGTGCCAAACAGTAATGGGTAATATAGCTCCTATGATGAGCTGCCAAGTGTGAACACACCCTTAGATCACACACTTATTGTGTAGTTTAAAGGGATATGTTGAGGCCTTTCATATGTATGTTAATGTGTATAATAATGTTGTTGAAATATAAATGACAGTACAAGCTTCTCTTTCAGACAGGGGAATGTAGGGAAGTGTCACATTATCTCTACATGAGCTGGCCAGATTTTGGTGTTCCGAAGTCAGCGTCGGCCATGTTGGATTTCCGGGCGCACGTGAAACAGAGACAAGAGTCCTCATTACAAACACTGTATCCTGATTGGACAGGCCCTCCAGGAGGCCCCCCAGTGGTGGTGCACTGCAGTGCAGGCATCGGCCGAACAGGTGAGTTTCTACATACGTTTTCATCTAATTTCTGAACTGCACAATAGCGTGTTTACAAGCTTTCTTTTTTCTTCTTCCTCAGGCACGTTTTGTACTTTAGACATTTGTCTCTCCCGTCTTGAGGACATCGGGACAGTGGACATTAAGCAGACGGTGCGTCGCATGCGGACGCAGCGTGCCTTCAGCATCCAAACCTGGGACCAGTACTACTTCTGCTACAAAGCAGTGATCGAGTACGCCCAACAGAGCGGCCTGCTGCAGCCCGTGGAGTGGTCGGACACAGAGCTGGAGACCGACAGCGAGTGAATCAGGAAAAACAGAACTCGCACGAGAGGGCGCAAAAGGCACAGAAGGAAAAGAAGCCGTCTTTTCCCCTCTCATGGCTACAGGTAGACTCCACTGCCACCTCTTTTCTGCTGAGGAAGATGCGGAGATATAGAAACGAGGAGCGGAGGATGCTTTTATCCTGCCACTTTTCAAGCCCTTCTTTTTGCTCTGATCTGGATGAGATCGGAGACTGTGGCTTGGTGTAAGAGTTGTAGCATTTTTTATATATATATATATATAAATATAAATACTGACTTGCACATGTGGAATGACAAACTTGAAAAATCCAGTTTATCGTATTACCTGCTCTCTTTTCTTTCTTTTTTTTGCTCAAAGTGTTGTCGAAATTCAGTATCACTCAACTTGGGGTTAAATTCACACTTTTTATCAAAGTGTAAGAACATAAAACTTGAATATTCTTTTTTTCCCCTTCTCCGTCAGATTAAAATAGCAATTTATTTGTGTCTGAACAGGTTCCAACAGTTTTCTTTCCATTTTTTTTGTTGATATTATTTGTGTTCTTCATCGTTAAACTAATCTACAAGCCAAAGGTATGGTGTCGAATGCTTGGATGTATCCGTAATGATCGTTGTGACTTAAACCCTTGTATATCTTGTAACATACATTTATATATTGTGCATAACAACCTTTGAAAAGCCTTGTTTTAATATAATACTCTTAACTTTCTTCAGAATTACATTTGTATATTTATATATATATGTATATATGTATATATATATGTATATATATATATATATATATTTAACTTT
>RJVU01075617.1:4942212-4966642 GCA_003731715.1 Anabarilius grahami
CATATCCATAAATGTGGAACATATAACTTTAATAGCGAACCATTTTAAACATGTGACTATGATAAGGCACTACCAGTGTCAAATGATCCATTATGTTATTGTTTTGAACCCGTCACCTCATGTTTAGAGAGTTTAGCTTCAACATTTGAACTTCCAAACCTGACTGAAAGCATGTAAATAGTTGTTTTGGTAAAAGTTTAGTGAAAAAAAACAAACAAACAAACAAAATTTTACTGCAATCAGTACTTTTCTTAATTTATGTGCACTGACAAGTACCTCACTCACATAGTATAAGTATCACTCAATACATTGACAGCTTATATGTATATATATATATATAATATATATACACTACCGTTCAAAAGTTTGGGGTCAGTAAGATTTTATGTTTTAAAAGAAGTATCTTCTGCTCACCTAGCCTGCATTTATTTGATTAAAAATACAAACAAAAACAGTAATATTGTGAAATATTATTCCAATTTAAAACAGCTGTTTTCTATGTCAATATACAGTAAAGTGTCATTTATTCCTGTGATCAAAGCTGAATTTTCAGCATCATTACTCCAGTCTTCAGTGTCACATGATCCTTCAGAAATCATTCTAATATGATGATTTGATGCTCAAGAAACATTCATTATTATTATCAATGTTGAAAACTGTTGTGTACAATTTTTTTTCTAAATTCTTCGATGAATAGAAAGTTCAAAAGAACAGCATTTATTTAAAATAGAATATTTTCTAACATTATAATTGCCTTTACTGTAACTTTTGATCAGTTTAACTCATCCTTGATGAATAAAAGTATTGATTAATTTTATTTCTATCCAAACTTTTGAACGGTAGTGTTTAATGTTACAAAAGATTTAGATTTCAGACAAATGCTGTTCTTTTGAACTTTCTAATCATAGCAACATGAAATAAAAATGTAAATAACTGTTTTCAACATTGATAATAATCATAAATGTTTCTTGAGCATCAAATCATCGTATTAGATTGATTTCTGAAGGATCATGTGACACTGAAGACTGGAGTAATGATGCTGAAAGTTCAGCTTTGATCACAGGAATAAATTACACTTGACTATATATTGACATAGAAAACAGCTGTTTTAAATTGGAATAATATTTCACAATATTACTGTTTTTGTTTGTATTTTTAATCAAATAAATGCAGGCTAGGTGAGCAGAAGATACTTCTTTTAAAACATTACAAAATCTTACTGACCCCAAACTTTTGAACGGTAGTGTGTATATATATATAATAACAAATTTGTTTTATACTTTCTATCATATAGGATTAATGAGACAATATAATTACAGTGAGAATATCTCTAATACTTGAGTGGTTTAAAACTTGAAGGTGCGGTCACGTTCAATATTGCACAGTTTTTGAGACAAATCTCCATTTTCAGCTTCTGTTACTTTTCCTTGTCTTACATCTGTGATAGATATGTACGTATATATCTATGTGTGTGTGCTACAGATAAACGAACATGATACTGGCATAAGCACCAATACTTAGGGTGTTTTTGAATTTCATTTTGTATGTATCACTTAAACAAGTGAGTTGGTGGATCCACTATACAACTGGTGACAAAAAACAGTGGAAACTCTAAACCCGGACTGCATCCCTCAATAAACATTACTGTTTTTTGGGGGTGGCCTGGCGTTAAACAAATTATGACACATAAGAAGTACCATCAAATTGACTGTTGTCTCCTCCCACGCTTTCGGAGTCTCATTTGTCTGTTGAATTGGTCCAGACGGCACATGGTTTATTCAGGAGATTTCATTGGATCTGTTGGCCGGTTAGCTGTAATGCCAGAGCTTTACTCCACCACAAATATGACTTGACAACTTTCAGCTATATGATTGCTGCTACAATTTGTTGTGACAATTCTGTATCCCGGCTGTCTGGCTGTTAAATTGTGTGCTGTCTGGAGAAATCAAACAGAATCTGGAGGTGTGGGCAACACAAAGAGGCAGTCAGATTGATCAGACGCAGGTCTTGCTGTGTGATGATGTGGCCCTTGGTCCAGGGGAAGGTTTTAGGTTGCATAGTGATCAAAACTGCCCAGGTATTCCAGCGCTGCTCGATAGCAGAACTGGTACTGCTCCTGTGGAGAGCACACACACACACACACAAAAACATAATTTGATCCGAAGTACACTACTACCGAATGAATACTATTTGATCAGTATACGACTGAAATCGGTTTACACCATGAGTAAAACTGAAAGTGAAATAAAATTGAAAGTAAAACAAACTTTTATATTTTGAGATATGAATAGAAAACTATGAGAAAGTCACAATTCTAAGTAACAATTGTGAGATATGAAGTCATAAAAATGAGAGAAAAGTCACAATTATAAGAAACAGTCAATTATGAGATATGAAGTCACAATGAGAAATAAAGTCATAATTATAAGAAATAATGTAATTATGAGATGTAAAGTCACAATTGTAAGAAATAGAATTATGAGCAATAAAGTCACAATAACATCAAATTGTCATAATTGCGAGAAATAAAGCCAATTATGAGATATAAAGCCACAATTGTGAGAAATAGTTGCAATCCTGAAATTCTGACAATAGTTGACTATTTCTGACAAATCACAATTGCAAGAAATAAAGTCAATTATGAGATATAAAGTCACAATAACAAGTAATAAAGCACAATTTTGAGAAATAGACAACTATGAGATATAGTCACAATTGTGAGATTGTTGCAGTTCTGGGGCCGTGTTCACAAAACATCTTAAGGCTAAAAGTAGCTCCTAACTTGCCGATTTAGGAGAAACTCTTAAAAATAATGGCCGTGTCAATCCTAAATTTAGGACTCAGAGTATTTCACAAAGCATTTTAATGCTAAAACTAGCTTCTAAATCTGTGAAAAGTTAAGAGTAGCCAAGAGGACTCCTAAGTACCTAAGACCAAATCACAAACAATACTAAAATGGTTGTTGCCTGCAATCCACCTCAGCAATCCACCCCAAAAAACTGTACACCATTGAGGCAATAAGTAATAGAACCTTAATAGGCCTTTTCTTCATAAATGCAATAAATATTTTGATTTATAGATTTTTTCATCTGTGATGACAACATTAAGGTTCATTTATGTACAGGAAAAATGTATTGAACGATGGAGAATAAAACATTGCGGTCAAGTTGAAAATAATATACTATTGTTGGCGCCGATAGCCTTGTGGGAAGCTCGGGTGTTCCGGCTCGTGGACCTTTCCACGAGGGGAGGCTCCAAGCTTGAAATTTAGCCCAAACCTAGAGTACTCCCCCATATCCTGGGAATAGGAGCCAGCCGAGAGTGAGGAGTCAGGGTGGCGGTGGAATGCCGAAAACTATCGAGGTAACTGTGAGTCGGCTGTGTACATATTTATGCCTCCTCTCGAGCTGATTAGATAGACCACTTGAACGTGCTCCTCCCTCACTTTGTTTATAAAACATAATTTGTCGCTTGAATTCTGCAATCTCTCGACATGCAGACATGTATGAGGCTGACAATTAGATGAACGTACTAGTTTAATTAATGACAATTACCCTACATTTTAAAATCTTATTTGAATGACAACATTTTTATTTCAAAATCTTTATTTGAATGACAACATTTTTACTTTAAAATCTATTGAATATGGCAACATGATACTGCGTTCTACAATATTTCTATGAATATATCACTGACAGAGACCCCTCCCCAATCAGCCAATCACTGTGGGCATAGTTAGCAATCATGTGGACATCATCCATAGCAACAAGGTCAACCCCGCCCTTACTCTTAGCTTAAGACTTCTGTCTATTCCTTAGTAAAAGTTTGTCTCAGCAGCTTTGTGAATAGCTTTTAAAAGAAAACTCTTAACTAAGAACTTTTACTGCTATTTAGGAGAACTCAGTGTTAAGATAAAATTTTTTGTGAATACGGCCCTTGATATATAAAGTCACAATTATGAGAAACAGCAGCAATTTTGAGATATAAAGTCACAATAATGAGAAATAAAGTTGTAATTATGAGATATACAGACAAACCAAAAATATTCAGACATTTTTTGATATATTTTTACTTTATTTTTACTTGGTGCAGGACACCATAGTTCATTTATGTAAGTGAGATAGCAAAATAAAGTAAACTGTGACATAATATACCCAAATATTCTTCATACAGTGGACTACCAGTAAAACTGATAAAAATATGGAACAAAAAATTATTCAGACACTTGTTTCGCTTAAGTGTTATCTGACATAATTAAGATATTTTTTTTCTGACAGTTTAACTCTGAGATCTTGTCATATTTTATTACCATTTTGTTAAACTATAGTGAATAAACTGTATTAATGAATGAAATGTTCAAGGTGTCTGAATACATTTTGGTTTGACTGTAAAGTCACAATTGTAAGAAATAGACGCAATTATGAGCTATAAAGTCAAGAAATAAAGTCAACTGTAAGAAAGTCGTAATTATGATATATAAAGTCAAAATATAATAGTCACAAGTGTGAGATATAAAGTCACAATAGCAAGAAATAAAATAAATGATGGGATATGAAGTCACAATAACGGGAAAAACACATGACATGGCATTGCTTGAGACAGTGTTTCAAAATAGAGCTATACAATGAAAACTTTATATAGACACATTTCCAGTTTTAGAGAGACTCAACCTACAACTCTGCATGTTAAACTACGATTGGAAAAACTATTTTAACATCGACAGAATTATTTAGCAAATTTAAAAATGATTTACTTGTACTAATCTAAAGAAATCATGGAACTGAGTAGTGGGTTCATGTGGGTTGCAGTATGCAAGCTTACCTCTGTCTGCACCATGGCTGGTCTTTGAGTACGCAACATTTTGACAGTCTGGAAGATGTCGACCACTCCCTCATAACGCATCCTCTCCAATACTATACTCAGAGTGATAAATACACCTGTCCTCCCAACGCCAGCACTGCACACGCACATCACAGAACATATTACTTCCCGTAATACATCAAGCACAATCACGTGAATGAATTCTTTTTACTTTTTATTTACTCTGATTGGCATTTTAAATCATGACATCATGACATTTTGCGGTTAAATATTTTTTTACAATGATGACCAGGGGCCGTATTCACAAAACATCTTAAGGCTAAAAATAGCTTCTAACTTGCTGATTTAGGAGAGACTCTTAAAAATAATGGGCGTGTCAGTCCTAATTTTAGGAGTCCTACATTTTTGCTCTAAGAGTATTTCACAAAGCATTTTAGCACTAAAACCAGCTCCTAAATCTGTGAAACGTTAGGAGTAGTCAAGAGGACTCCTATGTCACTAAGACCAAATCACAAACAGTCCTAATCCACCCAAAGACACTGTACACCATTGAGGGAATAGCGATAGCGCCTTGGGTGCTGACCCTTTTCTTCATAAATGCAATACATTTTGATTTATAGATTTGAATCTACGATGAGACGCCAAAAAAAAAAAAAAAAAATATTGTCTGATTACCTGTGGCAATGGTTTTCATGAATTCACACTTACAAATGATTGAATAGAGTAAAAAAAAATATATATATATATATAATAAGCGTATTTGGCGTGCTGTCCAAGGGTCTTGAGGGCTTCGAGCTTGGAATTTAGCCCAAACCCAAAGTTCTCCCCATATTCCCAGCCGAGAGTGAGGAGCGGGGTGGCGGAGGGATGCAGAAAACTGTCGAAGTAACTATAGGCGAGTCGGCTCTCGTCTGTGTATATATTCCTCCTCTCGAGCTGATTAGAAAGACCGTTTGAATGTGTTTCTCCCAAACTTTGTTTATAAAACATAATTTGTCACTTGAATTCTGCATTCTCTTGAGATGCAGACATCCAAGTGGTAGACAATTAACTGTATATACTAGATTAATTAGTGACACTTAGCCTATTTTTTAAAACCTTTATGGCAACAATATGGCAACATTTTATTTTGACTATGGCAACATTTTTTGAATAGGGCAACATTTGTATTTTAAAACCTTTATTTTAATATGGTAACATGACACCTCATTCTACAGTATTTCTATGATTAAATCGCTGACTCCTCCCCCATCAGCCAATCACTGTGTGTATAGTCCATGGCAACGAGGTCAACCCCGCCCTTACTCTTAGCTTAAGACTTCAGTCTATTCCTTAGTAAAAGTTTGTCTCAGCAGCTTTGTGAATAGGTTTTAAGAGAAAACTCTTATCTAAGAACTTTTACTGCTATTTAGGAGAACTCTTAGTGGTAAGATAAAATGTTTTGTGAATACGGCCCCTGAACTGTAAGCAGAAAATGAAGTAATTTGACTCAAATCTATACATTTAATTTCCATTTTTTATTTATTCGGCAGAAATCTTGCAATAAGATATAAAATGTAATGTCAGGCAGTCATGATTGCAAAATAACCCCTGAACACAGACTACTACACTGAACACATAATGGAAAAAAAGGATGAAATACATCCATTCATTTTCCTCACCTGCAGTGTACTGAGATCGGCCCATCCTGACCGAACTGCTCTTTTGTTTTGTGCACTTGACCGATGAAATCAATGAAGCCTTCACCAGATTTTGGCACACCCTGCTCTGGCCAATCCGTGAACTGAAACTGCCGGACTGTTCTGGATTGGCCGTCCTAGAAGAGAGGCACACCAATGAGAGACAGGCAGCAGCAATATTTTTAACCAGAGTTCTGTGTGGAGAAGTTATATAAAACATGGAATCATATACAATTTTCATGACAGCTTTTTTATGCTGGGGGTCTCTGGTCTGTAAATTTGGAAATCCCAATGCTAATGATTCATGCAGACCAATCGTTCTGATTGAATCATTCAAAAGAACTGACTCAAAGCATCAGACTGCACCAATGCAAGTTTCACACAAAAGCCAATCAACTCTTCCCCTGCCACTGACGAGATTTTCCATCATTTATGACACACTGCTTCCCTGCCATTGACATTTTTCTGGCAATCTGTGTTTTCACTGTAATATGGTAGGGGGTGCTGTTACAGATCTTCTGAAATAGTACAGCATCTCAGAATTCAAAAACAAGTGAAGAAGAAGATCTGTGTAAACCAGGGCTGTGTCTGAAATCGCCCCCATACCCCATTCACTATTCCTTACATTAGTCCACTAATATAGTTCACTTGAAGGAGTGAATAAAAATGAGTGAGCGTATTCGGATGCTGAGTGTGCTGGAAGGGCTGCAGCTTTTGCATGGTTTGTGCTTGCTGTTTAATAATTATTTGAAACTTAACAAACTAGCAGCTCCCCTCAAATAGTGCCCTATTTAAGGTTATAGGGGCGATTTCGGACACAGCCCAGGGCCTAATATTTGAGGGGACAGCCATTTGTAGTGGTGTCCAAAACCATAGTGGACATTATCGAGTGAACTCATTCAATCCTACAATGCACTGCAACAATGAGTGTACAACCGATGCACGCTCAACGGCTAGAGAATACCCATAATGCACTGTGAGAGTCGCGCGCAGAATGAATTCCCACATCTGACCAGAAGATGGCGCCCGCAGCTCGATAGTCCATCCATCCATTTTCCAAATCCTTGGTCTAATGTGGGTACGGCGTAATATAATTCCTTTTTAACTGATTATTAAATTGTTTAATTAAGTTTACACATACTGTAGTTTCCTTGACAGAGTTCAAGATAAATATATTCATTACTACTGGAGCTGATAGTTTGCTAAGTTTCAAATGATTATTAAACAGCAAGCACAAACTATGCAAAAGCGGCAGCCCTTCCGACGTACTCAGTGTCCGAATTTTCATTCACTCCCTCAAGTGAACTATATTAGTGGACTAATGTAGGGAATAGTCAATGAGGGTACAGGAGGCGATTTCAGACACAGTCCAGAAGTGGACAACAAAATATTCTGGGGGCCATGAAATTGTGTGAATATGATCAAAAATGCTGGCGCTATCTGGCAACTTTTTTGGTAAAAGCTGGCGGATGAAAGGGTTAAGAATATTTTAATGGCCAGGTATTACATCACAGTAGATAGGAAATTGTATATTCACTCTATAAGTTTCCATGACATTTTAATGAGTATTTGACATACCCTTGCGTCTGTGACTTTAAACTCTCTGAGTATATACTGAGGCATGTTGTACTCCGCCATGGGATCCACCACAAAGTACTGATAGCGTGCTGACCTGTCAGATGGCCAGTACTGATGACATTTCTCCTGCATAAGAAAGAAGTTAACACATTAGCTTCTATTATCGTTACCTAAAACTAAATCTATTAAAAACTATAAAAAATCTATTAAAAATCTATTTTGTTAATTGAAATAAAGCTGAAATAAAACATAAATATTAGACGAAAAACTTAAACTAAATGAAAATTAGAAGTTGAAGTTGAAGTAGAAGCTGAATCACTAAAATAACTAACTGGATAAAAAGTAAAACTGAAATATAAATAAATTAAACCTTAAATTCTAAGTTCTAAAAAGAACAAGAAACTAATAAAAATTACAAATGCACATAACAAAAATACTAAAATTAAAATGTAATCAAATGAAAAATAAATACTAATAAAAATAAATGCTAATTCAAAATATGAATAAAAACTGTAATAGTATATAAATAATACTAAAATAACATTAGTATTCACATCTAAAGCCCTGTTTACACCAAAGATGATAACTATACTGATGATAAAGATATAAGTATAAACAGAACGATATTGTCCGCTGGTGTGGACACTAATACAGTTATCGTATTGATGCGTGTATATATGTGAACTAACCCTTCCCATTTCTCTGAGTTTAGTAAGCATAACTACTATAGTAGAATTGTGTTCCCAAAGCATCCGCCAGTAATCTTCAACTGTCTCTGCCAGCGGCCCCTGAGTCGCAATATACGCCCTCTGTTGCCTAAAGAGTGATGAGAAAGAAATTAAAGCTTCAAAAACTGAGAATTTCACCAGCTTTCTTACAAACGTTGATGTGTCCGTGGTTTGTTTTACAGTTTTTACTAGTAAATATATATATATATAAAAAAAAGATCACAATGTACCTGTAACCATCTATAAAACTGCCATTGACATAGTCTGAGCCATCCACTCCTCTGATTGGCTGCAGACACACACGTGTGCTTTCATATGGCATGATATTGACCAGTCGGTTTTTGAACTTATTGCATGGAAGACTGGCACTGACGAAGCGGGAGTTATGCGCTTTGGCATTAGCTAACCGCTGAAAAGATGTTACAGAAAAAAGAAATAAGCATACATTTTATGAACATTAAAAAGCAATGTACAACTACACTGATGTACACAAAATAATATAGTATTTTATATATTGTTTATAAGACAAATGGATCTAAAGTAGTCAACAAAAGCTGTTATGGACTGTTACTTTTAAAATGAATTTTTCAGTTGTTTTTAACGTTTTCAGTTTTTATTTGAATTTTTTCAGTTAATTGGTTAACAAATTATGTCATTGTTCAATTTAAATTCACAAATGACATTCGTGGGGTGAACTCACTTTAAACTCCTGCTCCATTCCGCTGATGTGCTCTGGCGGTTCCGTCTGTGACAGTCTCTGGATGTAGGCGTAAAGGTTCCGAGCTGGAACCTCTGTGTTGCCGCAGGAAACGGCCTCCAGCAGCGCATCATAAATAAAGATGTACTGCTCCTCTGTCTGCACCATGTAGTTTCGCTGAGATCGCATCAGAGTCACATGACCATAAACATCTATCGTCTTCTCCTGCTTCACACGCTCCAACATGGCATCAATCACAATGAAGCAGCCCGTTCGGCCCACACCAGCACTGAGAGAGAGAGAAAATGCTTGTCACAAGCACTCACATTAGCACATTCTGGTGGTATTTGAGATTTGCTCTCACTAAATATTTTCATATCATAAAAACATTCATATTAGACAAGGGAAGCCTGAGAAAACACAAATTATATATTATATATTTTTTAAATTATCATTTTTATTAAATGTATAATATATTTTAAAATCATCATTTAATTTTTATCTTCGCTTTCTTCTTTTCCCCATGTATTTTTACCTCTATTGTAAGTTTCAGCTTTGTTCGTTCAGTTTTGATTATGTTGTAAGTGGAAATGTAAGTGGAAATTTAGAAAAAGAGAACATTATAATTCTTTAAATGTATAGTAATGTTGCAGTGCTAAGGATGGAGTTTAAAGTGCTTGCAAGAAAGGGAAATCAGACGAAAACCACAGATAAGGGGAGCTTTCTCACAGTTAAGACATTTAATGTATTTCTGTATGTCTTTTGTATTTTGAAATTATATTTTATCTAATCTACTCTTTTCCTGTGTCAGTTCATTTGTAAAAACCTTATCGATGTATATATATAGAAATGTTTAGTTTTTTTGTGTCTAAGCGAAATCAAAAATAAATAAAAAAAACATTAAAATCCTCATACTCCACAAACAGCATTGAGTGTATTGTCAGAGACAAACAGTTGAGCTTCATTATATAATATAAGGATCTTATATAGTCAATACAATTTAGGCCAATTATTCAATACTCTCTACAGTGTAAGAGCACATTTCATTGGAAATTTTTCATTTCATTTTCAGAGGGGAAAAAAAACAAAAAACTTATCAATAGTTTCTCAGAATCTTCCCTGCATGTCTGACTGGATATGAATGTGTTTGGTTAATTCTGTACTAGTTACCTGCAGTGGACCGCAATGGGTCCAGCGTCTGGGGGGTTGCAGGCTTTTACCCGTCTGAGGAAGGCCAGGAAGGGAGTGGGATGTTCAGGTACCCCCTGATCTGGCCATGCTGTAAATTGGAACTGGCGAACCTCCCTTTTCTCACCACTCCCACTCTGTACATAGAAACAACACAATTCAGTACCATACATTACTATAGAATAATACATTTAGTCCATAATAAATGCACAAATCATAACATCCAACATAATCTCATCCAAACTACTCATCCAATCAGCAGCAAGCCGCAACAAAATTAGATCAATCTTAATTTATTCAACATGCTTCCCATCTAGCATGTAACAAACTACAAACTAAAAAAATAACTTTACAGGATGATATCTGAATAATCAACACATGACAAATAATTTAAACTGTTGACAAATATAACAACAGCATAAATAAAAGCAGAAAATAGCAAAACAACAAACAGTAACAGTAATTTGCATAATTTATTCATGCATTGCTGTGAATTTGAATACTGTGTTTTATCACAGTGTTTTATCCCCAGATTCCATAGCTTGCTAAAAAATTCCTGCACTTAGCAGAAAAATAAGTCACGAAAAGCTAGTCTTTGGTGTACTCACTGTTTAATGTTTAAAGTACTTTTGCATGAGTTTGGAGAGGAAAATCAGACATTGCCGAAGAGATCAAGATGTCAAGAGCTTGACGCTGTTTTTATTTATTGCCTTTTTTTGTATCACATATTTTATTAATCATCATAAATTAGGTATCATTCGAAAGCTTAAAAATTAATTCTGTGAAAACTGTTTTGAAATGGAATTGGACTAAAACTGTTTTGGACTTTACGTTACCATGGAAACAGTACTTTAAATCATTTTAGCGGGCTCCTCCCCCTAGTGGGCGTTTTCATGTTTCATATTACAAAATTTATTTTAACTAATTTATAGTGAAAACTTTTCTAATCTTGACAAAACACATATCGTTGGAAAGGTCTGAATCTCAAGCTTTCATATTTGATCATAACATATTTCATATACTTTTTGTGATAGAAGTGATATTTGGACAGGAATGTATTAGTTTGTTACAGGAGAATGCATCAAAAACATTTCAATGGAATGTCAGTGACACCCGGTAGCTATTTTTGATACAACGCCCAAACAAAATCTCATGGGAACTTCAATTTTTGTGATATCAACTTCAAATTTAGAACACAACTTGGTTAGACATATGGCTTTGATTTTATATCAGTTTTAGAGTAAAAATATTTTGTATAAAATAAAAAAACATTTAGTACAGTACATTTTATTTACGGTAAATTTAAACTTCTATAACTTTTTGCTTTCACTTCAGCAACAATCTGCTGAGTGTCTTCATTAAAGCAAGACCATACTTAGGTCTATATTCCAAACCATTCTTGAATTACAAGTTTGGATAGAGCATTTTCATGTCTATGCTCAAAAAGGGGGGTGACAGTTAAGGGGTTAAATTATTTATTCATTATTTCATATCTATTTTTTCCTCACTTGCAGTGGTTGTAATTGAATGGTTTGACTCATATACACAGTTTTGAACAAACTTTAGAGCATGTTCATAGTTCCTTTTTTTTTTACAATGATTTTGATGCATTTAAATACATAGTAATGTCATTACATAGTCATGCAGTGTGACAAATAATTAAAAAGTTATAAATAAACTTTTTCATTGAAAGTTGATTAACAAATGAAAACAAAAAGTTCCAGTAAAATGTCATGTGCTTTTAAAGGATTAGTCCACTTTCAAATTAAAATGTTCTGATAATTTACTCACCCCCACGTCATCCAAGATGTGCATGACTTTCTTTCTTCGGTCGAAAAGAAATTAAGGTTTTTGAGGAAACATTCCAGGATTTTTCTCCATATAGTGGACTTCAATGGAGCCCAAACGGTTGAAGGTTAAAACTACAGTTTCATTGCAGCTTCAAAACGTTATAGACGATCCCAGACAAGGAATAAGGGTCTTATCTAGAGAAACCAATGCTCATTTTCTAAAATTTTTTTAAAAAATTATGTTTTAAAAATAAATGCTCATCTTGAACTAGCTCTCTTCTTCTCTATTAGAATTCCGGCAGTGTAGAAACTGCTAAGTGTATTACTGCCCACCACAGGTCAAAGTTTGAACTAATTGTTATATACTTCCACTAGAATATTGTATATGACAATTTAGTTCAAACTTTGACCTGTGGAGGGCAGTAATACACTTAGCAGCATATACACTGCTGGAATTCAAATAGAGAAGAAGAAGAGAGCTAGTTCAAGATGAGCATTTATGGTTAAAATGTATAAAAATGTTAATTTTTTTAGAAAATGAGCTATGGTTTCTCTAGATAAGACTCTTATTTCTTGTCTGGGATCGCTGTAAACTGTAATTTTGACCATCAACCGTTTGGGCTCCATTGAAGTCCACTATATGGAGAAAAATCCTGGAATGTTTTTCTCAAAAATCTTAATTTCTTTTCAACTGAAGAAAGAAAAACATGAACATCATGGATGACATGGGGTTGAGTAAATTATCAGGAATTTTTTATTTGAAAGTGAACTAATCCTTTAAGTTATGACAATGTTTCTGCCAGTAGGGGCTATTTTCATAACCCATCTAGGGTCTCACAAACCTACAGGTCGAACCTGACATTAGGTTACATTTGAGAGAGTAATGAAGTAATGGTATATTGTGTTTATTAGCTGATCACTGCTGTTTAGTTACCTTAAAGAGGGCAAAAGTCCTGACGCAGTAGGTTGCAAGCTCCACCGTGTCCAGTAAAGAGACCTGCATGAGTCCATATGTCTCTGTGCCTCTGCTGGGCCAGTACTGATCACACTTATTCTGCACACAGTTCAGCAGACACTTAGTAAACCTCTCACTGCTGCATATGTCTCAATGTCAAAGGAAACATTAGAGGAGAGCTGAAGAACCAGCTGAGATAAACACTGATAGTCAGCTGCTCTTCAGTCTGGCTGCTTTCCAGCAATAACAGTACTCACTATGGCTATGTGTCAGTCTGCTCACTAATTTAATAGTAAGTATACTACCCAGGGAGTGAGTTGCCTCATTATTTAAATCATTCCAGTGCATAGAACTGTTCACTCCCTAGAAATGAACAGAATGCCTTTTTAACTTACCTTATTTTTACCAACTCCCACTAAAAGGGAACTAGGGAATAGACTGAGACACACCCTTTGAGAGTACATTTTGGCATGCAGTGAAAGTGTGATAATCAGCCAAAAATATCAAGTTACACTTTGTGACTTGTGGCAAAATGTGTCTCTGAAGTCAGTGAGGGAAGGAAGAAGCGAGAAGAGACAGATCAGAAGAAGAGAGAGTAGGTGTAAAGAAATGATGAGGCAGAGATAACAAGGAGGAAAGAGGTGAGACACGAAATATCATCCATTCAAGTGAAAAGTGAGAGTGGTCTAATTAGCCAAGTGAGACGTCTTGCCTTTGAGAAGAAATACGAAGGCATCTGGAGAGTAACAGACAAACATCATAAGACTTACTCTGCTCCGTAACACCACACAACAGACTCACTGAGAAATACGGAAAATATCAATGCTGTGTTTGATTAAACAAGGTTAGTATGTGTGTGTGTGTGTTTATGAGTTTGATTAAGTGTTCAGTATCTCAGTAGTTCTGTTCCAAAATCTAGTCAGCTGCCTACCTAGACAGCAGTGGCGGCTACTGGTCTGTCAGAGAGGGGAAGCTCATTTTCGGCCTACATCATAAAATTGTCTATTTATTTAAGAGTAAATTCTGCCCTACGTTCCTTTTCAAGAAAATGGTCTGTGACCCTGTCGTACCAACTAGGAGTCTTTTCAAGTAAAAAAATATTAAACTCTGTAAAACTGAAACAAGGAATGTGGTGTATAATTGTGTGAAATGTATGATGAAAATCAAGCAATTTCGCCAAGCAAATATCAAAGAAATAGGTTGCAGCAGTTTTTATTTCGACTGAACTTGAGAAATCCGCGATGGGACTGAGCGCGAATAGCTTCAGTGATTCCTTATAGTACAGAATCAAAAGGAGATGCAGTCTTTCGACAGACCCTCCAATCATCACGCAGAAGCTCGGAGTCCGGGCCAGCCCACTCCCCATTCACCCCCAGAGACGCTGAGCGTCCGTGGGCGGGACATAATCGCAGCGTTTATCCAATGACCGTCTAGTTTCGAAGCGCTGAAAAAAACCGTTCAAAGCAGCCCCATTGAAGTCAATGGACGCTGGGGTTCAATAGGGAAATGCACTGTGACGCTGCGGGAATGTATGAGAAGGAAATCGAGTCAGCCGACCTGCTATATGTAACTGATTCTGAACGAACCCGTCTTTGAGATGAACGTTTTCTAACGCATTTTTAGTCAATAAAATGTTAATACAATAGTACATATTTGACCATTAATTTTGTGACATTATAAGGGAAGCCGAGCTTCCCTTGCAGTCTTAAAGAAATCGTCCCTGCTAGACAGCCTTTTAGGCATCCTGATGCAAAGACTGTTTCAGATTTAAGTCAAACAGTTTTTAGTTAGTTTAATGTATTTGGAAGGCTGCATAAATGGTCATAGTTTTTGAAAAATCTGTTAGATTTCTAAAAGAAATATGATTTTGACAAGCAATCAGCTTTCTTGCTATTAAAACTTACTGCAGTTAATGCGTACAAACTTTTATTCAGGAAGAATGCATTAAATTGATCAAAAGTGACTGTAAAGTCATTTTTAATGTTTTGTATTTCAAATAAATATAAAAATATTAAGCAGCAGAACTGTCTGATAATAATAAGAAACGTTCAAATAAGCATATTAGAATGATTTCTGAAGACTGAAGTAAAAGCTGCTGAAAATTCAGCTTTGCCATCACAGGAATAAATTAAATTTCAAAATATATAACATTAGAAAACAGTTATTTAAAATTGTAATAAATCTAATAATTATAAGTTATTTTTAATTGTAATAATAACAGCCTGGGTAAAATGGGACTGACCCCAAACATTTGAACGGTAGTGTACATTGCAGAACAGCATCTTATATCTTACAGGACAGTTAAATCATTGTGAAAAGCTTAATACAGAAGAGCTTAATACAGCATTGCAGATATCTTTCAGAGAATGCATTGCAATAAGGTCAGTGAAAAAATCAAAAAGATGAAGCTGAGAAGTTAAATGGTGATTAGAAATACATAATCTATATTGTATTAAATATAAAAAATTATTGATAAACGTGTGTGCAGAGTATTTTTGTGCTTGTTAGACTATTTTGTTGTTAGCTTAGCAATATGCTAACAAGAGGAGCATGCTTTGAGGAGCTCAAACCAAAAATTACAGTCAAACCAAAAATTATTCAGACATTTTTTATATTTTTGATATATTTTTACTAGTGGGTGCAGGACACTATAGTTCATTTATGTAAGTGAGGATAGCAAAATAAAGTAAACTGTGACATTTGGAACCAAAGATTATTCAGGCACTTTGACCTGACCATGTTTTGCTTAAGTGTTATCTGACATAATTAAGATTAATGTTTTCTGACACAGTTTAACTCTGAGATTTTGTCATATTTTATTAACATTTTTTTAAACAATAGTGAATAAACCGTATTAATGAATGAAATGTTCAAGGTGTCTGAATACATTTTGGTTTGACTGTATGTCTTTCAAATTAGTCAATCATGAGATAAGTGTACTTTTTTAGTCAAGATGCTGCGTATATAGGTAGTAGACAGCAAGAATGCACACTAGGTTTTGGAACAGAGCTTGTGTGACTGTGTATGTATAATTTAGCGCACTCACCCTGGATTTCTCCTCAAGTTTGGTGATCATGATGATATTTGCTGTGTGTTGTTCCCACACCATTCTCCAGAAATCACTAAACGTGTCTGGCATGGGCCCCTGGGTGGCAATGTAAGCGCCCTGTCGGCGGTACCCGTCGATGAAGTTGGCATTGATGTAGTCACCGCCAGGAACACCTGCATAACAAGAAGGAATGGAAAAAACGAAATCACTTTCAAGCTAACAAGAGAAAAAAAATCTAAATTGCCTTTAATACATTTTAATGGGTGTAAATGAGAGATATAATTCAATTTCATTAGTGGTGTGTCAGATCTAATATTTAAAAATAAATGATCAGCACAATTCAAGCTCAGAAGTCCACAGTATATGGGATATTAACTGGAAAAAGACAACAGGATTTTAACATAAAATCTCTGCAAATGTTCAGAGATGATTTGGATCATGGACAAAGTCATTAGCATCAATGTTATTTTACAATTATTTATCTACAGTCATAGTATTTATTAATATTTTGAATTAGCTTTTATTTTTATATTTTCAGTTATCCTAAACATTTTTAGTTCAAGTCATTTTTATTAGTTTTTTTTAAATATATTTATGTGACGAGCAGGGCGGGCGAGAGCCGTGAGGGAACGGCGCGAGGCCGGTGACGCGAGTGTTAATGATCGTCACCTGTGAGGCGCACCGGCCTCGAGTCCCTCACGGAGGAGCTCCGGGAGCATAAAAGGAGGAGCGACGACAGTTAAGGACGAGAGAGGACCAGGCCTGGACTTTATTTTCTGTTTTATTATGTTTGTGTGGCCGGCAGACGTCCGCGAGGGTCTGCCGGCATTACTTTCGTTTTGTTCTTTGTTTATTTTGAATTAAAGTTTTGTTAAACGTTCGCCGGTTCCCGCCTCCTTCTTCCCGTACTTACGAACTGTGTTACATTTTATATTTAGTTTTAATTTATTTTAATTTCAGTTTTAGTAATTTTAGTACTTATATTTATTTCAGCTTCATTTCATTTATTGAAAATGAATTTTAATAGTTTTAGTTTAAAACAATAACAACACTGGTACAGTATGTGTACATTTAGAGATAACAAACAGCAATGGTGCTAGATGAGATGTGAACAGGTAATAACTTTAAGTTGATTTCCCATGACAATATCCATGTAAGATTAGAAAATGTGTTATTTCCAATGAATACACACACAAATAGTCATATTGAGACACTGAGCACACACGCTCTCACCATCATTGTTGGAGAGTGATACTCTGGTGTGGTCGTAGGCGATGACGTTGGCATATCTGTTCTTTGGCTTGTTAATCTCAAGGTTAGAATGTTCCCATGAGAACTGCTGCCCTGGATCAATAGACTACAAGAGAGAAGCACGCCATGAATTACACATGACGCTGGACATGCCCCATACTGTACTTCACACGTTACAAACATCACATGGCCTGTGCAATGAAGTTAGTGCTCACACACAAAAAAAGGACATGAAAAAGAACTTAAAGCATGCTATGCAGAAATGTGGTGCTAATATACATCATTCATTGGCCAATATGTTTTTAATGTACTCCCGCGGGGTGTGCGTGTGTGTGAGATCTGACCTCATACTCTTGAGAGAACCTCAGGTTGTCATTGGCTTTCATCCTCTCTATGTGAGCTGGCAGTTCTGAGACGGACACTGGAGGGTGGCTGGTCATGCCTGTCAATCACATCACACAAACACAAAGATCAGTTCACACTCTTGAGAACATGGCACGCTACTGGATTGAGTGCTCTGAGCAGTGTGAGAGAATGTTAGTGATCTCATCGAGGTTTTAGCACTAGGGTTTGTGAGTGTAAAAGAATTTGTGCAGGAGGTTAGTTGTTTGTACCCAGCGAGCAATAGTCATGGATTCACAGCAGGCAAATATAAAATTCGACTCTCCTTCAATCATTTTCTAAATGTAATAATACTGATGGTTAGACCAATTTAAATGAAGTGGGCTAATTGTACTTTTAGGGAGACAGTTATATATATATATATATATACAGTGGTGGTCAGACTTATTGGCAACCTTGGTAAATATGATCAAAGATGACAATAAAAATAATTATGCATTGTTTATCCTTTTGATCTTTAATTCATAAAATTTGCAAAAATCTAACCTTTCATTGAAGGAAAAGAATTGAAAGTGGGGGAAAATCACATTATGAAATAATTTTTTTTCTCCAAAACACGTTGGCCACAATTATTGGCACCCTTTTGTTAAATACTTTTTGCAACCTCCTTTTGCAAAGATAACAGCTCTGAGTCTTTACCTATAATCCCTGATGAGTTTGGAGAACACCTGACAAGAGATCAGAGACCATTCCTCCATACAGAATCTCTCCAGATCCTTCAGATTCCCAGCTCCATGTTGGTGCTTCTTCTCTTCAGTTCACTCCACTCATTTTCTATAGGGTTCAGGTCAGAAGACTGGAATGGCCATGACAGAAGCTTCATTTTGTGGACAGTGACACATTTTTGTGTTGGTTTTGATGTTTGTTTTGGATCATTGTCCTGATGGAAGATCCAACCACAGCCCATTACTGGATTTCTAGCAGAAGCAGTCAGGTTTTGATTTTTATCTGTTGGTATTTGATAGAATCCATGATACCATGAATCTGAACAAGATGTCCAGGATCTCCAGTAGAAAAATAGACCCACAACATTAAAGATCCAGCAGTATATTTAACCGTGGGCATGGGGTACTTTTTATCCATGTGTGCACCAAACCCATCTGGTGAGTTTGCTGCCAAAAAGCTCTATTTTTGAAGTTCCAGTCTTGTCTGACAACTGAATATGCTGGAGATTGTTTCTGGATGAGAGCAGAGGATTTTTCTTGAAACCCTCCCGGACAACTTGTGGGGATGTAGGTGCTGTTTGATAATATATTTTAGGCTTTTTGAGACTCAAGACTCAACTAATCTCCGCAAATCTCCAGCTGTGATCCTTGGAGAGTATTTGGCCACTCTAACTTTCCTCTCACCGCGCATTAGGACGATTTAGACACATGTCCTCTTCTAGGCAGATTTGTAACATCTTTAGTTGATTGGAACTTCTTAATTATTGCCCTGATAGTGGAAATGGGGATTTTCAATGTTTTAGCTATTTTCTTACAGCCACTTTCTATTTTGTGAAGCTCAACAATCTTTTGCTGCACATCAGAACTATATTCTTTGGTTTTACTCATTGTGATGAATGATTAAGGGAATTTGGCCTTTGTGTTTCCTCATGTTTATTCTCCTGTGGAACAGGAAGTCATGGCTGGACAATTTCATGTTTATGATCACCCTGGTGTGCTAAATTTTTTTTAAATATGAATGGGAATATACTTCAGAGATATTTTACTCATAAAAAATTCTAGGGGTGCCAATAATTGTGGCCAACATGTTTTGGAGAAAAACATTTATTTCATAATGTGATTTTCCCCCCACTTTCAATTCTTTTCCTTCAATGAAAGGTTAGATTTTTGCTACTTTTATGAATTAAAGATCAAAAGGATAAACAATGCAGATTTATTTTTACAGTCATCTTTGATCATATTTACAAGGGTGCCAATAATTCTGACCACCACTGTATATATATATATATATATGTTTTAATACATTTAATGTGCAATGCACAGCTATAAAACAGGTAATTCCACATAAAATAAAAAAAATTGAGCAATTATAATTACAAGCTCACAAATGGATTCTTTTCACAGACTGTGATGATGCATTTTAATGGTCTTCAGCATCGTAAATCCTGCAAAGTTTTTCTTTTTAAAAAAAAAATCTGTATATTTATAACACTATACTTTGTTTTATATTACCTTTGCATCAAATTAAATAAAAAACTAGTTAACACTACTGCAAGATTGTTTCTAAGACAGTGACGCTTTGAAATTGACATCTCTCTTCTGACTGCCGTCATCAATTTCTCTACATATTTTTCCTCTTTTTGAAAGATGTGAAAATACTACTGTCTAGTTGTTCTTTTGCTATTTGAGCAAATGGGAACACAAAAAAATATATTATGTAATGTAGTATCTCATTCACCGCTATAGAAGTTTACCCAACTACAATGACTTCTGCTTCTGAGAAACCCAGAAATGTGAAATAATATTGTTTAAATAGAATTGTTTAGATTATTTTCTGTCTGGGAATAGTTGTAGGTCTTTGAAAACTTATGGAATGCAAGTTTTTACCTACTCAGTGGGAAAGAATATACACAAATGTTTTATTTAGTGAAGTAAACAGTCTCACAGAAAACTTTATTAAAATTATTTCATGATATACAACTTTTTTTTGGTTGCTCTGGGCAGGGCTTGTTGACACAGTATCACTCGGGCTCCCTTAAAATCTCCACCTAGGCATATTCACATCCCACTCTAAAATCTCTAAAAATACTGAATGATGTGTGGTGGAGGGAATAGTTCCCTTTCATGGGAACTGTCGACGCTACGTCATATGACGTCACGTTGCCGTACCCCGGCATACCTGTGAGCGTCTTGCTTCAGCCATAATCCAGAAGCTAGCGTTCTTTGTTCTGGGTATGCTATATAGTTTCCTGGTCCGTGACGTCACCCGCTTCTGACGTCTCGTCTCTTCATTGGTTAGATACAGAGGTGCTTCACGACGCAACATGCAGAGGGTTCCCATAACGTCATATGACGTAGCGTCTCGTTTCCTTATTCAGGGAACCGGGGTTACACAAGTAACCCTAGACGATTTCAATACAGTCAGAAGTATTAAGCATTGAAACTGCTGAATCAGATCAAATTAAACTTAAAGCAAAAATCAATATTGCTGCATTTAGAATATAACTGAGAAGAGTTCATTTAATGTCTGCAATAGTCGTCTGTTTAACAAAGAACAAAATCATAGATCAACATTAAAGGGTCATTAATTACTCACCTGCATGTCGTTCCAAACCCGTAAGACCTTCGTTCATCTTCGGAACACAAATTTAGATATTTTTGATGAAATTCAAAAGCTTTCTGATCCCTATAGACTGCAGCACAATTACCACTTTCAAGGCCCAGAAAGGTAGTAACGACATCATTAAAATAGTCAATGCGAATACAGTAGTTCAACCTTAATTTTATGAAGCGACGAGAATACTTTTTGTGTGGAAAACCACATGCAAGCGTCGTGGTGCTCAAGTGAACAGCATCGGAGACTGACACAGAAGAGAAGAAATTGTTGAATAAAGTCGTTATTTTGGTTGTTTTTTTGCACACAAAAAGTATTCTCTTCGCTTCATAAAATTAAGATTGAACCACTTTTGTCACATGGACTATTTTAATGATCTCTTTACTACCTTTTGGGGCCTTGAAAGTGGTAATTGCTTTTCTGTCTATGGGGGATCAGAAACCTCTCGGATTTCATTAAAATATCTTAATTTGTGTTCCAAAGATGAACGAAAGTCTTACGGGTTTGGAACGAAATGAGGGTGAGTGATTAATGACAGAATTTTATTTTTTTGGTGAACTAATCCTTTAATTCAACACTGAATTTATTATAACTGTAATCTTTATTATACATAGCTTTATTTAAAAAAAATTTCTGGTATGTCCCCATTTAGAAAGCTAGTGTCTGTATTTAGATCAGTTTCCACTATCATTGTGGGGATTAAATGGCCCCACAAGGATAGTAAAACCTGAAATCACCTACATTGTGGGGATCAGCCAACGGTCCCCATGAGGAAATGACTTAATAAACGATAAACAATGTCTTAATGAAACTCATTGAAAATGCAAAAAGGTTTTTGTTTAAGGTAGGGTTAGGAGATAGAAAATATCATTAGCTAAATATAAAAACAAAAAAGGAAAGTTTAGCATAATGGAAAGTGTGTGTACACAGGTGTTTGCAAGCCAGTTGTGACGTCAGTCAGAGCAGAGAGAAAAGCTTCACGCGCTGCAGCAGGTGTTCACATACACCCCTGTTATGACTCAAATGAGTTAGGAGGATGAAAAAGCCAGACCAGTTACTGCATACGTGTGAGCATATGGGGGTTAAGCAGTCAACAATATAATTAGCTGGAGCTCCAAAAAACACAACTAACTTGATAACCGTCGATAACCGATGATAGATGCACGCAAACCTAGAAAAGAGACAACACCGTTTTGATACTGACAATGTGTGTGCATCAAATTGGGACTGGAAAATTGATTCTTCAGCACTCTGTACCTGTGTGTGTGTGTTAGTGACATGTCTTTTCATCAGTATATTACCAGCCGTTGGGAAGTTGATTCTACGCAGCTCCACTGGGTCAGATGGATGCTGGGAACTCATGGCTTTACTGCTGCTGGGAAAGCTGCACTTCCTGCCCTCCAGCTCTGCCCGCTTCCTGTAACATCACACGCGTAGGAGCATTAAAGCAACACTCACTTAGTAGGAAATAGTTTATATTGCATTTCGAGCATAATTAGATTTACAGAGAAACATAATACACAGACCTGTCTGGTTTGCTGGTTTGTGCACAGATAAAGCAAGGGAAGAAAAAAATAAATAAAATCAGCTTCTGCATAAGTAAAATATAAAACATCAGTCATTTTTTATTCCTTTGCTTTTTATCCTCTCGTTCTTTTCCATTTTTTAAAAAAATCATTCAAATAAATGAATGAATCAGACAGACCAATTTTATGAATCGTTTAAGTAATTAATTGAATGGATTGACTGATATCAAGTTTTACTCTACACAAAAGCAATATCTAGCAGGTAAAATTTTAGATTATCGAACATTTTAGAGCAGAGCATAATTAGTTCACTATAATTTTTCCATTTTAAATTTTAAAATTCTCTGATATTTCCTCTGTAGGAACTCCCATCGATGTCATTTAACCTACATCTCAATCACTTTTCTTCTCGATTCTTCTCCTCTCTCACCTTTTAAAGAGGAGGATGAGGATGACAATGCTGATGATGAAGATGACAGCCAGCACTGGCCCAACCACCCACAGAAGCCCCTCCTCCTCGTCTATGATTGGCTGTGGCTCAACATCGGAGAACAGCACGGCATCAGAGAATGGACTTGTGGAGTATACCGTCTGTCAATCAAGGACACAGCAAATTAGCAAACAAAATATTTAACAAATATATACAACATTTTTATATTAAAAATTACATAAAATGTTTTCACAAAAAATGAAAAGGTATTGTGAATACAGAGACAGTTGAAGGGTTGCAGGCATTATACTCAAAATATAACATTATTTTTCATACATTATTGCTTAAATATAGAATTGTAGACCTCAAACATCACCAACATGAGAGAGAAAAGAAGGACTTACATTCTGGCCCAGTTCAAGAATAGCCAGCACGAAGCACACATACTCCTGTCCGTTCGCAAGCGGTCGGTTTAGGAATGCTCCATAAACACGACCGTCTCCTAGTTTAAACTCAGCTGGAAGATTCTGGAAATGAGCGCTGATGTATGGTTTTGCCTCCGCCTGCCTCCGTAGACGCACAGAGCGACCGGTGCCATTAATCTCCCTCAGTAGCTGGAGAAACCAGAAAACAGGACAAGCACATGATACAAGCCACAACATATTCTGAACCAACATGTGTCTAAAACTGTCTGCAAAGACAGTGAACAACTTGATCAAAAATGTAAAACATATTTAAATTCCGACATCATCTCATTACAAAAATGTAGTACCTCATCAATGTTCATCTCATCTGGATCACTCCATAAATTCTGGAAGTTTCCTGTTCTCTGCCTCTTCAGAGGGACAACCACAATGTAGAAACCCCTTCCATTACAAACATGATATTACATTATTATGGGTGAATCTCATGAAGAGAAATGTTAATTTTCCTGCCCAAAAATAAAATGAAGGCCATTACATTTGTTTTTTTGCATTGTGTAATTATGAAAAAATATAATTCTGATTACTGTAATAAATGATGAAAATATATATATATATATATATATATATATATA
>RJVU01075617.1:4967882-4979351 GCA_003731715.1 Anabarilius grahami
AAATATTAAGATAGTATATATACTACCATTCAAAAATTGCAGTCAGTAAGATTTGTAAAAAAATGAATACTTTTCTTCATGCATAAAATTGATAAAAATGTGACAATACTTCTATATTGTTACAAAAAATTCTGTTTCAAGTAAATGTAGTTCTTCTGAACTTTCTATTCATCAGAATTCGGAAGAAGAAAAAGTATCACAGTTTCCACATAAATATTAAGCTGCACAAGTGTTTTTAAATGATAAAAAGGAAGATTTTTTTTTCAGATATTAAAATGATTTCTGAAGAATAAATTCTTGAAGAATGACACTGAAGACTGGGGTAAGGGCTGCTGAAAATTCAGCTTTGCCATCACAGGAATGAATTACATTTAAAAAAATTATATAAAATTAGAATATGATAATATATAATATATTAAAACTGATATTTTGAATTCTATTAATATTTCACAATATTACAGTTTTTACTGTATTTTTTATCAAATGCAGCCTTGATGAGCATAAGAGACTTAAAATCTTACTGACCCCAAACTTTAAAACAGTAGTGTATATTTTATGCATAATAATATACATTATTGAGTTGAGTTTAAAATTCTGAGAGCACACTGGAAATCTGGAATTCAAAATCTAATTTAAAGCTGGAAATAAACATTCAATGGTGTTTTGCTGACCTGACATTAGCCTGTCCCTGGACAGCGGGCAGCTGTAGGGTAGCGATGCTCTGAGAGCTAGTCTTGTCCAGAAGCTGGGGTTTCCTGGTCAGCAGGTTTGGAGCGGTCATGGCGTCTGCACGGTGCTGCAGGCCTCCAGTGCTGTCAGCTTTACTGGTTAACAAGAAAGTGTAGAGAGACTGGGGCTTCAGCTTAGTCACTAACTTCTGCCCGAGCCGCCCATCTACCTCCACACTCTCTCCATCACCATATGAGATCTGAGAGAGAAAGAGAGAATTGAAAAGCATAAAATACACTAAAAATGCACACTTAAAAAGCAAAGACCATGAGCATGTTGTGGCACACACACTCTCGCGGAAGTGAGATTAAGACTGACATCTCAGACACCTGCTAACATGCACACGCTCACACGTTTATACCAACACTGTCTAACACAATTCCACTTCAATATGTTGCGTGAAGGGTAGAGATGGAGGAACAACACACACACCCAACGTTTGTTTTTATACTGAGCAAATAATACTGTCTATCACATAACACAACCGTTATTTTGACCACTAGATGATGTTAAATTATTTACAATAACACAAAACCAGCTTTAAAATAAAGCTAAGACAGCTAAAAATCAAAAAGCAAACTGACATTCTGTTTCTTATTTTAATTCATTCTCTCAACAACTACCATTTTTATATAAAGAACAGGGGTTCCCATGGTCTTGGAAAACCGGGATATATGAGGAAATTTAAAAAAAAGTGATTTCTAGACCCGGAAAGAAATGTATTACAATCTTACAAAGTCATAGAAATTTCTACACTGATACAAGCAGAAATATCTTTGTCCATATGAGGGGCTTTTGAATATAATCTTGGATAATGGAAGGCCTTAGAGTCAAAAAGGTTGAGAACCACCACCCTAACTCTTTCACATATTTAGATTTTCAATATCAAATTATTTCATGTTTATTAAAGGGATTGTTCAACCAAAAATGAAAATTATCTCATGATTTACTCACCCTCAATTCATCCTAGATGTATATGACCATTAAAAAAATATCCTGGCTCTTCCGAGCTTTAGAATGGGAGTGAATGGGGCTCCTGATTTTGAAGTCCAAAAAAGTGCATCCATCCATCATAAAAGTAATCCACACAACTCCAGGGGGTAATAAAGGGCTTCTGAAGTGAAGCGACTGGGTTTTGTAAGAAAAATATCCATATTTAATAAACTAAAAAATCGGCAGACGGCCTACACAAATCGAATGTTTATAAAGACATCAAGTATAAAGTTTGGAAGAGCAAGGATATTTTTTAAAACAATTGTGAAAGAAGATAATCATATACAACTAGGCTGGATTGAGGGTGAGTAAATGATGGGATCATTTCCATTTTTGGGTGAACTATCCCTTTAAGCTGTTTTCTTCATGTAGACCCACAAACAGGCAAAATCTGACTAGCGCAGAAACATGCACAGCAACGTTTTTTGCAGTACTCACAATGAGAGATTGTGCTTTATTACTGGTTATTCGTGACTCCCAGGTCAGCATTACTGAACTCTTCATAGCAGCTTTCACTCTGAAGTTCACCGCAAACACTATTAAAGAGAAATAAAACAAAAGACCAACACATCACACTTCAATACTTCAGCTCACCTGAGCAGAACCTCTGGCCTCCAGCATGAGCAGAACATCAAAAAATATTTTCAACCGTTTCTTCTAAAAACATCTACCACATCAGGTTGTTATCTTTAAAAGGTCCACACTGCACAGAGCCGACAGGAGAAAAAAGAGCTAGTCACTCTTTTCTCATACTGTAGTGCCGACAAGAATTTGCCACAGGGCTCACCTTTACCATAGTTGTTTTATGAGATTATGGAGCACTCCACATTTACCTAGACCCATTTACAGAAAGATTCTCACCTTTTATCTGCACTTAGTGGATGTCACTAAACAAGAGACTCAGACCAACAAAGACAGACAAAAATGACCAGACATAAACAGAAAATATCCTTCCAGAGTAAAGAAAATGTAGTGGTTTTGATTAGGAAGGCTTGTCTGACAGTAAATGTTTGTGTGTGTGGATATACATGTGTCATACCTTCCTGTGCTGGTTGTGTTTTGATGGATATGGGGAGACTATAGGGCCCAGGGCCACGTTTGCTAAGCACACACACTCTCGCCACATACTCAGTATTTGCCCTTAGGCCATGAAGAACCACTGAAGCCTCCGAAACATCCGATTCCATGGCAATATCTGTGCCATTACTATAGGTGACAGCGAACCACACGCGGTAACCTTGGATCCGGTTATAGCTTCTTGGTCGCTCCCATCTCAGGATCACAGATGAGGAGTTTATGTTTTCAGCCGTTAAGTTAGCCAAAAGTGGCACGGTTTCCTGTATGCTCACATTTTGGCCGTCTGTTGTCCCTGGGATTGTTACCATGTCATCTGTGGTTGTTTGCACCATGTTTGGCATTAAAAGTGTGACCTGAGCGCTTGAACCATAACCCCATATGGTACGGGCCGCGAGACGGAACACATACAGCACCCCTGCACTCAAAGATGAGATGGTGTAGGTGCGTTCCTCAGCGTCTAGCTCCTGCACCATGAAAGAGTCTGAGGTCGGGTCAGCCAGGCCATATGAGAGCCTGTAGCCCAGCACAGGGGACAGACCAGCAGGGGGAGGCTGCCATTTTAGTAGGGCACTGCCATCTTCTGATGACGTGACTGTAAGCAGGGGCAAACCTGGCACTGTGGAGTAGAGAACAGTACTGTAGATCAACACTAAATATGTCATGATGTGTTGTGTTGAGTGAAACACTTGATTTTGTGGTTACTTCAATGAATAGTTCACTCAAAAATGAAAATTCTGTCTTATTTTCTTCACCGCTACAAAAAATATTTTCTTGCGCAATACACAAAAGAAGACAATGCTCTTTTCAAATAAATTACAATGAACAGGGACTAAAGCTTTCGACCTTTAAAATTAAAAGACTCACTGAAATTCACAAAAAAAATAATTCATTGAAAATCTTGACATTTACCATAGCTTTGCTTGGTGTATTTTTAAGAGTGAATAAGAGAAGTAGTCCAATTTGTTAACAGATAATTCTTTCGAATAAGAATCGTTTGATCCTGTTCACAAAATTGGTCTGAATGATTTGTTTATGAATCAAAAAGTTGAACTCATGCCTTACAATTTGAAAAGTTGATATCATAGACTCAATAATAAGATATTCACAAAAAATTCTGACATCCACTATAAGTTGAAGAAGCCCAAGTTGTTTGCAAATAATTCTTTTTAGTCAGTGAATCGTTTGATCAGGTTCACAAATTGTGTTAAAGATTTGTTTATGAATTCGAAAAGTTTGTCTCACGGACTCAATATCCAGTGTTATTCACTAAATATATTAACCATAGCTTTCTTTTAAGCATTTTTAAGTTAAAAAAGTAGATTTGTTAGCAAATAATTATTTTGAGGCAGATCTTTTCAGTGAATCATTTGATCTGGTTCACATTATTGGTCTGAATGATTCGTTTATGAATCAAAAAGTTGAGCTCACACCTTACAATTCGAAAAGTTTGCAGAGGTTAACAGCTTACAGGAGAGGAAGGGGAATTGTCATTGAAAAGAGCATAAAACTATTTTCAAATTTTCTCTTTCAGTGTTCTGTGGGGGAGAAAGTCATATGGGTTTGGATATGGAATGTTATGAGGGTAAGTAAATGATTTTCATTTTTGGGTGACCTTTCTCTTTAACATTTAGATAAACATAAGTATGTATACCAATACATAAATGTGTATGTGTGTGGGAGTGTGTACACACATGATGGTTTAGTTCTGATGACGATAGGCTTGCTGCGTGCTCCATCGCCTTTTGAGGTGAACGCAGCCACGGTCACAGAGTATTCAGTGTTCGGCCACAAATCAGTCAAAATCAGGTCCTAATAAACACATATGCACTTACTAAAACTATTCCAAAAAATAATAAAAATCAAACCAAATGTCTATTTTATTTAAAATTCATTACTGAAATGTCATCTCGACATACAGATTCCATTTTTTTCCCCATTCACTGCCTAGATAAAAGGACAAAATAGCTGTCTGGAACATTACCAAGATGGCCGCAGAGTGAACTGATTTGCCTTAAAGGGACTTTTGTTTATGGAAATGTATTCAAATTCTGGGCCATGTCCAAAATAGATATACTCACATATTGTTTCGAGTCATTCTGAGGCTGTTTACAAAAAAAAAAAAGAGAGACATAAATAGTAAAAATGAATTTGAATGCCAAGATGTAATATGATTATTTACAACAACACAATGAATAAAAGTCTACTGAGAATAAATAGTGTGAAAGGTTCACTGGAACAATTACATGGTGGTTTTAAGGCTCTTAGTTATCAGAGGTTCTGTCTTAGCATGCGGATTATAAGCAGATACTGATGTTATCTGATGATTAAAGCAAAATTAAAGTCCATTTAGAGAGCATTAGATGAGCTAAGAAGCCTAATTACTGACAAACAAACAGCTCATCCAGATCAAGAGATAGTTAGGATCTGCATCATGTTTCTAGTATATGAGTGATTCTTCACTTAGCGGCACTACTTGAAACCTTGAAAAATAAAACTTTTTCAAACTATGTTTCAACTAGCTATATGAAAACATCTGCCCAAATGTTGTACAAACTAGTACAATTTTTAAAGTCCCCCTGTAGTGAAAGTTTTTAATGTTGTTTATGTCTATGTGGTGTTTTTAATATGCTTTAAAACAAACCATGTGCAAATTCATAAGTTCATAAGCAAATACACCATTGCTGAGTATTTTCTGTTTAAAACTGCAGTGATCTAAAGACAGTTTCAGAAACACGGTTTGAAATCACTGGTATTTGTGATGTCACAAACTACCTTGTAACCAATCACGTCAATGTGCCAGCGGGCTTTAGCATATCATTAACTATGACTGCCCTAAAGCAGGAGTCTCTCAACAGAATATGTCCTGGTATATTTTATGTATGGATTTGGTATATCCTGTTGATATGAAAAATCGAGTAGATTTAGCAATATAGTGGATGTATCCATTATGGAAAGAAAATCTATTTCCCTATTTATGAATGATCAATATATTACATGATTTAACAGTATATTTGAAAATATACAGAAAAATAGATTGCGTTTTGCGTCATTTTAACATTTACTCTCCTTTAACAGTCAGAAGCGAATCATGCTGGGAACTAGAAGTTTGTTGTAACTACTGATTGTAACTCATTCATGAGTGTGTGTATATGTGTGTACAATACATTCAAATTTATATGAGAACATGTATGTGCAATATATGTACACAACAAAGGATAAAACTTTATGAATGTAATGCTATTTTTGTCTTCATTTATAAATATTGTATATTTATCAATATGTAGCCATATATGGTGAATGTATTATGAAATATATCACATTATATTTTGCAGTATATTCTCATATGTTTTTGTTCCATAAGGTTATGATGTATAGTACGATGTTATGATGAACTATATGCCTTTCTCCACTGATGTTCTGAGTTGTTCAAAGCGTTTCTAAGGATACTGATTTTTACAAGGCAGCTGTCTGACTCTGGCATGGCAAACGGGAACATGGTTAGTAACATTAGCAACACATTATTAGCAGCTGTTTGATAATGTAGTCAAGCAAAAGGCTAATCATATTAATTACCGTCATGTGTCCGACGTTTTAAAAAGCGATACCATTGTGCAGTGTTTACCTCAGTAAGTTGACTGAGTGGATTTCTGAGCTTGTGCGAGTGAGTGGAGGCGGGGCTAATTAGCATATTCATAGAACAGCGTATACTAAATAAAGCAAGGGTGTAGAGTTACATTCAAGCTATTTTAAGACATGAAGGTTTTCATTTTTCCACAGGAAAAATGTTTAAATATGTCAATTTGGTGATCAAAGATGAGCTTTAAGGGATAAAATTATTGACTACAGGGGGACTTTAAGTTTTCTCAAAAATACCTTTCTTCCAGTCCACCAAAAACGTTAAAATATTAATTCATTTCTTATTAAAAGTGAAATTTACCTACTTTAACACTTTTTATAGATTTACTGAAGATGACTTTGAATAAGCAATTACCATTAAACATTTTTTTTTAAAGATTTTATAGGGGAAAATTTGTTGATTTTAGTATATATCTTGGTGTCAAAAGAGTGAAATAGCATGTCCTTGAATTTTGAGAGTCCTTGATTTTTGAGATTAAGAATTCATTATTTTCAAACTGAGAACAACGGAACAAAAATAAACACCACATTTCTAAAGAACAGTTGTGGCACATAATGATTTCAGAAGTGTATTTGTGTGTGTGTCTCTGTGTCCTTGAGGTGAAGTCTCCTACCTGTGGGTCTCTCAGTAGGAGTTCCCTTATTCTGGGAGAAACTGTTCTCTCCCCTGCTGTTCGTCTGGCGTATGTCACCTGGTAACCACGGATCTTTCCATGCTGTCGCTCAGCAACTGGAGGTTTCCATGACACTCTAGCAGAGGTGGCGTTTAAGACCACCACATCCACACCCCGCGGCGGTGCGCTGGGCACTAAAGGGGCATTTTGGTAAAGGACATGTCACAGGAGAAGGACAGAAAAGGTCAGGAAAAGAGGTATGATACTGGGGTTCAATTATCTCGATAAATCCTTTGGGAAGAAGCCTTTGTCATGGAAAGGGATCGGACAATATCATCACCAGGGTGAATAAGACAAAAAATTCAATTATTTATGCAGATGTAAAAATTCTGAAAGAAGGGAATCCAAAGAGGAACTTGGGAGAAGTATTGCAACCACTAGCTCCAGGACAGGGCAAATGTTGAAAGGACAAATGTGACTTTGGTAGGCGAAGGAAGGAGAGGTTCAGCTTCAGGTCAAGGGTCAAATTAAAGCACCGTCACATAGACATACCGTCTTCATCTGTGCGGACCAATATTGGTAGGCTCTCGGGCCCTTGACCTATGTCAGTGTGGGCAGCCACTGTCACAGAGTACAGGGTCCCTTTCTTCAGGCCCTCTATCCGGTACCGGAAACAGTTAGATGGGATGTTCGATATATTTTGCACGGGGTCTTTCTCCCGTTCCACTGCCACATATCGGATGGAGTATCCTGTTATGATTCCGTTTTCATCTGTGAGGGGTGGAGCCCAGCTGAGCAGTAGACTTGTGGAGGAGGGGCTTATGCATGTGACTTCCTGGGGAAGGGGTATGGACTCTGATTGGGTGGTTAGAGAATTGGGTGGGTTTAATTGTGTGTGTTGAAGCAACGGTGGTTAGTTTTAGTGTTGTTGTGGATGATAATGTGTGGAAATGAAATGAAATCAGAAGAAAAAACACAAAAAAAGACAAAATTGACACGTAAAATGTGGTGTTGTCACAGGTAAAATAAAGCAAGACATCAAACTGCAAATGATCGTCCACATATGGTGAACTGAAAACAAAAACAAATACATTCAACATAAAACTTACTTGTTTGACTCCCTCTTTCCAGATCCTTTCAATGAATGTCTCATGTTCTGCTCTACACTTGACCAACTTTTCAATAGCCTGACAGCTGTTTACTATTTACTGTAGCTGTTTACCAAACAACTTCTTACCAGTAGCGCTGTCATGTCAGAATCCAAGTAAAAGTCTTTACAGCTGAGTGAATAACATGAACAATGAAAAACATGCTCTTTTAAAGGGATAGTTTACCCAAAAATGAAAATTCTGTCAATATTATTTTATCACCCTCTAGTTGTTCTAAACCTGAATTAAATTCTTTCTTCTGTTGAGCATAAAGAAAGATATTTTGAAGAATGTGGGTAAACTAAAGCGTTGCTGGTCGCCATTGTCTTCCATAGTATAGCAAAAAACTATGGAAGTCAATGGGGACCAGAAAATATTTGGTTACCCACATTCTTCAAAATATCTTCTTTTGTATTCAGCTCAAGAAATAAATCAAAACAGGTTTGGACCAACTTTAGGGTGAGTAAATGATGATAGAATTTTCATGTTTGGGTGAAATTTATCTTCAAACTGTACTCTCTATGACTAGCATGGAGAAATCTGATTCAAGTGAATCAGTTCATACTGATTGATTCAGTGAATAAGTACACAAGATTAATGACTCACGTAATTTAGTTAAATGCAGCTGATTATCACAATACAGTTCACTGATACAGTTATAATTTATATAAATAAAATGTACTGTGTTTTATAGTTTTAATAGCTGTATTTATCTCTTTCATTATGTTTAATGTTTTTGCTTAATGTTTACATTATCTGTTCAAGATTAAATGCTGTCACTCTTGTTTTTGAAAGATATACTACCATTCAAAAGTTTGGGATCTGTGAGACTTTTTAGTGTCTAAAAACAATCTATCCTCACCAAGCTCCCCAAGGCACAAAAACACAGTAAAAACAGTAATATTGTGCACTTTCTAATTGAATACATTTTTAAATGTTAAATGTTTATTCCTGTGATGGCAAAGCTGAATTTAGCAGCAATTACTCCAGTCTTCAGTGTCACCAATTTAATCAATTTAATTCATCCTTTCTGAATGAAAGCAAAAAAAGGACCCCAAACTTTTTAAGGGTAGTCTAAATAATAATCTGATGGTTATATATGTGAAAGAACATTTGTCACTTAAATAGCTTTAATATCATTAGCAACTTTTACTTTTTACTAATCTTAAAAAGGGGAAGCTTGATTGTAGTTTGGCAAATTTGAAATTAAATTAAATAAAAATACTTATAATTTGGAAAGCTACTGTTTCTTGCTGAAAAGACCAAGCTGAAAATTTTGCAAGTAAAGCTGGTCAACCAGTATGATGTTTATGTTGAAGCTGATTGAGCAAGCACATCTTGCTGGTTAAAGGAATAGTTCACTTTAAAATGAAAATTACCCCAAGCCTTCCGTATTCAACTTACGAAGAAAGTGTAAAACTCTCGCAGTTCAAAAGGCTTATGCTACGCCCTACGTCTTCCGTATTCAAATTATGAAACTTCAACTTTTGTAAGTTTAATACGGAAGACGGTCTGGTGGAAGCTAGATATTTTACTTTCTAACTTGTTAAATATGGATATTTTTCTTACACAAACACATCGCTTCACTTCAGAAGGCCTTTATTAACCCCCTGGAGCTGTATGGAGTATGTTTATAATGGATGGATGGACTTTATAGAGCTTTATACCCATTGGTCCCGTTCACTGCCATTAGTCACGATATTTATTAATATAACTCCGATTGTGTTCATCAGAAAGAAGAAAGCCATATACACCTAGGATGGTTTGAGGCTGAGTAAAGCTTGGGGTAATTTTCATTTTAAAGTGAACTAATCCTTTAAGAATCCAGCATCCAAAACACATAGCTTGGTCTTTTCAGCAAGGAGAAAGGTGTTTTTTGTCTGTTTTATATAAAAGCTCTGCACAGTACATACGTGTCTGTGGAGTCTGAACGGTGATTTCACTGGTGAATGCCCCCAGGCCATGTTTACTGCGTGCTGCTAGTTGAAATATGTAGGTGGAAAACGGCTTCAGATTCTTCAGCAGATAACTGGAGCTTGGATCAAATGATATTTTCTGAAAAAGAGAGGTTTAAAGTAATTAGCATTTAAACTAGACACTACAAAATGAAAACATTTTGTATGTGTGTGTCTGTGTGTGTACCTGCTCTGGCTGGTCTCCAAGCCTGTAAATGAGCTCATAGCCAGTGATGGCATCTGTGCCGCTGTGAGCTGGAGGGATCCACGACAGAAGAATGCTGGTCTCTGATTTCACCTCTGCCTTCAGTTCTGTAGGCTGGGATGGGACTAAAAATGAGTGGAGGCAAAAAAAAGACAATGCTTAGAGAATGATGCAACTGAAACAAAATAAGATGCAATATTAGAATCTATAAAATAATCCCAATTTCACAAACTGCACACCTCCTGTCTTGGCAATGATGTGCAGATCGCTGGAAAGAGGTCCATCTCCGACTGCGGTAAAGGCGAGCACTCTAATATAGTATGTTTTGTTCGGTGTCAGGTCTCGTACGTTCAAAAAATTAGCCCCTCGAACCATTTCCTTCTCCCATTGGCTCACGGGCAGTGACGAATCTGATGTGTAATACACCCTGTAACCTACCACCTGACCGTTGGCTTCCTCTGGCTCCTCCCACTGTACCATTGCCGTGGAACCACTCAGCATGCGACCTCTGACACGACGAGGAGGGGAACTAGGCGCCTGTTCGGCTGTGCGAGCTTCCACGGTCTGACTCGGTGGGCCACGGCCAATCGAATTCACCGCCACCACCCGGAAATGGTAGTGCGAGTAGGGGCTGAGTCCACCCACGCTGTAACGAGTTGTTGCTATGGCATCAATTTCTTTAAAGGTGTCGGTGGAGGAGGTGGGCCGATATTGAATGATGTAATAAGAAACAGGAAGTGGATTTCCACTGTCCCACATCAGAGTAATGCTCGTGGCAGATCTCTCCATGACAACTGGAGTTCCTGGAGGATTGGGAAGGGCTATGGGGTTGAAGAAGGAGATGAATAAATTAGGGAAAATGTATTTTGAATGTTAAATAAATATTGTGTGCTATAACGTTAAAAGCAAATAAACTATAAAAGTTTGGGGTCAGTAATATACATTTATACTTTTATTAAGAGAGGAAACATTAAACTGATCAAAAGTCACAATAAAGGTCTACATTTAAAATAAATGCTGTTCTTTTGAACATTCTATTCATCAAAGAATCATGAAAAAAAATTATCACGGTTTCCACAAAATATTATGCAGCACAACTGTACATAACATAA
>RJVU01075617.1:4979812-5002395 GCA_003731715.1 Anabarilius grahami
ATTAAGCGTTACCAAACGAGTATGAGCTGAAGAAAGTGTCTCCATCCACATCAATTATAAACGAGTGCTCCACGCGGCTCTGGGGGGTTAATAAAGGCCTTCTGAAGTAAAGCGATGCGTTTGTGTAAAAAATATTCATATTTAACAAGTTATGAAGTAAAATATCTAGCTTCTGCCAGACCGCCTTCCGTAAGTTAAGAAAAAAAAAGTGTAAACTGGCGTCGTGTCAGTTACACTTTTTCAATAAGTTGAATAGGGAAGGCGTAGGACGTAGCGTAAGCTTTTTGAACAGTGAGAGTTTTACACTTTCTTCGTAAATAGAATACGGAAGGCCGTCTGGCGGAAGCTAGATATTTTACTTCATAGCTTGTTAAATATGGATTTTTTTTTTTACACAAACGCATTGCTTCACTTCTGAAGGCCTTTATTACGTTTATGATGGATTCATGTGGATGGAGACACTTTCTTCAGCTCATACTCGTTGATCGTCGCTCACTGCCATTATAAAGCGTGGATGCGTCAGGATATTTATTAATATTTCTCAGATTGCGTTCATCAGAAAGAAGAAAGTCATATACACCTAGGATGGCTTAAGGGTGAGTAAATCTTGGCGTAATTTTCATTTGAAAGTGAACTAAGCCTTTAGTGAGCATAAGAGAATTCTTTCTAAAACATTTTTTAAAAATCTTACCGACCCCAAACTTATGAATAGCAGTGTAAAATAAAATTTACTTTCAGATAAATTTTAGAATTTAACTCATTTTCATTTAGTATCATTAAATTACATGACATATGATAGCATTTTAAGGTATCACAGATGCTCCTAATGCAAAAATTGTTCCAAAAGATAAACAGCAATTATACTGCCTCCTACAATAGCTTTAATTTGCCAAATTCTGAAGCAGGAACACAAATTATTTCACAGGGAAGGTAATTTTTATGCTTATTTTAGGATGTTTGCTTATAAAAAAAAATTAACAAGCCTTTTGAAATCAATGTGTTTAAAAGTGCACTCAGAGTGAGTCATAGCCTATGAAGAGTGTTCCAAGTCATTGACTTATGAGGTTACATTTTAGTTAGCCAGGCAAGAGACAGCAAGGCAGCTCACTAGGTTTTGGAACAACCATCAGCCACCCTGCTTCCTTAATATTGGCTCCGCCTATGGAACATATTGTTTAACTAAATGTTTTTTTTTTTTCTTCAACAACATTAGGCATCTTCTTTGAGAGTCTTTTAACATCACTCCTGTGTACCTTTAACTGTGATCTGGGCAACAGTTTCAATAACTCCGAGTGTAGACATTGCCACACACGTGTAGTTGGCAGACTGGCGTACATCTGTGAGCTCCAAAACATTCCGCCCAATAGGCATGTCATCTTCTGGTGTCAAATCCTCGGCTCCCAGCATCCATTTGACATATGGCATGGGAACGCCCACCGCTTGACAGGAGATATTCACACTTCCTCCCGGCATGATCTCATAATCCATCGGTGGCACTGAGAACCGAGGAGGGATGCGACGCACTGAGGGTGTGAAAGACAGTGAGCCATTTACTAACTCAGGCTAAAGACATTATTAATGCTAAAGAGAGCACTGCGTCTAATAAGATACGCCCTCAGGGTGTTATACGCTGCAGGTTATTAATATGTGTTGTAGAGAAGAGTGGGATAAGATGCGACTGTGTCACCTCTTTAATGTATCAAACTATGCATAATTATTATCAGGTGACTATATATTTAAAGAAGCCTGTGATTGAGAGATGCACATGAGAAAAGTGATACGCATTTTTTATGCTAAAAACTCTATTTGGCACGACAAAGTACATATTCTACAAGGCAAGTAGAGTTAATTTTTTGTCAAAGAAAATTTATCCTGGTCTAAAAATATATATTACATATTTTGGTGAATTGCTGGAGTATAAATACAGGTACATATTGCTAAGGATTATCCATGATTGAAATGAAATATTATCTCTTCAAATGGTATCTGTGGGGTAAAGTGTGCCAGATAGGGCCCTATCATACACCCGGCGCAATGCAAGTGTTTTTTGCTAGTTTCAGCCCGACGCAGTTATCATTTTCACATCCTGCGGCAATTTGTTTAAATAGCAAATGCATTTGCGCCCAATTGTGCGTTCATGGGCATGCTGGTCTGAAAACGAGGTGTGTTCAGGCGCATTGTTGGCGCATTGCTATTTTGAGGGAACTGAAATAGACTGCGCCATTGACAAACTGAAACCTGGTCTAAAGTCAATGGCACAATATTTTCTTTGTTATTTAAAGAGCGCGTTAGTAATATGCACCTATATGCCGGTGCACAACGTGCGTACACTCTGCTTATTACACACACAGGGCAGCAGCACACAAACATGCCAAATATTAAAAATAAAAGGATTACAATTTAAAAGATTATTATTGTGTGCACAAAGATAAAAATGCTTTGGTGGAATCCGGCTTTTCCCGTAGGTGGTCTGCTCGTGGTCAAGGTTAAATCCGTTTCCTCGCTAGAGAAGTATTCAGTTTTTCCGCTTGCAATTTCCGCCAAGTAAATAGCGAATCCGCCATGGTGCGAGTGCAACTGGCTTTTAAAGGGAATGGGAGATGAGACTCTGATTGGTTTATGCACGTTACGCCCAAAACACACCCATTACTCATTAAGAAAATAGGGACCCTTTTAGACCATTTCCCGTCGTTAAACTAGCAAAAGTGGATTCGCCGTGTGCTTTAGACCATGCGCTTAGATTGTTAAAATAGGGCCCACAGTGAGTTTGTCTTTTAAATGTTGAAAAAAGTGTTAAAAATATCAGCTTTTACTGGCTGGTTTGTGAAAATGCTAATAATACATAACAAAACTGGGATGCCTAAAATTGTGATAATAGAGAAAAAGATGGAGCAGTAACTTCACAGTATCAAATGTTCAAATGAGTACACGGCATTACTATGATATCATTTGCTATTAGCATGATGTTATGGAATGCAGTTAAGTAGGATCAGGTGAAATATGGCGGATTAGTGTCAAATGACATATGCAGTATTAAGATCTGGAAAGTGAGTTAGACTGTCCGGAGGGAGGGAATCCCAGTGGAGGGGAAGGATTATGTAGATGTGAGGGTCTGAGGCTCAGATTAGAGTAAGAAACAGAGCACTGGTTTGAGACGAAGAGCACTTACCATCTCTTAACTCTACACAGGAGTCCGGCAGTGAGAAGTGAGCCAACAGGGAGAAACAAACAAACAATGACTACATATCTAAAGTATGTAAAAGGAGATTATCTAAGAAGAATCAGACAGATCAGACTACAGAGATTTGCTTTGACATGTAGCTATTCATAAGAATGTGTTAGTTAAGGTTTTAATTTCTAATTCTACAGCACTCAAATAAGTAACTCAAAGCTGTACCTCTGACGTAAAGGTTAGCTGGTGTTGAGTAGCGTGTTCCTTCACTGTTGGTCGCGACACACTCGTATTTACCCTGATCAGTTTCTTCACTCTGATCAATCTGAAGTGCACCTGGATACATATGCACATATAAAGGCAAAACATTTACAACACAACGACACACACACAGACTTTGTCACCAGCCAAGTCCTTTGGAAGGAATGTTCCAGGTTCTGTACAAGTTAAACTCTATCGACAGTATCTGTGGCATGCTGTTGATCATCACAGAAAATTATTTGACTCGCCAAACAAAGACATTTTATATATTGTATATTGTTTTATTTAAGTTAACATACTTACTGTAATTTCATACCTTTCACAATGTTAGTAAGTGATTCTATAACACTAGTGTCATGTTTTATCATGCATGACGTAGGCAGAAGTACCGATCCAGTCGGACGATTTTGAACTTGGAGGAGAAAATGAGATGGCGTTTTTCGCCCTACCGAGGTACTTCTGCCTCACACGTGACCTTTCCAATGTGATTACGTAATGCGTGGCGGATCGCAGAGCAGTGCAACCACACAAGCATTTGTGGTTAAATGGTATATAATTTTTTTTTTAGAAAATGACTGATCGTTTCACTAGACAAGACCCTTATTCCTCAGCTAGGATAGTGTAAAGCTGCAATGAAACTGCAATTTGGACCTTCAACCCATTGTACCCTGATGAAGTCCACTATATGGAGAAAAATCCTGGAATGTTTTCCTCAAAAACCTTAATTTCTTTTCGACTGAAGAAAGAAAGACATAAACATCTTGGATGACATGGGGGTGAGTAAATTATCAGGAAATTTTAATCCTTTAAGGGATGAGTAAAAATTATTTTCTGTGAAAAATCTATAATATGTCACAGATGCTGTTCATAGAGCTCAACAATTTTGTTAACTGAAACTCAGACATACTAACACAATGCAAACATACAAACTGGTTTACATGTAAATATCAGCACAAAATGAGAGTGGCCAAGAAAGTTAAAACAACATATAAATCATCAGAGTATTAAAAACTCCTGGAACAACTCTGCCATTTTCCAAGAATAAAATACTGCCTTAATATCTTAAAAACAAAGCAATCAAGCAATTGTTCTTGCCAAAGAGAAACAAAGAAAAGCATTCAACCTCTTTTATTAATGTTGTTTAAATATTAATAGTTAGATATAGACACAGACAGACAGAAATGGCTCCAAAAAGAGACACAGGCTGTTGCACTGCATGTAGAGCAGATTCTAAAAAGGCTTAATCAAAAAGACAAGATAAAAATAAAAAATAGCCTGATTTATCATCCAAGTAGACATTTCTAGCTGAAAAATGAAATGATGTTTAATTAGAGAGAGAAAGAAGTGAAAAGATCCACAGAGGGATCAGAAGAGCATGAGAAAAACAGCAAAAGCAGAAAAAAATGTTTTAATAACAGCATTTCAGAAAAAAAAATATTTTTCTGTAATGTCATTGGCAATAAAATGTGTCACTGAAATTATTGAAAAAGCCAGAATTGGTCTATATTTCACAATATATTTCTAAGATTTAGTTATTTGATTCTCTCTTCCCATCTTTAGCTGGAAAACACACAAGTCATCTCTGATATCTGCTCCTCTACTAAAAATTATGGCATTTATCATATTTTTCCAGTTTCAAGCAAATGATGCAACCATTCAAGATTGGAGGGGTGACCAAACAAAGAGTCATTCCACAAAACCGGTACGATTTGAGTCCCTCTGACCTTTTTCAGTGTATTTTATCTATTGGGTCACTAAAATATATTGTTAAAAGCTTTTTGTATTAATTAAAAATGTCTCCTTTAATAATGTTTAAAAACATGACATACATTTTATCTTTATATTAGAAATTATTTTGTTTTTTTCAGTTGACACCACCTATTTTGTCATGTCCCTCAAGGCCTTCTATGAAAGTGTACTTGGGATATGAATAAGAAAATAAGAAAAAAGTCCATACATTTTGCCATTCCCATAAATATCCATCTGTGCTTTCCGTACCTCAGTAACCCCTCAACCCCGTTACACAAACCATTCTCCCCCTATAAAAATAATAAACCGATACTTATGTGACACCATTAATAGGAAGTGACATTACAGAAGCAGACACAGGCAAGTTACCACCTTTTTTAATAATTATAACTAAATTATGTTGTGAAATTGTGTTTGTCAAGCTTAACGACTCAACCCCATTACATCGATTAAAGATAGAAAACTATTATTTGTGAAAATTATCTTTCTTTCATGTTATTTCAACATTATTCATGATTTATTAATATCATGCATGCCAAGTGCTCTCCATTTATTCACTAGATTTAGAGCAGTGGCCAATTTGGGCAAAAAATCACAACCCCGTCACACCTACATTTTTATTATTTTTTTTTTTTAAGTTTATGAAAAAGTAATTTAAAGTTTGTTGAACTCTGTCTGAAATGTTCAGAGCAATCCTAAGAATACTGATTTTAGTTCAAATTCTGAAGTTAAGCCAAAAATTATGAGGTTGCTGTCACAAAAAGTGCCCATTTCAGGCTTTAGTATAGCAAAAGTGTGAGATTTTATGTAACTTTTATATTTGCAATTACTGAATTAGTGTGAGGGACATCTGATTAATAGGAAAATGTTGATTTTATAACAAATACATTTTATAATAATATTCAGAGAGCTCCCATAGTGTCCATAACTTAAAATAATGACCAATAATAATAGGGATTTGATGCCTGAGATGGTAAAATATGTTTTTTTGGAAGTTAAATATGTCATTAATGTTCAGAAAAGTAATACATTTTGGTTAAAAAAATAAAAAAATGCGCAAGTCCGAATCGTAACGGTTTCGTGGAATGACTCATAAAAGTTTAAAGACCCCATAAAAATTGTGGCTTTTAGTCCATGGCTGTTGACTTTGAAGTTGTTTAAAATGCTATGCACTTTTAGAGGATATACACATTTAAAATGTATATAGCCTTTGGGGACAACAGACCAAAAACTATAGATGACTCATTCAATCTTTTTTTTTTTTTTTTTGTCAAAGAATATGCTCTCTAGAATGAGAATGTCCCTCCTCTTAACAGCACGTGCGTACGTTTTAGGGATGAGCCTTTCAATATGTCCTGCCCACACTTCCTTTTTCAATATGTAATATATCACCACAAGAAAGAAAACGGCATCAGACAATGTCATGGGGCCTTTAAAAAACGAACCATACTGAACAACCACTAAAGTAAATCCTCTTTAATTTTTTTCCCCTAAAGTATAGATTTCAAATTATTGTTATCAACTCACAAAATTAATGTCTATTTGATTTTAATTCACCATGAAAATAACACATTCAGATAAGATCTGCGTGAAGGGAAGGTAGTTTTAACATTGCGACAGAACCCAAACATTAATCATGATAAACAGTCTCTGAAAATGACACGGTTAGTCAAACAATCAGGGAGAGAGAGAGAAAGAGAGAGAGATGGAAAGAGAGAAGAAGGGGGAAGGGAAAAGGAAGAAAGAAAGAGAGCGATAAGGTGAAAATAGATGTGGTGGGTTGCTTTAGTCTCTTACCTCGGATAGGCGTACCCCCTGGATGTGTGAGAATGAAAGCAGATGGGAGATTAAAGAGAAGACGAGTTAGTGCAGTGAGGGAGAATGAGAAAAAAAAAAAACAAAGTGACAGAGAGAGAGAGAGTGAAAAAGAGATACAGAGAAAGATAACAGAAAGATAGAGGGATAAAATAGAAACAGCAAAAAGAAAGTGTGCAAGAAAGAGAAAGAGGGGAGGAGGGAGACTCTTCATGTCTTAAGTGCAAAGTGTATGTTGGGATTTTATGAGATGACAACAGAGGTCGTCTTAAACAAAAAGAAATGAAAATTTTCCGTCATTTAGCAAGTTTTTAAAATGTTGACGATTATAATGTTTATATTTCATAAATATTTTAAAATATGAATACAAATTTAAAAATAATTTTAAAAAATGCTTTCATTTCATTTCATTTTTCACAGATAAAAAAAGCATCTGGTCTGTTGCGTATCCCTATTTCAGAAACATTTTTTAAAAATTCCAATAGTAAATATGTGGTAACACTTCGATATTTTGATAGTCCACTTTAGACAATCTACTTACCAGAAGAAACTTGTCAAATACCAGTCATTAGAGTATAAGCAGATTGTCTGCTTAAAGGGATAGTTCACCCAAAAATGAAAATTCTGTCATCATTTACTCACCCCCTTTGGTTGTTCCAAACCTGTATGAGTTTCTTTCTTCTGCTGAACACAAAAGAAGATATTTTGAAGAATATGGGTATCCAAACAGTTGACGTTAGCCATTGACTTCCATAGTAGGAAAAAAATGTGGTAACACTTTATTTTACAGTGTCCTTGTTACACGTTACATGTAGTGACTGTAGTAATAACTATAAATTATGCATAATTACAGGCAACTAACCCTAAACCAACCCCTATTCCTAACCCTAACCCTGTAACACGGAGACCTTAAAATAATTCTATGGAAGTCAATGGCTACCGTCAAATGTCTGGTTATACCCATATTCTTCAAAATATCTTCTTTTGTGCTCAACAGAAGAAAGAAACTTGGAAGAAAGAACAACTTGAGGGTGAGTAAATGACGACAGAATTTTCATTTTTGGGTGAACTATCCCTTTAATATCTGCTAACACTATTATATATATATACCACTACCACCACTAGCGCCATCACTACTGTATATGCATTTAAATCACAGCTTAAAACTTACTTATTTTCTAAGGCTCTTAACCATTCTGATGATATTTTTTACCAGCCGAGAACTCAAAGAGTCAAGGTATCAAAGGAATTAAAATAGTGCCAGAAATTGCTCCGACTGTTTTATGTATCTTATTGTGGTGTGATGTACTATATGTTATTTTACAAATGATGTAAAGCACATCGGTCAACGTGTTGTTTTAATTGTGCTGTACAAATAAAGTGACATTGACATTCTACTGACTAATAAGTAACTTTGCACATACATGTCAACTTATTCTATTAACCCTAACCCTAACAGTCTAATACTCTAATGAGTTAGTTGACATGTATTTGCAAAGTTACTTACAGTTAGTAGAATGTCTAAAGTGGACTGTCAAAATAAAGTGTAACCAAATATGCAAATAGGTTTAGGTTCACACTTGTAGTTAGGTTCTCTCGGTTCTTTTGGTCTGGACCAAAAAATAAAATGACACATTTAGTCCTGGTTCTCTTAGCGTTCACACTGTCATTTTTAACACTGAACCTAAAGATACAAAGCAAAAAAAAACCTGCTTTTATAACGTATATCTTGAGATGGAACTTATGAAACATCCAAAACAATGCTGTGTGCTAAATGTGCTCCTTGTATGTGCATACATCTGATGATATTTTTTACCAGCCGAGAACTCAAAGAGTCAAGGTATCAAAGGAATCAAAATAGTGCCAGAAATTGCTCCGTTGCACACACAAATGGAAATGCTGTGAGGAGACGCCGTTTCTGATGCCTGTCCTGAACTGTAATAAACAACGCAGCTCCTATAATTAAAAGAACTTGGTATGGTTGGATTCTGTCCTTTCTAGCCTCGCATCTTGTGACATCACACACTATTTTTGTTTTGTTTAGATGTCTTTGGTCCGTGTTCATTTGAATAGGTTCACGCAATCGCACCAGAGTTTGTTTGAATTGAACCAAACCTGACAAGTGTGAACACACCCTTAATGAACCCCTGTGAAATGCAAATGATGATTTGAGGAGAAAAACAATAGTTTATTATTATTGTTTATTAAATCAGATGACCAGATTGCAAAAACGAAGAGTGGGACAAAAGCAAAAAGCCAAGAATCTGCTATTAAAAAAGCTCTTTCCACTAAAGTACTTGTGATATCAAAATCACAGCAAAAGTGTTCAACAAAGGGAAAAAAACATGACGGAAAATTTACAACCAAGTCTGTCAGTGACGGATAACGATTATTCGTAGCACAACCTCTGGATGACACCTGTTTTCCAAAAAAGTTGATCATAAAATTAATTGAAAAGAACACAGAGACTTAAGACAGGCAGACTCGAGCCCAGAGAAAGAGGAAAGCCAAAAAGGCCACGGTTTTGGGTGAAAAGCCACTGTAACATTCAGCATTAGGACATTCAAACCTATCTAGGCAACTAAGTAAGAGAAAGAAAGAGAGAGATCTGAAAGAGTGAGAGGGAGTAGTGATGCAGGAAATCCAATGCCGAGGGCAGTGAGCGTTTGGAGAAGTGAAAGAGTGAGCCAGTGAAGGAGGGAGTGAGAAAAAGTAAGTGAGAGTGGAAGCGAGAGGCTCGGTACCACACGTTAGAGGGGCAGCGCTCAGGTAAGGAGAACTATCTACTGTACGTGAATGCTGTGTGTTAACACACTATGTTCTGACTATATGTGTGTGGAGAGAGGGTGACTATATTGTTAGGGGAAATTCAATATATAGATATATCATGCGCTTTACCAATAAGGACATGTTTGTGTGTTTTGTGCTTGAACGTGTGAGTGTGTGTTGTGCCTCAGAATAACACACTTACCAAAGGACTCTGTAGATTAAAACACAGAAAGAGAGACAGCACATTTATCACTTAAGGTCGTCACACAGCAAAAACAGTGTGTTTGAGACTGTGTGTGTGTGTGTGTGTGAAAGGACATTAGGCTTCAGGATTTCTTTAAAGGTGCACTCAGAGAGGTTATGTGTGTAAGTTTGCGGCATGGGAGTTGTTGAATGTCATGGTTTGTTTCACTGGTCCTGCAGTGACTGCGTGTCTGGACAATTAATTTTTCCCACTGTTATGTTGTGTCTTTTATATGTCTATTGTATCATCTGGTTTCCTTGTTGTTTCTTGTTTACAGATACTTTTATATTTATGTTTTTTAAAGTATATAGTATTTAAACATATATTGGTACCACATTGATTATCGTCCAATACTTGAATTAATTTATTGGTATAAATTATTGATATTTTAACTGTGAATTCAATTTTTTGTTATATTTAGATTACCTCTACCAGCATTTAACACTCACTTAAAGTTATTCTTTAAAAGCACAAATTAATAACACTGTTAGATGTAATCTTTAGCAAATCTCAAAATAAATATCAGATTTCATACTGTAAATTATAATGTTGTGATACATACATTTATCTTTTTAGCATTTAAGATGATTGTTTTTAGCTTTTAGTGTTGTATTTTTAACTTATTTAGACACAGTCATATAGAATTTTAATATTGGGAGCAACGTGAAAATAATTATAGGCTTTCCGTAATCGTATCGGCCAGAATTTTAATATTGTGCATACCTAGTATGTACACAAACGTATTATATTATTATTATTATTAATATTTGTAACTTGTTGCAAGATCAGCAAAACATAGCTGGTCATGTGATCTCAACATGGCTGTCCCCATGAGGAGACTAGCTCCATGTAGAATGAACCACTTTTTATTAAGCTACTGATATGACTCTTCATCTCATGTGAGCGTACATAATTTAAAATATATTTATAAAAAGTACTATTTATTTTTTTAATCAGGAAAATTTGCTTAGTGCACCTTTAAACAAATGATAAGAATAAGAGAACAGAGACTGTAAATCCTTCAGAGCACACACACCTGAGCGTAGTTGTTTGATCCGGCCATGAGTGTGTGTATCTATGGGAAGGAAATCTTTAAACCAGGTGATCTCTGGGTCAGGTGTTCCGCTGGCTGCACACAGCATGGTAGCGGTGCGAGAACGCTCCACTACCTTCAGCTGAGGGCCCATATCAATAGAGGGGAAACCAGCGGGAAGCTGGTCCTCTGAAATAAACAAATACAAACAAACATTACACTCACACCTCTGTTGATATTTGAAATCCCCAAAACAATCATGCCCCCATCCAAATGGATGTTGATAGCTCCGCCCCCAAATTCACAAACACGCTATGCAACACCTCCCATATCATGAGTGTATATGCTCCTTACTGCTAATTAGCTACAAGTATGTTTTGATCCTCGGTCCAAAATGCATTACAATTATATTCTATAGACAGCTCTAATAAGAAATAAAAACCAATGTTTTTTTATAATATGCTGTCAATTTAATAAAAAGTAAAAATTCTCTAGATAATATTTTAAAAATTAGCTTTGGTATAGTGAGAACAAAAAAGCAAGCTGCTGAATTTAGGAAATAACATATTTACAACATGCTTAGTATTTTTAAATTGGTATTTATACATGAAATTATATAGCTACTATTATGCTTCAGGAAGGGAGTCATCATTAAAAAGTAGGGCAGTCAAATCGATTAATCGTATCTAACATAAAAGTTTGTCTTTATATAATACTGTATATGTGTGTGTGCGTGTGCGCATGTGTGCGCGCGTGCATGTATATATATTGGGGGGCGTGCATGTATATATATTGGGGGGCAGTCGTGGCCTAATGTATAGAGAGTCGGACTTATAACCCAAAGGTCATGGGTTTGAATCTCAGGTCCGGCAGGGATTGTCGGTCAGGGGAGTGAATGTCCAGTGCTCTCCCCACCCTCAATACCATGACTGAGGTGAGACCCTTGAGCAAGGCACCGTACCCCCAACTGCTCCCTGGGCGCCGCAGCAATGGCTGCCCACTGCTCCGGGTGTGTGTTCACGGTGTGTGTGTTCACTGCTGTGTGTGTGCACTTGGATGGGTTAAATGCAGAGCACAAATTCCGAGTATGGGTCACCATACTTGGCCACATGTCACTTCACTTCACATATATATATATAATTTTATTACCGGTATATATATATTTATTTATTTTTGCTTTGTGGCATACTGTTAATACTGTTTCCATTAAAGGGTGTACATGGTCTGCAACAACGCTTAGGTAGGTGGTACGTGTCAAAGTAACATCCACAAGGATGGCAGGACCCAAGGTTTCCCAGCAGAACATTGCCCAAAGCATCACACTGCCACCGCCGGCTTGTCTTCTTCCCATAGTGCATCCTGGTGCCATGTGTTTCTCGGGTAAGCGACGTACACGCACCCGGCCATACATGTGATGTAAAAGAAAATGTGATTCATCAGAGCATCCAGTTGTGATGCTCACGTGCCCACTGTTGGTGGTGGACAGGGGTGAGCATGGGCACCCTGACTGGTCGGTGGCTATGCAGCCCCATATGCAACAAACCCCGATGCACTGTGTATTCTGACACCTTTCTATAAGAACCAGCATTAACTTCTTGAGCAATTTGAGCTTCAGTAGCTCGTCTGTTGGATCGGACCACACGGGCCAGCCTTCGCTCCCCACGTGCATCAAGGAGTCTTGGCTGCCCATGACCCTGTCGCAGGTTCACCACTGTTCCTTCCTTGGACCACTTTTGATAGATACTGACCACTGCAGACTGGGAACACCCCACAAGAGCTGCATTTTGAAGATCCTCTGACCCAGTCGTCCAGCCATCACAATTTGGCCCTTGTCAAACTCGCTCAAATCCTTACGTTTGCCCATTTTTCCTGCTTCTAACACATCAACTTTGAGGACAAAATGTTCACTTGCAGCCTAATATATCCCACCCACTAACAGGTGCCGTGATGAAGAGATAATTCACTTCACCTGTCAGTGGTCATAATGTTATGCCTGATCGGTGTATATATGTGTGTGTAAACACACACACACACACACACACACACATTTAAATATGCACACACACATATATAAACAAACTTTTATATTAGATGCGATTAAACGCAATGAATCGATTTGACAGCACTATTAAAAAGTATAAAAAAGTATTTAAAAAAAACCCTGGTTTAATACATAATATCTACAGAATTTATCCCAAAATCAGCATAGAAAATGTGTAAAAAGTGTGCAGATTCAGTGTGGGCCTACAGCTGTATATTGACCATTATATTGGATATTAGTCACAGCATGAAAACAATTATCTACTAATTGGTATTTCTAAAAATTCTGTGTGGTGCTTCACTAAAAATAACAGTAATACTCAGTAATGCCATGTATCAGGCAAGCTTGAGAGAAACACACTTCAGAAGTCCAAGATAAAGCAAAGATTTGAAGAAGCTTCCAGTCAGATCCTGTATCTACCTCGGAGAACACTGAGACGTGTGGAGGCGGTGATCTCTCCTATATCATTAGATGCTACACATTCATATATTGCCTCATCACGTGGAGTCCGAAGTGGCTGCACTCGCAACACAGACCCTGAACCATCCTCAAACTCTATCACCTACAGACAGACAGAGAAAAATGTGTTAGTAACTCCCTTAATAGCTTGTGCGTCTCTATAGACCATGTGCATAGAATCCACAAGTCAGGGCAAATGTGTGAAGTTACAGGAAGTGTACTGTGGGAATCTCACTTTAGTAGTGTTACAACATTATAGTGCTGCTTGCAGCAAATGTGTAAGCAAGCTGTCTGTATGGTTTGTATTCGTGCAGTCGGGGGTCAAGAGTTTACCTCAAATCTCTGGTTTGTGACTTTTTTGCCTTTTCTGCTCCATGTGATTTTGGGCTGTGGATCTCCTGTGGCTTGACATACGAAGGAGGCCACGCCCCCCTGAACACCTATTTGATCTGTGGGCATCCGAGTGAACCGAGGAGCAGCTGCAGAGAAGGACATAGATTGGTGGTTTGTATAAGGTGACCCATAATTAACTCTGACTGGGTCAACACAAGCATAATGTCCCAGTTAAGCGCAGAAGTGTCTTGAGGATGGGGAAACTCCCTTCTACTAATTAAAATCTCCAGAATAAACATTGATAAATGCTTCCATATATATGACTTAAAGGTTAATGGCAGGGTTTAAAATTAACATGCAACAAATGCACTATAATATAGCTAGGGCTGCCCTGTAATTGTCGATTAATCGTCAGTCGACTAGAACAGGCTTAGTCAACCAAAAATTGTATTAGTCGCAGAAGAAAAAAAAACCTTGTGGCAAAGTCACACAGTCCGTGAGGGACAGATCGTTAATGTCGGGTCCTATTAATGCCGTAATTATAGTATGTTGGGCAGGAAATCCAAATGTTCACTTATCATCCATCAACTTCAAATATAGCTTATCATATGAAACATGTAAGTAATAGCAACTTTACATGGCTGCTCTCTCTAATGTTAACCAAGATAAATGTGCGCTATTATTAGGCGCATATCTAAGTGTTTGTGCAGAGTGTGGAAGCTAAAGTATATTGTGCTTACTGCAGGACATGGAGGCGCTGGCGCAATCACTTGCATTTTTTCCTGATAACAGCGGAAAGACCTTAAAATACTCCATCATTTTTGGTCATACAGATAAGAGTAATACATCATTCGAAAGGGTCTAATTTTAATTGCAAGAATAACAAGAAAACGTTGTGCCTTTATTAATAAAGAAAATAGGATGTGCTTTCTGCCATCTCGGTCTCTGTGAACTTAAGCGCATCAAAAAAAAAAAAAAAAACTCAGTGCATATATTTGCCTACAGACTAGAAAGCATGAAATGTCAAGCAATTGTCAACCAATTCAAGTGGAAAACAAATAATCTCAGATTATGTAATCCGTATGAAACGTGCATAAAGGCACATGTACTACTGCGGAGATGACAAGTCAGCATCGTCGACTTCATCTCTGCAGCCGAAAACACAGAAAATATTATCAATAAATTAAGATGTTTAGACAGTCTCCTTTCTGTTTTTTCACGACACATTCATAATCATTGCTTTTGCCAGTCGGCTGTGGCATGCTTTATGCATGCACTTGAGAGCTGATTAGGCTATGTATTATATATAGGCTATACCATTAAAAATCATCATTATGATTTATATGGCTTATTAATAAACACGTGCGATTAGTCGGCTAATCGCTTAAATGAACAACTACTAGTCAACTACAAAAATCTTTAGTCAAGGGCAGCCCTAAATATAACTATAATAAATGCAATATAATAGTATAATAATTTTACTGCTTATACATACATCATGGCATGCACAGTTAAAGGATTAGTCCACTTTTAAATAAAATTTTCCTGAAAATTTCTTCACCCCCATGTCATCCAAGATGTTCATGTCTTTCTTTCTTCAGTCGAAAAGAAATTAAGGTTTTTGATGAAAACATTACAGGATTATTCTCCTTATAGTGGACTTCAATGGCCTCCAGATGGTTGAAGGTCAAAATTACAGTTTCAGTGCAGCTTCAAAAGGGCTTTAAACGATACTAGACAAGGAATAAGGGTCTTATCTAGCGAAACGATCGGTCATTTTCGAAAAAAAATACAACTGTATATGCTTTATAAACAGAAATTAATGGCTTGCACGTGCTTCCGCTTTCCATATTCTCCAAAACGCTTACGCTGTATGTCCTACACTTTCCCGATTCTACTTACGGAACGAACGCGGCGGCAGTTTAATTTTTTTCCGTAAGTAGAATAGGGAACACGTAGGACGTACAGCGTAAGCTTTTTGAAGAATACGAAAGTGCGGTTTTGGCGGAAGCACATGCAAGGCGATCATTTGTTTATATAAAGCATATACATTTTTTTTTTTAAATGACTGATCGTTTCGCTAGATAAGACCCTTATTCCTCGTCTGGTATCGTTTAAAGCCCTTTGAAGCTGCACTGAAACTGTAATTTTGACCTTCAACCGTCTGGAGGCCATTGAAGTCCACTATAAGGAGAATAATCCTGGAATGTTTTCATCAAAAACCTTAATTTTTTTTCGACTGACGAAAGAAAGACATGAACATCTTGGATGACATGGGGGTGAGTAAATTATCAGGACAATTTTATTTAAAAGTGGACTAATCCTTTAAGCCGATAACTATTTTCATGTTTTAAATGCTACTGGTTTAAATAAAATATAACAAAATAAAATATAGAATTTTGTATTTAAGTTACTAAAACTTTATGGGCCAATTGGCAAGAAATTTTTACCTGCATTTGGCGCTTGTTAATTTTAAACCCTGCATGTAACTCTGCATGTAAGCCAATAATTATTTTTTTACATTGTACCAAACATTAAAATTCTATACTATTGTCAAATAAATTAAAAATAAAACACTAAAAACTAAAATCAGTCATTTTAAATGCTGTTTAAAATAAAATAAAATGAAATAAAAATAATATAAAATAATATAAATAAAATAATTATATAAAATGTTATTTAGTTTAGTTTTGTTAGTTTTTGAACCCATCTCAAGACCCTTGCATTCTATACCATTCCATTCCACTACACTCTGTCCTGCTGTTTTTGGATGCAAGAAAGAATCATGTGTCAACAATCCTTAAAAAAAAAAAAAAACCAAGGATTAAAATAATTGCCACATTGACCTCCATCGTTGAAAATTACAATAAACCCGACTTAAAATCATAAAACCTCTTTAGAAATCAGCCTGTGACTTCATGTGTGCATTAAACGTGCATTACAGTTAATACGAAAGTAGATGAGGAAAAGTGCAGATCAGCAGTGTGATTGACGCAGTCTGCAGCGGTTGCTAATCCACTCGGCCTAAGGATGATGTCACATTAATCTGCTCTATAACCCACTGACCAGCAGCTCTAAAATAATGGCATGTGTAAGAAACCAAAAAACTCAGCTCAGGTTCAAACAGAACAATGAAGTGAGAGCGTGGGTGAATGTCCCTTCATCACTCCAGATGATGTGTAATGAAATCTCTTCATCTTCACTTTACATGCTTTAATCCGCACAGGCACAGATAACGTTTACACGAGTGTGCGTGCGACTACTATTAACTATATTTTATTGAAAAGTAATAATTTTTTCTGCATTTAAATTCTTAACTAAAAACACAATGGTATTTTTTTCCTCTTCTACAAAATGCAGGCCTGATTATCTTCTTAAATGCTTTGTCATGGTAATCAAATGAAAATAAAAAAATCCATGTATTAAATGTTGACGTCATTTCTTTACGTAGTCAGCGAAGGCCACAGTTGTCTTGTAAACACCGATCCGGACATTTGGTGCAGCGAAAGAAACAAATGGAGGATAGTATTATAATCCATCCAACGGGTTTAGCATTATGAAATTGCTTAGCATGCTCACAAACCTTATTTTTTTAATTACATACTACATTATAAGCTGCATTAAAGTGTGCCTTTATCCTTTACACTGGTGGGGAGAGGGGAACAAGAATATTTCATGAAAAGAGAGAGTTTCAGAGAATTCTGTCTCTGTTTTATATGTTTTGATGTCTGTGTACTCACTTTGCGTATGCGCCAACTGGAGCACGCTCAGTAGAATCAGTAGTGCCGGCTGGTAGGCGCTTCTGTAGATCATGTGACCTCTGGCCATCGTCTCATTGGCTTGTCTGTTTATGTGGATCACCAAGCTGTAAGTGCACTCATAACCTAAAATACACATGTGAACAAGCAACCATATCTGTCAGTCACATGTGTAGGCCGCAGCACATGACATGAATCGATCACATTAATCAATTAGTACTCTGTGTGTAAGACTTTCTCTGAGGATCAGATAACAAATTACTGAGTGGTCAATCAATGCGTGAACATATCATTTAACATAGAGCCTTCACAGGCAGAGAGCAGTCTAGCTTTCATTAAAGGAATAGTTCACCCATTTACACCCTAATGTTTTTCCAAACTGAATGGGGGACTGTTGAGCTTATATTAAAAAATAAGTGAATGAATGAATGAACATAAAAGAAGACCAAATGACTCATGCTACTGCATATTCAAAGTCTTCTGAAGCCATACAACTTGCTGAAAATCTTACCATAACTTGCGTCATTTGTGTTTAGGTATATTCAAATTTGCTGCCTCAAGGCCAATTGTCATTGACATCAAAACTGCTCTATGCATCTTGATGCATCATTTTTAATGTATAAATGTGAATGACATTTAACAGTTACAGCAAAGGGAAAGATTTTTTAACGACTTTCGTTTTGAGTTTCGATTTCTTTTCACAGAAAGCAAGATATTAAATTTAATGCAAAAAATATATATTTTTATGTTTTTTAAATTATAGTGTTTTTTTAAGCTTGACAGCCCTAGTCCACATTCATTTTCATTTACAGAAAAGTGTCATGAAGACATTCTGCAATAGATCTCCTCAGTGGTCCAAGAAAACAAAAAAAAAGAAATTCAAATTTTTTTTTAAAGAAATTAATACTTCTATTTGGCAAGGATGCATAAAATTGATCAAAAGTGACAGTAAAGACATTTATAATGTTACAAAAGATAATAAATGCAGTTCTTTTGAACTTTCTATTCACCAGAGAATCCTGAAAAATATGCCGTTTCCACAAAAATATTAAGCAGCACAACTCTTTTCAATATTGATAATAAGAAGAAATGTTATTGAGCACCAAATCAGCATATTAAAATGATTTCTGAAGAATCATGTGACACTGAAAACTGCAGTAATAGTTGCTTTGCCATCACAGGAATAAATTACACTTTATTTTAAATTTTAATAATATTTCACAATATTGCTGTTTTTACTGTATTTTTGATAGTATAAATGCAGCCTTGGTGAGCATAAGAATCTTCTTTTAAAACATTAAAAAACTGAATCAACTTTTGAACAAAGGTGTATGTGTTCGGAATGGCATGAAGGTGAAACAATGATGTTCATATTTGGATGAACTATCCCTTTAATTTAGTTCAGAGAATACTGAAAGAAATTGTCCTTCAGCATGCTGAACATTACTAAGCGATAAACTTTAAAACAATCTGCCATTTCTCACACTTTAAAGGATTAGTTCACTTTCAAAAAACATTAATGATAATTTACTCACCCCCATGTCATCCAAGTTGTTCATATCTTTCTTTCTTCAGTCGAAAAGAAATTAAGGTTTTTGCTGAAAACATTCCAGGATTATTCTCATTATAGTGGACTTCAATGGCCTCCAAATGGTTGAAGGTCAAAATTACAGTTTTAGTGCAGCTTCAAAGGGCTTTAAATGATACCAGACGAGGAATAAGGGTCTTATCTAGCTAAACGATCTGTCATTTTCGAAAAAATGTTTTTTTAAATGTATATGCTTTATATAAACAAACAATCGCCTTGCACATGCTTCCGCCAAAACCGCACTTTCGTATTCTTCAAAAAGCTTACGCTGTATGTCCTACGCCTTCCCTATTCTACTTACGGAACAAATGCAGCACCAGTTCTGTTTTTTCCGTAAGTAGAATAGGAAACGCGTAGGACGTACAGCGTAAGCTTTTGGAAGAATACGAAAGTGTGGTTTTGGTGGAAGCACATGCAAGGCGATCATTTGTGTTTATAAAGCATACAGTTGTATTTTTTTTTTAAATGACCGATCGTTTCACTAAATAAGACCCTTATTCCTCGTCTGGTACCGTTTAAAGCCATTTGAAGCTGCACTGAAACTGTAATTTTGACCTTCAACTGTTTGGAGGCCATTGAAGTCCACTATAAGGAGAATAATCCTGGAATGTTTTCATCAAAAACCTTAATTTCTTTTCGACTGAAGAAAGAAAGACATGAACATCTTGGATGACATGGGGGTGAGTAAATTATCAGGAAAATTTTATTTGAAAGTGAACTAATCCTTTAAAACTGTCAGCCGAGTTAGCATAAAAGTTTTTTGGGGGATTGATAAAAAAGGAAACAGCTTAGTTGGACGAACAAAAACTGATAACATCGGTTCTGGTTTTAATTAAAAAAAATTGGGAATAAAAATAACTGGGAAGTTATACAGTTCAGATTATAGCTCTGCAAAACTTTTAAGTAAAAAACAGCATGGAATATATGAAAACACATGACGGCTCCTAAAGGCCTCTCTCTCTCCAGCAGGCTGGAAAACTTTACCGTAAACTCAATAATTATAACATTGAGCCCATAAATGTATAATGTAAGTTACTTCTGAAAATATAACGAAGAGAACGAGAGAGAGAGAGAGAGAGGGAGAAATAGTTGGGTGGGCAGTTGAACAGCACTAAGTAAAAGTTGCATTAAATATGGATGCTGTGCATGGGAGATTGCCACAGATGGGGGGGCGTGTTGGGAATCGCTATGGTAACTCTGCCCCCATGAGCACCATGCTTGTCACATCACATCACATCATTAAGAGAGAGAGTGGTTGCAGACCCCCTCATCCATGCTGCCTCCCCCGTCTCCTATCCATATTTAATTCCTCCACTGCACTCTGATGCTTCCTTCACTTTTACAGTGCTGAGAGAGAAAAGACCACACGTGTCACTTCCTGCAGGGAATCATGATGATGTAGGAAGCGGGAGGCGAAGGAGGGGAATGGTGACACAAACAAACCCCAAATGAGTGTGTGTTTCCACATGTCAGGATTCGACTGTGGAGGAAATGGGTCAATCTGATCTCTGACTCATGTAAAACTGAAGCCCTTCAAACTCCTAAACCTACACACACACACACACACCATCTGCCACATTTGGAAAACACTCCACAACAGCTTAACACAATCCCTAATACACATTATTATCAGGAAAATACGTAGATGTGCGCAAGGCATACGCAAACACACAAATACACTGAGTATATCCACCAAAGATGCGTCTCATCTAAAAATCTATAAGATCACTAATGAAAATGCTTCTATTTTGTATTCTTTTAATATATATATTCCTAATTTAATGAGTATAACAGCTTCAGTAAAAATAATTTTTTTTTACATTATTTAACTAAATAAATAAAGTTCAGAGTCAGATAGAAATTCAAAGTGAGTTTTTTTTTTTTTTTTACCCTTTTGACAGCATGCACTCAAACTGGAATAAACTTCACAAGTCTGAAAATCCATGTTGTTCAGCATTATTTGAAAGAGCATCTTCTGCTTCAATGGAAGCAATAAAATCTGACCTTTTGCACAAAGGTCACAATAGTGCTGACTCTTAGATATATTTTCTTAATTTTTTTTTATATTATAAAATTTCTTCATTTGAAACTTGTAATCCTACAATTAACTGCTAATTTACAGATTAAAATAAGAATTTGAATACCAGATTTTCAATTTGGACTGTGGACAATGTGGATTTTGCGTGCATGTATAATGTGTGTGTGCTTGTGTGGATTATTTTCCTCTCCCCTGTGTTACAGCCATATGCTACTCTCCCTAATCTGCAAAGAACAGAGATCATTATGATAACCTGATATTTCCTGCTTCAAGTCCATTTGTGTCAGAAGTCGATAGCTAAGCTTTGTGGCTACGTCTGTGTGCATGTGAGAGAGACAGAGAGAGAGACATAAGAGACTATTAAAGAAAGCCAACAGCAAGTGTGTATATGTGTGTATTTGTGGAAGAGCGAGATATAGCTGCTGACTAAACAAATTTGCATCTTAATTACTTATGCAGACGCAACGAGTCAAATAATTGATATTTATTACTAAGGCACCAATCATGTTAACATGCACCGACACAATTAGCCTGCAGTTAGGTGATATTTAGTCATGATGAGAGGGCTAACAGCATATCAAACAACAGTGAATGCGTGTCTGTTATGGGCTTTCTTTTGTGAGACACTTGTAGTCCATTGTTAAAGGGATAATTGAACTGAAAAAAAAAAGACACTTCTTTCAGTATTTATTACCCTCATGTCGTTCCAAACTTGTACAGCCTCGTTTCGTCAACAGAACACAAATGGAGATATTTTAAAGAATATCTTGGCTATTCGTTCCCCATAATGAAAGTGAATGGCGGCAGGTGCTATACAGCTCCAAAGTGACAAAAGCATCATAAAAGTGGCCCATATAATTAATCCGATATATTTCAAGTCTTCTGAATCCATACAATAACTATCAGTGACAAACAGATTAAAACTGCAATTATTCACTGAAAATATTGGCTTCCATTCTCAAATGAACTATGGCATCTTTGATAAGTCGCACCAAGCTTTTCAATCACTGACATGCACACAAGCATGCTGATAACTACCAAAATCAGCTTTGAAATTAAAATTGAAATGACCAGTTTTACCAGTTTACATGCAAAACAATAACCTTGCAGTGCAAGAAAACCGTATTTACAAAAAAACCCAGGTTATTTCACAGTGGTAATGCCAAAATGTGAGCATTTATGTATTCCACTCAGTATTCTATGATTTGTGATGTAAAATAATGTGCAGAGTTTTCCAAAATGTCAGTGGGAAACTTGTTCACTCATATTCTCCTCTTATGTTTACAGTTTCTTTTCTTTCGGGTACACGAGATGAGGACACAT
>RJVU01075617.1:5002456-5051207 GCA_003731715.1 Anabarilius grahami
TCAAATGTACAATATATTCAATATATTTCTCCAAAACACACAATTATTGGCACCCTTTTATTCAATACTTTTTGCAACCTCCTTTTGCCAAGATAACAGCTCTGAGTCTTCACCTATAATGCCTGATGAGTTTGGAGAACACCTGACAAGAGATCAGAGACCATTCCTCCATACAGAATCTCTCCAGATCCTTCAGATTCCCAGCTCCATGTTGGTGCTTCTTCTCTTCAGTTCACTTTTCTTTTTTTTTTTTAGGGTTCAGGCCAGGGAACTGGGACGGCCATGACAGAAGCTTCATTTTGTGCTCAGTGATGCATTTTTGTGCTGGTTTTGATGTTTGTTTTGGATCATTGTCCTGATGAAAGATCCAACCACGGCCCATTATTGGATTTCTAGCAGAAGCGGTCAGGTTTAGATTTTTTTTTATCTGTTGGTATTTGATAGAATCCATGATACCATGTATCTGAACAAGATGTCTAGGACCTCCAGCAGAAAAATAGGCCCACAACATTAAAAATCCAGCAGTATATGTGACCAGTCACGGAAAGTAGGGACACAAGTCGGTTCTGGGGCATTTTGAGTTATTCACAGATTCTGAAAGTGTAGTCTCAACGCTTTCCAACGATGTGTAACACATGGAAATCTGATAATATTTGGAGAAGTTGTGGCCATTTGAAGGTAGGCACTCAAAAAAGCTCAAAGGGCAGAAAATGACCTCTAATTTTGCAGTTCTCGCCTGTTCTCACCTGCTGGGAGTAACAAAAGGGCTCATTTACATCTCATTTAGATAAGCCATACCCCCTGTAAAGCTGCATGGTTGCATAGCAACGACAGACGCAACGGGAAAAATCGGACCGCATATTATTAATAATAAAGGATAATGTGCATTGTAAATGTCAGTAATTTATCTTTTTTGACATTAGGAATTTTTGAACAGGATTCTGTGATAACCGTATAGTCCTGGTTTAGACCTCAGTTAGTAGTTAGACCTGGTTTGAGTCAAAGGATTAAAAAAATCCTGTACATTAAACTCTTCAATAAATACTTTTACTTTTGACTTATAACGCACATTTTACGGCTACGGATACTTTATACTTTTACTTACGTAGGAATTTAATCTGATACATTTACTATTACATTAGTAAATCCTTGTTAAGAATATTAAATAGTAACTGGCTAAAATTATTAGCGTCACATTCAATTCAAGAATAGTAGGCTAAGGTTTACATGAGCTAAGTCATTCACACCAGTCAATTCAAGCAGTTGAAGCGTTATTCAAATTAATAGTAGATGCTAACATTACCATCTAAAAGCACATTATAGTAATGGGGGTTTTTGGCAAGTGATACGATGCTAACGATTACAAATAAAATGACAGTCCTGAGCTAGCTAATAACAAAAGACACATTAGATAACGTGTAGCCTACGTGTTCATAGAATGAACACAAAACGACAAGCTTTGATGTTTATGGAAACTCACCCAATAAGAAACAGAAAAGATCTCGCCTCCAATGAAATAAGTTGTTCGGGCACACTTTCTCTTTGTCGGGGTCTTCTTTGTGGATGTAACCATCTCCGAAGTTTGCACTACTATGCGTCTGTTTGCCTCTAAATGTCCAATAATTTGCATGTCCTGCCACTCTTTTTTTCCGCAGCTAAAGAATCCAGCCGTATGTTGTACTTCAAAACATTTTCGGTGTAACGGCCACGGTTCAGCTCGTCTGCGATATTCTTTGCGGCGTCCATCTTCATTAAATTTTGATATCAGGTAGAGTACTAAGTAAACACGCTTCCCTTGGAGGGCGGCGGCAATAACAAAAGAACCTAAAACTGCTACCTAAAACACGGAGATGCTTCTTCGTGATCTCAACTAACAGATTCTGCAAAAAAACGAAAATCACCCATTTTGAAAAAAAAACGCTTCTTTCTCAGTTTGCTCAATAGTTGTGCTGCCGACTTGTGTCCCTGCTTTCCGTGACGGGTCACATATTTAACCGTGGGCATGGGGTACTTTTTATCCATGTGTGCACCAAACCCATCTGGTGGGTTGGCTGCCAAAAAGCTATTTTTTTAGTTTCATCTGACCATGGAAGCCGGTCCCATTTGAAGTTTCAGTCTTGTCTGACAACTGAATATGCTGGAGATTGTTTCTGGATGAGAGCAGAGGATTTTTCTTGAAACCCTCCCAAACAACTTGTGGGGATGTAGGTGCTGTTTATATATACAGCTCTGGAAAAAATTAAGAGACCACTCCAAGTTCAGAAATCAATGTTAAGTGGTCTCTTAATTTTTTCCAGAGCTGTATACATTTTTTTAGGCTTTCTGAGACTCAAGACTCAACTAATCTCTGCAATTCTCCAGCTGTGATCTTTGGAGAGTCTTTGGCCACTCAAACTTTCCTCCTCATTAGGACGATTTAGACACAGGTCCTCTTCCAGGCAGATTTGTAACATCTTTAGTTGATTGGAACTTCTTATTTATTGCCCTGATGGTGGAAATGGGGATTTTCAATGCTTTAGCTATTTTCTTACAGCCTTTAGCTATTTTCTTACAGCTCAACAATCTTTTTCTGCACATCAGAACAATATTCTTTGGTTTTTCTCATTGTGATGAATGATTACGGGAATTTGGCCTTTGTGTTTCTTCATGTTTACACATCATGGCTGGACAATATCATGTTCATGATCACCCTGGTGTGCTAAAAATTTTTTTAAAATATGAATGGGAATATACTTCAGAGATATTTTACTCATAAAAAATTATAGGGGTGCCAATAATTGTGGCCAATGCGTTTTGGAGAAAAACATTTATTTTCACAGTGTGATTTCCCCACCACTTTCAATTCTTTTCCTTCAATGAAAGGTTCGATCTTTGCTAATTTTATGAATTAAAGATCAAAAGGATAAACTGCAGATTTATTTTTAAAATCTAGCAGTGTCGATTGGTTTATTCTTAAGCAGTTTTATGCCAATAAAGGAAAATGGTTTAATGCGTTAGCATGACCACAGGTGTTTTCAGCTTATTAAGCATAATCGTTTTAAGAACATGCACGTGAATGCACTCACTGACGTTCAGTCACAAGATTTGAAAAAAAAAAATGCTGTTTGATGTCAATAAATCTGCCACATATGATTTTATGGTGCTTTTTGTCATTTTGGCATGTAAACAAACTCATCTGAGTTCAGTCACAAGATATGCGAGAAGCAATGCTGCTTGATATCATTGACATCAAACCTAACACAACATCTAAATCTGGCACAGTGCTTTTTGTCATTATTGAGCACTTTCATTATATGGAAAGGATTGACCAGGATATGCTTAAAAAATTCACCTTTTGTGCTCCACACAAGAAAGTAAGTCACATGGGTTTGGAATTTAATAAGAATTTGGATTGACTATTCCTTTAACTTTTCCTTCCCTGTATTTCATGTGAAAAAATGAACGAGGATTACATAGGCTTTGAAGTGAACTTTGAAGTGAACAAGCCACTAAACTCTTAAAAAAACTCTCAAACTGAGCGATGCACTCTTATTTTGCTGAACCACATCAGTTTTTAACTATTAAATCAATTTGTCCTCTAAGAGTCCATAGACATGTCTGGCAATTTAAAATGTAGCTTATTAACTATAGATGGACCTGAAATGCCATAAATACGGCTGCTGTACTATTAATTCTGTACAGCAGGGGTCTTCAATGGGAAGTTTGTGACAGTACTGCAGTAGTTGTTGTGAAAAATATGGTGAATAAACTTTAATTCAATCAAAGCTTAAGTTAAGAAAAAGAATTTCAGCTAAATGTTTTATTGTCCCTCCCAAAATGTAAGCATCATAACAATGTAAGCATCAAAACAAAGTATATAAATACATTAAAGGATTAGTCCACTTTTAAATAAATAAAATTCATTTTCGAAAAAAATACAACTGTATATGCTTTATAAACACAAATGATCTTATTTTTATCTTATTTTCGTTTTTTTCCGTAAGTAGAATAGGGAAGGCGTAGGACATACGGCGCAAGCGTTTTGAGGAATACGGAAAGCGGAAGCACGTGCAAGCTGTTAATTTGTGTTTATAAAGCATATACAGTTGTATTTTTTTTTTGAAATGACCGATCATTTCGCTAGATAAGACCCTTATTCCTCGTCTGGTATGGTTTAAAGCCATTTGAAGCTGCACTGAAACTGTAATTTTGACCTTCAACCGTCTGGAGGCCATTGAAGTCCACTATAAGGAGAATAATCCTGGAATGTTTTCATCAAAAACCTTAATTTCTTTTCGACTGAAGAAAGAAAGACATGAACATCTTGGATGACATGGGGGTGAGTAAATTATCAGGAAAATTTTATTTAAAAGTGGACTAATTCTTTAATTTGTTATGATATGCATGTTATTAAAGGTCAGACTTCAAATGTAAAAGGGGGTTCCTGCTCTGTCTTTTATCCACCAGGGGGTCCTTGATCTGTAAAAGGTTAAAGTCTGCTGATCCTCCAAGTATTCTGTTTATTCACGTAGAAGACTAGTGAAACTTGTTTATATTTGTTTGCACAAATACATGTAGTGTGTGTGTGTGCCTCGTGTGACGACCCTGAGTGTTCTCCTTACCTGTTGGTGGCAGACTGTGGGAGTTTTGCGTCACTCCCCATGTTAATTAATTAATGACAATTAGGGGTGTAGACTATATAAGGTCTTTGGGTTGTTCATTGAGGTTAGCACTCTCGGTGGGATGGTTCTCCCAGGAGCAGCTCTTGACCAGAATGTGACATCTCTCTAATTTTCTTTATTTATATACATTTCTTATATCATGTAGCTTTAAGATTTTGTTATTGTTATTTTGTTGTTATTTCCTTTGACTCTTTATTTTTCCCTAGACTTATGTTTGTTATTTGTGATTATTGTTATGTTTGTTAAAATCAATAAATTAATTTGTATTGATTGAACGGTGGTGTGTTATCCCTTTTTTATGTTGTGGCTTGAAACGAGCTGGCCGTAACACTCAGTACAGAACATGGTAATAACGGCAGTTACATAAGGTGATTTTTAGCATGTGTTTCCCAATGTTTGTTCCCTAACACACAAAAACGCACACTGAATCTGATATAATCACTAACTAAAAAAAGAGAGATTACCATAGAGTACTAGGTACCTAGTACACTGGAGTCAAGTCCAAGTTTTCTCATTTTCAAACAGCTTCTTTAATATGCATCCCATCACATGAGCACTCAAACATATAACAGCAAGGAAAAAACATTCTTTGGCCATATGGCCGCTGTAACACAACACAAGAACATGTAAGTGTGTTACAAACACAAATTCTACAAAACCCCTCATTAAGTCTCTGTACAACAGATGCAGCTGTCAGGGCAAGAGACAGATGAGGACAAAATGGCATGTAGATGTGGGACAGTCTCGCTGGCAGGCACTCATTGCCTTGACGACGCAGAACTCCAATTAGAGTTACTTTGACATGGAGCAGCTGTGACAGTTAACAGGTACACACATCTGTCTCACCCTGGCGAAAAGTGACCCGAAGCTTCTACATATGGAACACCCTGTGTGACACGATCACATGGGTCTTCTGCGTATTCCAAGTGACTTCTGTTGTACTTCAATTCAACATTTAAAGACCTTCTAGATGTCACATTTCACCAAACAAAGAATTATTGATTTGTTCAACAAACAAACAAAAAGAACTGCTTGTCTGGACGTTTTAGGCAACCTAAATAGTGAAGAACTTGAATAACTTTATACCATGGTCTGTCTAAATATTTGATTCTGATTGGCTGGAAGGTGTGCATTAAAACCGTTTAAAGCACAGGTAGTTCCAGTCAGTTTAATCATCGCTCTATATCACTCTGCACTCTATCAGAGATCGCACAGCACAAACACAAAAAAATTATGAAAGCTGCTATTAATAAAATACTGAATTGCTATGGTACATTATATTTCTCAGCAACAAGGGGTAAACATCGTTATTTTTGAAGGAATTAAACTCACAGCTTCATTATTAGTAGAGAATGATGAATCGATGATTAATTCAAATAAATGCAATAATTCATTCATTCAAATAAATGTAATCTTACCACACTACTATATCTCTGTGTCTAATTTAAAGTGGGCAGAATGCTAGATCTAATGAGCCGTAACTTACGAAGCCCCGTACATGATATGCAGGAACAAAAAAAATAGGCTTAATCATGCACACAATTTATAAATCGAGGGAACGAAATAGTAAATCGTGCGCACAATTTATTTTTTTTCCCTGCATACCACGTGCGGGGCTCCGTAGTAAATGATGAAAATGTAATTTTTATACTTCCGGTCAAATATTGCGCTGCAAACATCAATAACAGCTTTAACTTGTCGATGCTGGCAAATGACCATGGCACAGTGGGTACGGAAAGTATTCAGATCCCCTTAAATTTTTCACTCTTTGTTATATTGCAGCCATTTGCTTAAATCATTTAAGTTCATTTTTTTTCCTCATTAATTTACACACAGCACCCCATATTGACAGAAAAACACAGATTTGTTGACATTTTTGCAGATTTATTAAAAAAGAAAAACTGAAATATCACATGGTCCTAAGTATTCAGACCCTTTGTTGTGACACTCATATATTTAACTCAGGTGCTGTCAATTTCTTCTGATCATCCTTGAGATGGTTCTACACCTTCATTTGAGTCCAGCTGTGTTTGATTATACTGATTGGACTTGATTAGGAAAGCCACACACCTGTCTATATAAGACCTTACAGCTCACAGTGCATGTCAGAGCAAATGAGAATCATGAGGTCAAAGGAACTGCCTGAAGAGCTCAGAGACAGAATTGTGGCAAGGCACAGATCTGGCCATGGTTACAAAAAAATTAGACCAAGATAGAACTTTTTGGCCTTAATTCTAAACGGTATGTGTGGAGAAAACCAGGCACTGCTCATCACCTGTCCAATACAGTCCCAACAGTGAAGCATGGTGGTGGCAGCATCATGCTGAGGGGGTGTTTTTCAGCTGCAGGGACAGGACAACTGGTTGCAATCGAGTGAAAGATGAATGCGGCCAAGTACAGGGATATCCTGGACGAAAACCTTCTCCAGAGTGCTCAGGACCTCAGACTGGGCCGAAGGTTTACCTTCCAACAAGACAATGACCCTAAGCACACAGCTAAAATAACGAAGGAGTGGCTTCACAACAACTCCGTGACTGTTCTTGAATGGCCCAGCCAGAGCCCTGACTTAAACCCAATTGAGCATCTCTGGAGAGACCTAAAAATGGCTGTCCACCAACGTTTACCATCCAACCTGACAGAACTGGAGAGGATCTGCAAGGAGGAATGGCAGAGGATCCCCAAATCCAGGTGTGAAAAACTTGTTGCATCTTTCCCAAAAAGACTCATGGCTGTATTAGATCAAAAGGGTGCTTCTACTAAATACTGAGCAAAGGGTCTGAATACTTAGGACCATGTGATATTTCAGTTTTTCTTTTTTAATAAATCTGCAAAAATGTCAACAATTCTGTGTTTTTCTGTCAATATGGGGTGCTGTGTGTACATTAATGAAAAAAAATGAACTTAAATGATTTTAGCAAATGGCTGCAATATAACAAAGAGAGAAAAATTTAAGGGGGTCTGAATACTTTTCGTACCCACTGTATATGTGGGATAATTCATGGCTAGCTGTGCATTAAACAATCTGAATGCATTCCATGGCTGTGTTTACACTGCAAGTCTTAATGCACAGATCTGATCTTTTAATCATATCTGATTTTTTGTTTGTGGGGGTGGAGTGGAACCCAGCCCACATGCCCGCCACTGAGGTAAAGCTACCACTGGTGTCTGAAAATTGAGGACTGTTTGGAAGAGGAGTTTACTCAAAGTCTCATGTCCCCGCTGGTTCCTTCCAGTCTAAAATCTCCTGCGTCTCCTGTGTGTCAACCCAGCCTCCCTCTCTCGCCTCCTCTAATGTCTACCAGTTCTCCAGTCCTGGCTTCGCTGGTTTCTCTCAGCCCCTCAGCACTTCCTCAGTTGGCTCCATCATGTGCTGCTGATACACTTCAGGTCTTCCAGACCTCAGCTTGCTCTAGATCAGAGGATCCCTTGTCTCCACATCTAGCCATCGAGCACCGGGCTCCACCTCAGCCCTCCAACCCTGCGGTTTCACCTGGGCACAACACTCCCTCAGCTACACCATGGACTGCCATTCCTCAGGCTCCATCGGGCTCTCTTGTCCTTCTGACCTCACCTCAGTCCATCGACGCTCTGTCTCTGCCTCGGACTTCCGGGTCAGCGGCCTTGCCTCGATCATCCACCCCTCTGGCTTCACCGGGCTCCTCCTTCCCTCCAGATCGGCCATTGTCCTCGCTCACTCTGTCTCCGCCCCGGTCTGCCAAGCCCATACCTTCGCCTCAGTCGCGTCCACCTGCGGCTCCACCTTGGCCCTCCGGAACTTCAGCATCACCCTGGCTCTTTCGCTGGTTGGCTCCGCCCTGGTTCCCTTTTTTACTGTCTCCACCTCAGTCAGTCGTCCCCCTGGTTCTGTCTCTGCACCCCAGGTCTACTACAGCATGGCTCCTCCCGCCTTCGGCTCCACCCTGGACTGTTATTTTGTTTTGTTTTTCTCTCAAGCTTCATGTCCTCCAGGAGCCCCTCCCATCCTCCCTCCTAGTACTCTTTTGTGGCACGAGGACATGCCTTCCAGGAGGGGGAGCTACTGTCAGGGTTATGCACTGTCTAGTTTACTTTTGAGTTTTGGTTCATTCCTCATTGTTTTTCCCATTGTCTGTTCCCCCTTGCCTTATCTGTTACCATAGTCATTAATTGAGCTATCCAGGTGTTGTCTGTTATGTTAACGATCTTGGTGTGTTCTTAAGCCCTCAGTTTGCTCAGTTCTGTGTTCCGTGTCATCTATGTAATGTGTTTGTGATTCTTCTGTTGTCATCTGTGGATTAGTCTATTAAAACCTGTTTCCTTTTGAACTATTTGTCTTTGTGCGCTATTTAACTACAGCCACTTGTGACACCTTTAAGTTGCAAACATTATTCTGTAGAGTTCTGTTGACATAATAATGTTGATCATTGCATCAACTTAATATCATCTGTAATTTAACCTCAAATTTCTGCGTTAATTGGCTTTTCTTTTTTTTTCTTTTTTTTTTAAGTACTTAATGAAATAGTCTTGATAACTTCGGAAATTAGGCAGTGGATTTCTAGTTCCCAGCATGCTTTGCATAAGACTGGATAAGGAGAATAAATGTTGAAATTAAGTGTTTAATTTATTTGATTTTAGTAAAAGGAAAGACCTGTTAGTGTTTAATGCTGTTATGTTTGACATTTAAAAGAGTTTCTGTAATGTTGAAGTATTTGTGGTTACCATTGTGCTGAAGAGTAGATTCATGAAGGCGAACACTACATTGACTATAAGCAATGATGGCGCTAATGCCAGTGACAAGTAAAATCTTACTTGTTCATTAAATATACATGTTAAATAAGTTATGCTAGCATGCGCTATGATAGCTGTTGATTTGAACTGAAATAGATAAGATAATTGGTTCCAGGGCTACAACTCTGGTAGTTGGAGCAACTTAATGTTTTTGAGTAATCAACTTAAACATTTGTGTTTATGCTACAAATTATTAAGTTCCTCTAACTCAATGTAGCTTATTGGTTGAACGTAAATTCACTCAAAGTTGTCATAACTCAAAATTTATGCAAACTTTTTTTTTTTTTTTTTTTGAGCCAACACATTATTTTTTAGAAGTGTAGCTCCTATTTCATTATAGGATGCATTTCATGCATTAATTATTGCTATAAATGATTAAAATAGGAAACAAAAAAATGGATCTGAATACCCCCAAAATACATATTTTGAGAATAGATGCTTCTTAAATAATTTTTTTTTAAAACACACACTTGAGAAGACAAAACATTGCATAAATTGATTACCATAACTTAATATTTTATATCCTACAAGTGGGATTTGCAGCACCAAACTAAAACAAAATATAATCAATATAACTAAAAAGCCATTTTAAAGTACCTGATCACTAGTGACTGAGAACTATTCTTTTTATACTATATTTGTCATGACAAAGTCACTGTATTTCAAAATTCAGTGGAACATGAAATGCAAAACATAATACATAAGGTACTTTCCATCTCCATATAGTGGGCAGTAAAACTAGCAATAAAACTGCCTCTAAACCACAGATACCATGGATAGTTCTAAATAAGTTCCAAAGAGGAATGGGCCAGCCTTGGATCAATCAGTCTTCTCAATTCAACAGAAACAGTGCTGCAAGTAACAATGTGTTCCTTTATGTGGCATGAAGACCATAACTATTACGGTGTAACTGAACAGACTGAACTGGAACACATGAAATTACAGTCATTATGATAAATACCCTATAAGTGGTTTAACTTATTCTAAAATATATAGCTTGATATTCAGGACATTCTCAAACCTCAGTCATACAACGAAAAGGTGTCATGTCTCAGACTAAAAGGCTTCGGTCATCGGACAAAATGGCATCGCCTCCAGATTGAAAGGCTTCAGGTCTCAGGAAAAACGACGTCAGGTGTCGGGTCTTGTACAATTAGGCATCAGACGAAACTACCTCAGAATAAAAGGCTTCAGACGAAAAGGCATCAGTTTTTTTTTTTTGTATAACTTTCTATTGGCTTTTGTCCCATCATAATGCTATCCTTCAGTTATCTTTTTTTTCTCCCCCCTTTTTATATTTATCTGTAACTATTACCAAATTGAAGCAAGGTGTGTGTGCCTGCATGTTAATTATGTAGAATCTATCTATTGATGGTATTCATGTAGGCTATTTATGTAATCCCTTAGCAATGTTCTTTATTTGTTGTTACGATATATACGGTTGTAAGAAAAAGTATGTGAACCACTTGCAGAATCTGTGAAAATGTGAAAAAATTTTACAAAATAAGAGAGATCATACAAAATGCATGTTATTTTTTGTTTAGTACTGTCCTGAGTAAGATATTTTACATAAAAGATGTTTACATATAGTTCACAAAAAAAAAAAAAAAAGATGAATTTATTCAAATGGCCCCATTCAAAAGTTTGTGAACCATTGGTTCTTAATACCGTGTGTGGTTACCTGGATGATCTATGACTGTTTTTGTGATGGTTGTTCATGAGTCCCTTGTTTGTTCTGAGCAGTTAAACTGAACTCTGTTCTTCAGAAAAATCATCCAGGTCCTGCAGATTCTTCAGCTTTTAAGCATTTTTTGCATATTTGAACCCTTTGAACCCAGCAGTGACTGTATGATTTTAAGATCCATCTTTTCACACTGAGGACAATTGAGGGACTGAAACACAACTATTAAAAAAAGGTTCAAACATTCACTGATGCTCCAGAAGGAAACACGATGCATTAAGAGTTGGGGGGTGAAAACTTTTGAACAGGATGAAGATGTCCACATTTTTCTTATTTTATTGAAATATCATTGCTTTTCATTTAGTACTGCCCTCTGGAAGCAACAGAAGATACTTGCATGTTTCCCGGAAGAAAAAATAAGTACAATTTACCTTGATATTCAAATTCAAAAGTTTTCACTCCCCAACTCTTAATGCATTGTGTTTCCTTCTGGAGCATCAGTGAATGTTTGAACCTTTTTTAATAGTTGTGTTTGAGTCCCTCAGTTGTCCTCAGTGTGATAAAATGGATCTGAAAATCATACAGTCACTGCTGGAAAGGGTTCAAATATGCAAAAAATGCTTAAAAACTGAAGAATCTGCAGGACCTGGATGATTTTTCTGAAGAACAGAGTTCAGTTTAACTGCTCAGAACAAACAAGGGACTCATGAACAGCCATCACAAAACAAAAAAACAGTCATAGATCATCCAGGTAACCACACACAGTATTAAGAACCAATGGTTCACATACTTTTGAATAGGGCCATTTGAATAAATTCAGCTTTTTTTGTCTTGTGGACTATATGTAAACATCTTTACATATACAAAAAATAACATGCATTTTGTATGATCTCTCTTATTTTGTAAATTTTTTTCACATTTTCACAGATTCTGCAAGTGGTTTACATACTTTTTCTTACAACTGTATATATATATATATATATATATATATATATACAGTACTGTGCAAAAGTCTTAGGCACGTCAGTATTTTTACCCCATAAAAAGGTTTTAAGCCAGTTATTTATATCTTTTGCAGTAGTGTCAGTAGTAAATATCAGTTCATATTTCCAGACATTCATTTTGCCATTAATTGTAATAATCCAGTGAGATTTTTGAATACACAAGGAGTCTGACAACAGCTGGTGCTCCACACGGAGATCTGATCTCACCATCATTGAATCTGTCTGTGATTACATGAAGAAACAGATGCAACTAAAACAAACTAAATCCAGAAGAACTGTGGCTGTGTGTCCAAGACGCTTGAAGAATCCGACCTGCAAAGCTACCTGAAAAACTATGCGCAAGAGTACCTGGACAAAAGCTGTTTTAAACGCAAAGGGTGGTCACACCAAATATTGATTTGATTTAGGTAATAGAAGTTAATTGATAAATGAAATCTATTTATGACAGTATTTTTGAAAGCATCCTCACTTTACAGCATTTTTACACAAGTGCCTAAAACTTTTCACAGTACTGTAGCGTTGCAGGAAGGTTTCTTCAAGCGTCTTGGACACACAGCCACAGTTCTTCTGGATTTAGTTTGTCTCAGTTTCATCTGTTTCTTCATGTAATCACAGACAGATTCAATGATGGTGAGATCAGATCTCAGTGTGGAGCACCAGCTGTTGTCAGACTCCTTGTGCATTCAAAAATCTCACTGGATTATTATAATGAATGGCAAAATGAATGTTTGGAAATTTGAACTGATATTTCCTACTGACACTACAGCAAAAGATATAAATAACTGGCTTAAAACCTTTTTTGGGGGTGAAGATACTGACATGCCTAAGACTTTTGCACAGTACTGTATATATTGGGGGGGGGGGCGAAGGTACTGTAAGCTATAGGGTACATGATGATATTTTATTCTTACAGCTTTAAATATTACACTGGTTAGGTTCTACACAGAAAAGAACATGGCAATTTTCACATTGGTCTGCAGAAAAACAGAAATTATCTGAATTAAAATGTGATCGACTCTCTGACAGTAGGTGGCGCTGGAACAGCAGAAATAAAGCCGTTTCCTTGGTAACCTCTGTACACAAAGCAGCTGTGATTATAACAATGCAGTATAATAGCTCGAAAGATTTTTTATTTCCCTTTTGAAAATTAACCATGGTTTTACTACAAATAAAACAAAAAACATGGTTATTTTAGTTAACCATGGTAACCACAAATTAACCATGGTTTTGCTACACTATAGTTTATGGTATTTGTAGTAAAACTATTGTTATAAAAATAGTATCAATCTGACAAAAAAAAATCATAGTTACCACACTTTTAATATAATAAAACTGGTTAATTTTCATAAGTGTTCACGATAGTCTGTAATTTAGCTAACTTTTCATACATACAAATAAAACTAGCGAATAATACAAATTTACAAAATAATTTGATATGTTTTATACAACTTAGTGTAACATTTAACAGTTAGAACACTGCATGCATGTGACGTCACATTGAGGCGGAGCAATTCGCTTCCTTAAGTCAGTTCGTCTGATGCTTTTATGTCTGATGCTTTTATGTCTGATGCCTTTTTGTCTGAGGCCGTTTTGTCCGAGTTCGTTTTGTCCGATGACTGAAGCCTTTTAGTCTGAGACATGAAGCCTTTTCGTTGTATGACTGAGGTTTGAGAATGTCCTAAAATGGACACCATACATGAGTGATTTTGTTCAGTGTTTTTTGTGAATCAGGTGCGCTCTTTTATTAAAACAACTTGTCAGAATAACTTGCATTTCCTACCACATTAAGCCATGGTGCTTATGTGAGTAACAATTGTTTGCTGTTTGTGCTCACATTTGGCTGAACTATCCAAAAAGAGAAAAAATTCTTTAAAAAAAGATCTGAAGCAGGTTCATGAATTGTACATCACTACAATCACCACTCTTTGATGTTTAGCTTAAGGAAATGTAGCTCGAAAATGCTTGCATCCTGCAAGATCTCTGTACAAGTTCATGGAACCTCACATACTATACAAACTATTTTTAAATGATAAATTCTTCAATATTAATGTACTTTCTCTTATTTCAGCTTTTTGTACAAACAACTCAAAGCTATTTATAGGTTAATTTATTGTGTGACTGTTTACTTCCTGACAAGCCGAAATACCAACAATGGCTGTTAATGGCATATATTTGGGGCAGAGTTATGGCAGATGGAAAGAAATGTTTGGAAAACTTGTTTGAAGACAACATTTTGCAATGCCATTTGGTGAAACAGTGTCACTGAAATGACATGATGTGTCACCATAAAAATGTTTATACCAGTAAGCATAATGACTGAAAACATATGTGACATAAGAGAAGTGAAAATAGCCTCCCAGATACTTATGCTAATGCTCAAAACATAGACTACAAGTAAGAGATAATGTACAGTCCGCCAGTCGTTACTGCAAAATAAACCCCACTTTCTGATCACCCTGTTGAGCTTTACTTTGCAATAATGACCATCTCTGTAAATTATCTGACTGTACATTATCCCACTTATTACACAGCTACTTGGAAAATAAATAAATAAATGGACATGAAAAATTGATTTGAGTTTAAATTCTTTTGTCATGCAAGAAGAAAAAGACAAAAGAGCTAAACAAGAAACAGCTTTGTAGGAAATTGGATGTCAAATGTTCAGTTTAGCAGTCATTTGAAAAAATGAATGAAAGAATGAATGAATGAAAAATACAGAATGCAACTAAATATTCTAGAGAGCCATGCTTTATTCTACCCCTTATCTGTAAGCAACAATCCTGTTTCCTGTCTGTGATCCTCCTCATGCTGTGAGCTGATTGTGTATGCGCAAATATTACAATAATATAGTCACAGCCACATTTTTCTGGCAACATTTTTCTGGCCCTGAGGCACTGATGAACAATTGTAAAACTTTTGTACAAAAAAACCCACGTTTTATATTAAACATTATGGTTTCTTTATGAAAGATTTACAAATTTACATCAAATAACAGAAAAAATAAATATAACATTTTCTGACTGAATATTCTATTCTACAAGTAAGTTTGCGAAATCCTATTCTTTTTAATTGTTGGTCCACATTAGACATCCACCAAACGGACGTCTTTGCACTTCGTCTCGCTGTTTTTTAGCATCTCGCGCCATGAGCGTTGGGTTCTTTAATACTCTACTGTCAAGTACAAAAATTTTCGGTTCTATTCCATTGTGCTTCATCTAGCTGATTTCAACCAAATGTATCACACGTTGATGACTCCATACTCTTTTTTTATCTCTAATCGCTCAACAGTAGCTTTAAGCACAGTAGTACAGCCAAACATAATGTATGGAATAAATACAGTTTTGTACCAATTGAGCCAGTCAAAGTCCCATGAACTTGCATGAAACTCAATCATGCTTGCCCCGGTCCATCAGGCTATCTACTGAGTAGAAGTTATTCTCAAGAAGGTTAGAAATCATATCCAAAAAGTAGCCTTGAACCATACGATTTTGACAGTAATGCACATGCAGAACACTTGAGCTGATCAAGCCTTAAGCACTGAGCACATCAGTGCTATTAAAGTCTTCTCCAGTTTCAGGAAGAGATTTTACAGCTCACTTTCAGCTCAGTGTCATAAGCACAACTTTCACTAGAAGAAGCACTTAGGACCCACACCTACAAATGGTATCAGAGATGCACGTCTGTGCAATAAGACAGGGATTGTGCCTCTGTGATGTCTACATTATTAATATAAACCATATGCCACTGAAGCTGAGGCAACCAGCTTTTCAAATAGAGCAAGTTTTTAAGTGTGCTCTGAGCAACCCTTAGTCTGCAGGTATGGAATGAAATAAATTATTCAAAACTTAGAAAATCACTCTCTCTCTTCCTCCATCTGTCATTTTCTCATTCTGGCTGCTCATGCTCTGGGCATTACAGGTCAAACATTTACACCTCAGACCAACCACCAAACTCTCTGCTCCTTTCCGTTCTCTTGCATATGCAAACCTTAATACCCTAACATCATAATATCCCTCATTCTCTCCCACCCTCCCCCTTCAGTCTCTTTCACACACTAAGAGCATTACGAGGTATAGCAAAAGTCATCACATATAATCCCCTTCCATGTGAACTTTGTTCAAATGTAGAGTCATTCAGTTTATTGGTCCATTAAGAATATGCTTTTAATGATCCATGGAGAACATTCCGTCATAAACAGTAATACTTTAAGCTCAGCATAATGCCTCCGAGCACTGGGTTCCCCGAACATCACTGAATGAAGGGAGTAGTGGGGAAACCACAACAAAAATGCATGTCATTTAAGACAATAAGGCCAATTGCAATTGCCTACATTATAATTTCACAAAATATGCTTGTATGTATATATATATATATATATATATATACACACAGTATATATATATATATATACACACACACACACACGTTTGTGTGATTTTGCAAAAATATGACAAATAGAAATATTAGGAACATGATGCAATACTCCTTATCATTATGTTGATATGCTTGCAAAGCAGCACCCAAAAAAGTGGGAATGTGCATGCAATATGGTCTTCTGTATTAGCCTGCCTATGATTTAAAAAAAGAAAGAAAAAGGATTGACTATCGATTCACATAATTGTAGCTCGAGTGGATGACTGATCATAACAATGAAATTTTGTCATTTCCTCCATAATAACCAGGGAGCGGATGAGGCTTCTACTCCTCGCCTACCTGATCAACATCGCTGTCGGGTTCAGGTTTTCATTCGGGTCTCACCGGCTCGGTACCTTCGCGAATTCATCTATAAGCACCAGAGATATAATCCAGAAGCCCGTCCTCTCCTTTCTGAGGTTCACCGGTGCAGGGCTGAACTATAAAAAGCACAACAGCGGAGGAAGCACTGCGTGTTTCCAGCGCTCGTAAAGAGCTCGCAGGTCTCTCTTTTTGATGATGCTGATGCTGTGTGTGCAGCCGAGCGCGCGAGCATACGAAAGCGCTCGCGCACACACTCACGCGCCGCGGAATATGAGGGGACGGGCTCGAGGCAGGACAGAGCGGCGGCAGCAGCAGCAGCGACGGCGAAGTGACGTCAGGTGCCCCGGAATGAAAATTATTTGGAGGAATTGCATTTGCACATCGGAGAGACTTAAGGTAAACGTCCAGAAACCAGGCCAGTCAAATTTGACAGTTTGTAAAGTGACCGTCCAGGGTATTAATCCTTTACATCCTTATTCAGAATGTTTTTAAATTTTGGTTTGTACTGAGACCATATGGGGCTGTTTTAAAAGGCCTATGTTAAAAAGGAATTATTAGATAGCCTATATTAAAGCCTAATATTAATGTGTGACACAGGCCTGATAACTATTTAATGTATACAGTATAGGCTAATAATTTGAATTGGAAAAAAAGCAGGTGTAAGTTGTCACAATTTATCCCCCAATTAAACAGCGTATTACAGGCTTTTCAGGAAAACATAAACAGTAAAACAATTTTGAAACACAAAATATTATAAATATATATGTAAAATTTGACAACCTGTACCAACCAGCACAGTTCAGCCTTTCTGTTAAAACAACTGTGCATGATGTGGTTTAATTGTGTTCACTAATTGCCCAACTATATAAAAAAAAAATGATATTGAAATTTTAGTTTGTAGGACAGAATTCAAAAAATATTTTAATGTAAGACAGTTTAGAACTAAATGCCTAAAACCAATGTGAATACCACTAATAATACCAGTAATAATATTAATGTAAAGTAGTCCTATATAAAATAAACTGCAATATATCATAATATTATAATATATTATTACAATAATATATAANAATATATAATATAATATAATTATATATTATTACAATATTATAAATGTAATATATATTGATATTATTATATAATGATAAAATATGAATAAAATACTTTTCTGCCTCATCGAACGGAATTTAAAAAATCACTGTTTTCAAACATGTTTCCCCCAAACACTAAACCATCTGTCACTGGTCAAACAAATAGATAGTCCCACCCCCAAACTCATGTTGGCTTTCTCAGAATGCTCAATGAATGGCTTACTTATTATTGTTATGCAAATATGTTAGAAGGACATATTTTAAAATATATATGTTTAAATTACATATTGTTATATAGTGTTTTTATGTTCCACACAAAATGAAAAAAAAAAAAAGTTTCTTTTTGTTTTGCAGTTTCAGGAGGAAGTGAGAAATATAGGGACACTTATGATGAACTGTTTTAATTAAGTGTTTACTGCAGCAGAATTCAATTATATGCAAATTGAGGTGCCAATTTTTCTAGTGGGCTGAATTTGAACAATACACAAAATAAATGCAGAATGAAATTTGTCTCTTTCTCATGCTCACTGCCTCTTTCTCTCTCTCTCTCACTCACACACACACAGTCACAAAGATGTATGCATCATCAGTACCCTAGTTCCCACAGCGATATGTAAATGAAGGCATTAATTTGCTTTAGTTGCAGAAAGTGCTCAGGTAACCACCGACCCAGCAGCCCTTGCATACAAACACTCGCACACAGATAAGGAAGAGTTATTTCTGGAAACGCAGTTAATCGACTATACAAATGTAAGGTTACATGCATAATACATCATACAGATAAACATTTTTTTAGTACGTTGGTGGATAGATGGAAGTATTCGATGCTCTTAATCAGAATGTCAGCGTAAGAGCAGGAGACACTCGACATTTTGCACCAAATTAACACAGCAAGACACCAAACACATGCACTCGCACGCACACGACATCAGCGTGCTGACATTTAATTAATCTCGATCTGGCCTTTGAAAATGAAAGAGAAGAAGGAGTAACAGAAACTACTATCATCTGTGATCTGTATCCTCCGGTGAACTGTTGAATATAGATTATCCAGCGTTCTCCGTAACTGATTATGTGTTTTAAATGCTCATGTGTGTTTTTCTCTGAAATTGTTGGTGCTCTGTAATCTTCACACTAATCTGATTTCTTATGTGAGTGTGAGTATGTGAAAAAGAAAGAGAAAAAGAGAAAAACATCCCAACCCATCCCCCAGATATTCATCCTTCCATATCTCTATCTTACACACACAAACAAACTCGTACACACAAAGACACACACATCACATGACCAGTGTAAGAGACATTCTCATAATGATCAACTCCAGCTGACCTTATACTATACTGTATATAAGCCTGTCTACATTTAATTCAACTAAAAAACAACAAATTGAACAGACTTGCAAAAGAAATACAGTTACATTAGTCACAGTTCATCTATGTGTGAGCCTGTTTTCTATATATTTTATATACAAAATATATACATGCATTGCATATGTAATTTATTTCTGTGATGAAAAAGCAGAATTTTCAGCAGCCATTACTCTAGTCTTCAGTGTCACATGATCCTTCAGAAATCATTCTAATATTCTGATTTGGTGCTCAAGAAACATTTCTTATTATTATAATAATTTTGAGAACAGTTGTGCTGCTTAATATTTTTGTGGTGTTATGTGAAATACACAACAAACCGTGATACATGATTGAAGGTTCAAAGAACAGCATTTATTTAAAATAGAATTCTTTTCTAACATTATAAATGTCTTTACTGTCACTTTTGGGTGCATATAACTGAACTATGTGGCCAGTGCTATTTAGGACTACTCCTGGGGCAAAAATTATCTAGCCAGTCTAGTTCATCCTTAGACACAACATGGCAGAACTGTTCCACTTATACCATGAAATCAGGCACAAAACTGGCAGAGGGAGAAATGGTTGGATACATAATATGTACGATTTCTATAATACAGAACAACAAACTGCAAACCAAGACTGGATTAACTGGTGTTGCACTGTAAAAAATAAATCCTTAAAATAACGGAAAAAGTATACTGGCAGCTCATTACCTGGACATTATCCAGTAATTTTACAGACATTTCCGTTAACCCTAAAACACAACTCAATGAAGTGCAAAATTCTAAATACAGGTAAAACACCTGTAAAAAATAAATGCGGACAATTCTGTTAAAATAATACAGTACATTGTACCCTATTTTTACTGATTTTAGAGTGTGTGTTGAGCTTGAGGTTATAAATTACACTTATTAAATGCATCAAAGTGTTCTTACCTTTTAATGTCCCACATGCTGCTGGTCAGAGTTATGGAAGCTGATATGAGACAAAAAGAAGAACATATTTTTATATCTTTTGATTTCACAGACAAGGCTTAAGCCTAGTCCCAGACTAAAATGCATGTTTGAGTTGTTTTTAACTGAAAGCAACTTGCACTGACAAATCTTAAAATATGTCAGTGCCATTCTTTTGTCTCAAGATGCACACCAGGAAAGGTTTTTGTTGTTTTTTTGTTACTTAATTTTTTTTTTTTTTTTACTTCTACTTAAATGTCCTAATTGAACTAAGGCTTAATCCTGGCTTAATCTAAGCCCTGTTTGTGAAACCAGGCCTAGGCTTTAAAAATGTTAAAATATCAGCCTCCAGAGGAGGGCAGCAGTCTCACAGCATGCGATAATACCTTAAAACCAACAGCAAATTTTGTGCCAATAAACAGAGGATGACGAGGCCCTGCTGTTTCTCCAATGGTTTATTTGCACCTTCTATTTATAGATGAGCAATGAGTAATATTCTATCTTCATCTATCACTTTAATGCACTACCAGATTCATAAGTACCACCTCTAATAAAGAGATAGAGAGAAAGGAGAGTGAGAAAAAGAAAGGGATAGTTATTGAGCGACTGAGATGAGAGGGGAAAACGATATAACGCATCTAATGCAGCTCCAGTTTAGCACATTAAAACAGACAGACGCGAACACACACACACACGCTAGAGAGGGCCAGAAAGTGAGAGATGAGGAGTGAATCAAGAAGTGAAAGAAAGTAAATAGAGAGAGGGAGTAACAGAGATTGAAAGAAAGAGAGGAACAAGATAGGAAGAGGGAGAGACAGAGACAGAAGAGTGAGGGAGAAAACCAACACAGGAAGAGGGAGCGACAGAGAGTGAGATGAGGTAAGTAAGTATTTTTAGTGGATTACATCTTCACTGTCAGAAAGAGTTGGATGCATCTGTGAGCAGCTCTCAATAATGCAGCAGTGTATGCACTATAAAACACACACGCACTCTAACGCGCTAAATCCGCTGAGGTTTTATGGTCATATACAGTATTCATGTGTGCCTTATTTGCTGCAAGGCTTGACAGCAGCTGGTCAGAGAGAAGCTACTTCAGGACCGACTGTGAGAACACAGGAAGAGGGAAACAGGGATGTTGGGAATACAGAGAGGCATTTGTACTTGCGCATGTAAAAAGGGGAGCAGTCTAAAGCGCCTAAGACTGGCTCTGTTCCAAATCCTAATGAGCTGCCTACTGAGGCCGCATTTTAAGACATCATACATGTGAAGCTTGTTCCACATGGCTGTGCTCCTTCTGATATATGCCTATTTTAGGCTAAATTGTAAAGCATGTATCATTCACAGAGAATGGTACCACACAATGCACCGCAAAAAGCTTAGTGAAAAAAGGAATGTTGATTACAAGCTTCCAGGTTCTACATCAGAACGCCGGCTCATTATTGTCTGGCTCCTGCATCAGTATCACACGCATATGTCGTGCTGCTCACATGAACAGCGTCGGCCAATACTGAGCCGGCGTTCTGACGTAGAACCTGGAAGCGCTAAACGTAAACAGCAAATGAGAATGACGGGAGAAACGAATTTGTTGAATAAAGTCGGGATTTTTGTTTTGTTTTTGCACACAAAAAGTATTCTCGTCGTTCTCATGGCAGAATAACACAGCGGATATCGCATTTTGCGGAAAATTAAAAATGGACTTTTTGATACCGACCACCAGATACAATTCTGATTTTGGCGGGAACTCAATTTTTTAAAAAATGGGGTTTATTGCGTTTTGGAACCAAACTCATCAGATGCAATAAAATATACATAACTATGTTTTCAGCGGTGTATAAAGACATTACATAATGAACCGTTATGTTTTTATTACCTTAGAACAAGCCATTTCTATCTACATACACCATGGGTTCCCTTACATGTTAAATCATCATTTTGCGCCGGCATGTTTGCTTGACTGGCTTCTCTTTGCTGTCTCAGACGACGACATTTTTGTCCTGTGTTGGCCACCGTAGCTTCTCTATATTGCAATTCGCAACCTCACTGTTAGATGACACTGCACCTTTAATACATTTGTAGATTGATTTGGGGCAGTTATCTTTTTGACTGACCAATGGTAGATTGTCTAATAACAATTATTAAATTAGACACTTTAGCATAATTGTTTTTTGCATTTTATCAACTATTTGTATGGGCAAAGTATAATGTTGTTAGCTTAGCAACATGCTAACTTCAAACTACAGGTCCTTCTCAAAAAATTAGCATATTGTTATAAAGTTCATTATTTTCCATAATGTAATGATAAAAATTAAACTTTCATATATTTTAGATTCATTGCACACCAACTGAAATATTTCAGGTCTTTTATTGTTTTAATACTGATGATTTTGGCATACAGCTCATGAAAACCCAAAATTCCTATCTCAAAAAATTAGCATATTATGAAAAGGTTCTCTAAACGAGCTATTAACCTAATCATCTGAATCAACTAATTAACTCTAAACACCTGCAAAAGATTCCTGAGGCTTTTAAAAACTCCCAGCCTGGTTCATTACTCAAAACCGCAATCATGGGTAAGACTGCCGACCTGACTGCTGTCCAGAAGGCCATCATTGACACCCTCAAGCGAGAGGGTAAGACACAGAAAGAAATTTCTGAACGAATAGGCTGTTCCCAGAGTGCTGTATCAAGGCACCTCAGTGGGAAGTCTGTGGGAAGGAAAAAGTGTGGCAAAAAACGCTGCACAACGAGAAGAGGTGACCGGACCCTGAGGAAGATTGTGGAGAAGGACCGATTCCAGACCTTGGGGGACCTGCGGAAGCAGTGGACTGAGTCTGGAGTAGAAACATCCAGAGCCACCGTGCACAGGCGTGTGCAGGAAATGGGCTACAGGTGCCGCATTCCCCAGGTCAAGCCACTTTTGAACCAGAAACAGCGGCAGAAGCGCCTGACCTGGGCTACAGAGAAGCAGCACTGGACTGTTGCTCAGTGGTCCAAAGTCATTCGGAAATCAAGGTGCCAGAGTCTGGAGGAAGACTGGGGAGAAGGAAATGCCAAAATGCCTGAAGTCCAGTGTCAAGTTCCCACAGTCAGTGATGGTCTGGGGTGCCATGTCAGCTGCTGGTGTTGGTCCACTGTGTTTTATCAAGGGCAGGGTCAATGCAGCTAGCTATCAGGAGATTTTGGAGCACTTCATGCTTCCATCTGCTGAAAAGCTTTATGGAGATGAAGATTTCGTTTTTCAGCACGACCTGGCACCTGCTCACAGTGCCAAAACCACTGGTAAATGGTTTACTGACCATGGTATTACTGTGCTCAATTGGCCTGCCAACTCTCCTGACCTGAACCCCATAGAGAATCTGTGGGATATTGTGAAGAGAAAGTTGAGAGACGCAAGACCCAACACTCTGGATGAGCTTAAGGCCGCTATCGAAGCATCCTGGGCCTCCATAACACCTCAGCAGTGCCACAGGCTGATTGCCTCCATGCCACGCCGCATTGAAGCAGTCATTTCTGCAAAAGGATTCCCGACCAAGTATTGAGTGCATAACTGAACATAATTATTTGAAGGTTGACTTTTTTTGTATTAAAAACACTTTTCTTTTATTGGTCGGATGAAATATGCTAATTTTTTGAGATAGGAATTTTGGGTTTTCATGAGCTGTATGCCAAAATCATCAGTATTAAAACAATAAAAGACCTGAAATATTTCAGTTGGTGTGCAATGAATCTAAAATATATGAAAGTTTAATTTTTATCATTACATTATGGAAAATAATGAACTTTATCACAATATGCTAATTTTTTGAGAAGGACCTGTATATCCACCTTTTTCCTAACGAGCCTACTGTGTTTTAGATTAAAGGAGGCACTTCTGGTTTGGGGAATTTCCACTCAAAAAGACAAACAAATAATTTCAAATCATAAGGTTGCACTACAAATAATCCTTATCCGTCAGTTTGACTGAATAAGCTGTCAATTTTCCTTCATGTTTTATTTTCAGACGTCAGAAGAATAACACAACACTGGTTATTTTGATGTGACATGGTATTACAAGAATATCTATGGCAAGAGCTCTTTCCAGTTGCTGCATTCTTTTCCTCCTGATTATTTTCTTTTTTTTTTCTTTGTATTCCACCGTAACAATATGAAAAATGACAACATATATAAACTGCGCATTTGTGGTCTGCTCTCCCGATTTAATTTACTGTATGATATATCTCTAGAATAATTCACTGGAATGCACTAAGAATCTCTTGTTTTTCTCCCCAAATCCTCACATCTCTTTTCAGATTTGTTTTCAAATGTTTGCTTGAAAATGTAATTGTCTACCCTTTTCACTTCTAATCCCTATTAGCAGTGTTTACTGGAATGTTTCTAAAGCTGCTGCTGCTACCTATGTAAAGCGTTCCCAATTAGTTGCTTATGACTTGGAAGCCTAGCTAGGCTCACTAGGTTTTGGACAGAGCCGGTGTGTGTGAATGTGTGAGAATGCAAACAACTTACATGTGCTAAAACGAGTTTAAACTGAGTCTAAACTCAGATGTCTCTCGCTGGGTGAAAGAAGGACAGACTCCACAGGACTCTCCTGAAAGATGAAAAACTCATTAAACACGCACACGCACACGCAGCCCTTTTAAATCCTTCTCTCTCAAACATCCACACACTCACTGAAAGCACCAGTTGGGATTTGACTGTTTTATGATTTTTTTCTAGTTTGGAAACAGCTGACTCAGGTATTCTAGCACTAAAGCTCTGAGATCAACAGACATCTGTCTGAATGTGAGGAGTGAGCTTGTCACATTAGCAAGATGGAATGAAAATTAGTCTATTTTTAGACTTTTAGTATCTAGATATACTCTGCATGACAGAAAATGGTCCTATATACTCCAGTGTACATATGTACCATTTAAAAGTTTGGGGTCAGTAACATTATAACATTTATAATGTTGCAAAACATTCCTATTTCAAATAAATGCTGTATAATAGAATAATACGAATAATAGAATAATAAATGCTCCTTGAGCACCAAATTAGCAGTAAATCAGCATATTAGAATGCTTTCTGAAGGATCATGTGACACTGAAGACAAGAGTAATGGCTGCTGAAAATTCAGCTTTGCCATCACATGAATAATTTACATTTTAAAGTATATTAAAATAGAAAAAAGTTAATAATAATTTCATTATTTATTACTGTTTTTACTGTATGTTTGATCAAATAAATGCAGCCTCAGTGAGCTTTTTAAAAACATTAAAAGATCTTTCTGACCCCAAACATTTGAACAGTAGGGTATGTGTATTTTTAATGTGATTATGCAAATGTACAGTGCACTGCAAAAAATTAGTTTCTTCCTCAGTTTTCCATTACAAATGTCTAAACATTCTTAAATCAAGACACATTTACTTGAGAAGCAAAATGACTTAAAGGAAAATTCATTAATTACTCACCCTCATGTCATTCCAATCCCGTAAGGACTTTTGTTCATCTTCAGAACACAAATGAAGATCTTTTTGATGAAATCTGAGAGATTTCTGTCCCTCCATTGTCAGCTATGCAACTACCACTTTGATGCTTCAAAAAGTTCATAAAGAGATCGTAAAATTAATCCATAAGAATTGAGCGTGAGAATTCCATGAGAATTTTTCTGAAGAGACACGATCGCTTTATATGATGAATATATTTAATTTAGGCTTTTATTCTCATATAAACATTCATCAACTCACACATCATTTGTGGTAAACGGAAGCTCAAGCATCATTGCTTGACATGCGAGAACCAATGAGGTTCATTCTCGTGTGTTATGCAGCACGTTTGAGCTTCCGGAAGAGGTTTGTTCTCGCACGTGAAGCAGGTTCAGTTGAGCTTTTGTTTATGTTCACTGATCAATGTTTATATGTGAATAAAAACCTAAGTAAATTTGTTCATAATATAAAATGATCGAGTCTTCAGAAAATTTGGACTAAAGCACTCAATTTATATGGATTAGTTTTACAATCTCTTTATAAACTTTTTGAAGCGTCAAAGTGGTAGTTATGTAGCTGTCAATGGAGGGACAGAAATCTCTCAGATTTCATCAAAAAGATCTTCATTTGTGCTCCGAAGATGAAGGTCTTACAGGCGTGGAATGACATAAGGGTGAGTAATTAATGACATAATTTTTGGGTGAACTATGCCTTTAAAATAGGGATAGGGTTTTCTGAAGAAGAAAAAAAAAAAAATGTGTGAGTTTAAGCTTAAAACAAGAACAAATATCTGTTCTATATAATCTTGTTTTTCCTTTTGAGTTAAGTTTATTTTTCTGACCCCATCGGCAGATATTTGTTCTTGTTTTAAGCATAAACTCTCTTAATTTTGATGATTTTTTTCAGAAAACAGGACTTAAGACATATCTTAAGACATTTTGCTTCTCAAGTAAATGTATCTTGATTTAAGAATGTTTAGATATTTGTTCTGGAAAACAAGACAAAAATACCAAGGATGAAAATCATTTTTTTGCAGTGTGGGGCCCAAACATCCACTAGTAAAAATGCTTCTGTTTAGCTTTTTCTCTATAAATTATTATGTTATTATTGAGAATGTTCCATTGAGCATCTTATGTGTTTCACTGGAAGCAAGACTGTTGCTTCACATTTGTTTACATTTGATTAGTGACCTAGAAAAATAACCCCAAAAATACGTCATTATGTAAAAAAAAATGTCACTGTAGTCTCAAGAGTTATGGACCCCACTTTATACTGTCTTTAATTGCAAACATCTGTATAGGAGCTATTTTTAAATGAGGAACACAGATGTGAGAGATCATGCTCATGTGTGAGATTTGACAGATGGGGGTGTATTTTGGGTTTTAAGAGCAGAAAGGTGTGACTGCAGTAAGAACATGTGGCCACCAGGTTGTGCTGTTCACTTTCATTCATCGACCACAGTATTGATAACGAACTGGTTGTAAAAATTACCTGAGAAATGTGTTGGGTACATAAATTCAGCATTATTAATTATTTATTATATAATATGTTTTCAATACATGATCCATACGGTCTAATATGCAAAGTGTGCGTTCCTGAGTGAGACAGTATATAGACTGAAGAGTCTAAAACAGACAGCCCTTTGTGTGTATGTGTGTGTGTGTGTTTGAAAGAGAAAGACCGAAAGGGTTTAGTGAGAAAGAGAGAAGACATTTCACCCCCTCACTGAATGGAGGTTTTATTGATCTCAGTGGACATCAGCGCCTTCCAGCATGGCCTTGAACAGAAAGCCACATTAAAACGTCTAAACAGTGTTAGAGCGTTGAATATGAGACAAGACAAGCCTTAACTACTGGCTATGAAAGGGAAAAAAAATGCAAAAGTGGTCTTTTTATGTTTTTAGCTGGTCTGGATAGGCGTTCTTTTTATTTAGAGAAGACAAGTACTGTAGATGAAAAAACGGAACTGAATACCATCGTTTTCATGCCAGGCCCAGAAGGAATCTGCTGACTTTTTTGCATTTTCTGTGCTTATTTTAGGGGATTTAAACTAAAATGTGTTAAATGGAGCTGGTAGTACTACACTTTCAGTGATAGCTGAAAGCATTATCAAATTATGCAAATATTTCCTAAATAAACACACAAAAAGCGGCATAAGTGTAGACGGGGGTTCCAATTCTGTGGAGTTCTGTGCAGATTCTATTCGTGGCTGTTCAAATATCTTATAATTAAAAGGGTTTCTGGTTCAAGAAATGTAAAGATTGATCTTTGTCATGTGCCACATTTCAGGTATCACCTCTCATTCTCACTGTCACACTGCTTGTTTGTTTTTCAAGCTGTAAAAATACCAATGTGAAGATCTCACTTACCTCTCGGTTCTATTTGAGTCAATCTGGAAGAGAGAGAGAGAAAAAAAAGCGAGTGAGATGAATACAGTCATCCAAAATGACAGCATTACACCAACACTTCATTATCATGCAACTGTTTTCCAGACAAAAGATCAAAAATGCAGTCTCCATGAACTGTGGCAATATCAGATGCTCTGTCATAGTTGATGTAACGCAGTGATTCCCAACCAGGGTCACGCATATACCCAAGAGGATACTTGGAAAGATTTTTCTTTTTCTTTTTTAAACCTGTTAAAACAGGAATTATGACTTTAAAATAAAATGTATTAGGGCTATCAAATGATTTAAATAATGTTAAACAATTTTTGCAGATAAGATTTTCTAGGGGGTGGGGATTACAATAACGGGAATATTTTTATTTTTTTTAATTATTATTATTATTTCGTCACTCTAATGGTAAAACAATGTAAGACAATTACTCTCTAAATTAAAGGTGAAGTAAGTAGAATTTTAAAAACACTGTTTGGAAGTTAGTCGGACCGATTCCAACAACAAACGTGTAACCAATCAGCATCAGGGGGCGTATGATGGTCGAGGAGAGAGAACGAGCAAGAGGGAGATTTGAAAAAAGAAAAAAAGAAAAACTGCAGAACGAGAGATGGGACACAATACAAAAGAGCTCAAAAGAATATCACTGGAATGAAGGTTTATGACTGGGCAAGTGCTTTAGGACCTGCGTTTATATTAGAAAAGCTTTCCAGTCTGGAGTGAGTTAAGTGGGAAGGCCTGAAAACAGACGCGGAGGCTGCTTTGTTCCCGCTACTCATGTGAGTAACACTGGGTTTTGATTGTCTGGTGCTGCTGTGCTGTTTGCGAATAACAACGAACACTTTGTATTTACTTGTGTGTACTGTACGTTAATTTTTTGTGCTTTCTTGTTGTTCATTCATCATCTGCGCTTTATTATTCGTGAAGCATTTTGTTGCGCGTCAGCTGTGATAAACAGACATCCACTTTCGCATTGCGTGTGTAACAGTCACCAGATAGTGAGAGTTTTGCTGTTAAACCACTGCACACTGACGACCACAAGAGAATGCAGTGTTTAGCGTCATTGATAGTGCACTTGCCTCGCCTGCCAGCAGTGATCATGCCGGGGTTCAAGACCGACTCAGAGCAGGGTGGTTAGGATTGGATTGTGAGTTTTGGAGGTGGAGCAATGAAGAGAGAGGGGTGTGTTTGTTTGGGTTGATTTCAAATATCAACAATGTCCAACAGTGTTTTTCAAAATCGACTTAATATAGTTTATAAGCTATATTATAAACTTTGTTTTTTAATATTTTGTCATTTTTTTCCCCATAAATCATTATGATTGGTCATCCTTTACATCTGTCTGTGGGTTTTGCAAATATTTAACCAACGATTCATATTAAAAAGAGCTTGTGAGTAAACTTTGTATCTTCATTGGATCCTCAAACTGTCAATCAAACCTCACAACTCCACCCCGCCTCTATCTAGAATGGCATACCACAGGCAGCTTAGACTCTTTGTCTCTGCTTGTTTGCAAGGGCAAATAAAGAACAGTTTTTTTTAAATAAGTACAGCATTTTCTTTACTCAAGAAACTCCCATGTAGGCTATGTCTGACATTCACTGGTCAAAAACTCCATTTGAGTTTGATTTTGGGGTAACACTTTACAATAAGGTTCATTAGTTAACATTAGTTAACTACATTAGTTAACTACATTAGTTAAAATGAACTAATAATGAACTGCACTTATACAGCATTTATTAATCTTTGTTAATGTTAATTTCAACATTTATTAATACATTATTAAAATCTTGTTAACATTAGTTAATGCACTGTAAACTAACATGAACAAACAATGAACAACTGTATTTTCATTAACTAACGTTAACAAAGATTAGTAATACATGCAAGCGTCTGACCATATAAAGCCTCAATATCAACTTTGACAACACAGGCAAAAAAATAATTTTGTCTCTGTCACAATATGAGGTCAGTAAGATGAGAATAAGATTTTGAAAGGATTTAATATCTTTATTCAGCAACTATGCATTAAAGTAATCAAAAATGGCAGTAAAGACATGTACATTCTGCAAAATCTCTATTTCAAATAAATGCAGTTTTTGTAGTTTTCTATTCATTCAAGAATCCTAAAATAAACATGATCACGGTTTTCAAAAAATGTTTTAAACAGCACAATTTGCACGATTAATCGTGATAACGATTTCTGATAAGTGATAACGAATTAAAAATAATCGTTGCGATATTTGCCCCGCTGATTATTTGTCCTTATTTTTTAGGCAATTCCTTTATCTTGCATTGGTAACAAGCTGTCTTTACTGCTTGGGGTTGCCAGATGTCAAGAGAATAAATTCCCCAAACGAGACTTTTTTCACTTTCTGCCTATTTTAAATAGTTATTTTAAATTGTAATATTATTTCACAATATTACTGTATTATTGATCAAATACAATTCTAGTTTGGTGTCTATGAAAGGGTAGGTTGGGAAACACTGGTCTCTCTATCACCCTGCAGAACTGCTACGGGTAAAATCATTTAGGGATCAACTGCCTGACAGGTCAAGGGTCACATCAAGTAAATTCACTGACCACCAAAAGAGTCGCGCATGTATGTTTGAGTAAAAGTGGAGCGGGTCACGACTGTGACCCAGGCCTGTCAATCATGAACTCAGAAAGAGAAGATTTTAAGTTCCTTTCCTGTTCCTCTCTTTTTTTCACACTCATCTTCTCTCCCACATTCGTACACACACTTTCACACCCACATCTTGAGAGAGTTGTTTGACTGTGTGCCTAATGATAATAGATGAGGTGTCAGGATGAAGGTGAGAGACACTAAGTCATCCTCACAGCACGAGGGAGAAACAGCTCATTTCTAGCTTTCTCTCTCTCATTTTCACTTCGCCTAAAATAGGAGAAATGCGCCTATAGAGCTTCTATCCAGGACAACACTGATGTTTTCCATTTTATTTTACACTTACTTTTTAAATAATATGGTTATATGTCTGAGTTATGGAAGGGAGAACTTGGATATTCAAACTGGGCTGTCTTTTCAGTACACATTAGAGCAGCGGGAAGAAGTCAGCACTTTACAAGTCTTGTGAGAAAATGTCAAAATATGACAGGGCCGAACCGAAATAAAAATCTGCTTATGCAAGCCTCTTGTCTCTCAGAGAATCACTAGAATAAAGTGACCTCTGGTTCTCAAGAGCATTCATATAAATTCACAGGCATGCAGAGTCCCAACCTAACATAAAACATTATGGATGCTGTACATAATAAACATTATTTTAATAACATTTAAAAGTATAGATGGCAAAATACAGACAATAGGGAAGCAAAAAAATTAACTACAGCTGGTTGCCAGAACTTTACTGTAAAAATACAGTGACAATTGTTTCACAAGATGCATTTTGGTAACTGTATATGTCATTATATAACTTTATAATATTAGTATAATAATACATTTCAACTATTTGTTTCCGTAAAACGTGATGATAATTAGGCCTATCAGTACAATGACATAATTGAATCACATGATGACCCAAAGATACGTTTAATTGGCCTCTTTGGTGACACCATCAGTGTATATGACACATATAACACTAAAATAATTAACATTAACTTAAAACATAAAATATACCATAAAAAAAACCAATGTGCATAACTGTAAATAAAAATAAGAAGCTAACTTAAACTTGATATTACGTGACTATGTTGATATTATAATTCCACTTTCAAGTAACTATGAAGCGATTCATACTTTAAAAATAAATATCATTATTTTAATATTAATAATCCATAACGTAGACCTATAGCCTTACAATACAATATTTTATGTGTACATAATAATTTATTATTTCACTCGTTTTAGGCTACTTTATTTATTTATTTATTACATGTAAAATGTATTTCATGTACTTTTAAATTATAATGTGTTTTACTGTAGGCCTGTATGCTAATGTAACTTACAGCTTTACTGTATCATTTTGGCATTATTCCAGTTACGAACATTTTTACAGTGTGGGTTGTAATAGCCCGCAGTCATTGCAAGTTTTTAAGAAAACCAGCAAAACTTCAAGACTTTTAATGAGTTCATCCTGTCCCAAAATGTTCGACAGACCGTACAAATCTAATAAATAATTCAATTCAAGAACGTTCTGCACATTTATGGCTGAATAACGACATGTTCTGTGAAAGCACTATTAAATCCTGGACATTTGTTCTGAGCTGACTGCCTAACAATAGTTTGTCATTCAACGAATATCACAGCACTCACACATACACACACACATAGACACACACACTTGACCAAAGGACCGGACGACCTCGCAGCATCTTGAAGCTGCGCGAGCTCTTACCGGATTCTCCAGGTACAGTCGCGGTGCGAGGAGATCCCAGTGGAGATCCGTCTCTCTATCCGCCCGAGTGAGATTCCAAGATCCGGTAACTCCGACAAAAGGCGAGTGCAGTCTGTACGGTTCTCAAAAACCAGATGAGTCCACGCGCATAGCCCCGATATAAGTGAAGAGCTTTACAAGCTTTTGAAGTGCTGAGCTTCAAGCGACGCGCTCGCACCTTGCTTTTAAAAATACTCTTCCAGACTCAGGTGGTCTTCGGGGTCGCGCAAAGGCAGAAGAGTCGAAGCGCAAGTTGATTCTCAACACATATCTGATGAAGACACGAACAAAGATATGCAGGATGCAGCCCATACACACACACACATGCGCGCGCGCGCGTAAAGGGGGGTGACGATTTAGATTTTTTTTTTTTTCCTTTACAATTTTCAATTACATTTAAACTGCATTTTAACCGAAAATCCACTTGTTTTGTGTGGGAGATGTAACAAAGAAAAAAGAGGACCGATTTAACAACTTCATGATAATACAAGCCCAAAGGGGAGCTCAGCTCAGAGCAACAGAAATCTCATCATCATTCATTAACTCATCAAAAGACAACACACACACAGTGCATCTATTCCAGGACATCCCATGGCTTCATTAGATGAAGTGTGAGCTCATTAACAACACAACACAATGCTTTAACAGCATACATATTAATGTGCATGAGCATCATTGTGCAGATGTATGATATTTTGAGTGTGAAAATAAAATCTAGGTCGTATAGCCCACCCAGAGCTTCCTGTGCTTATGGGGGCTGTGTAAGGAAAACACACACAAACACATCAAACACTCAATTACACAACATGCAAACCACACTTAATGACCTAATACCAGCCTTCATGCTATGTCATATCTTGTTATCAAATGAATATATGTGACCCTGGACCACAAAACCAGTCATAAGGGTAATAAAAAATGTTTTTTTTTTTAAATAAAAAAATGTGAGATTTATACATCATCTGGAAGCTGAATAAATAAGCTTTCCATTGATGTATGGTTTGTTAGGATATATATTTGGCCGAGATACAACTATTTGAAAATCTGGAATCTGTGCTTAAAATATTAAGAAAATCGCCTTTAAAGTTGTTCAAATGAAATCCTTAGCAATGCATATCCACTCACAAAAATATATTTTTGATATATTTATGGTAGGAAACTTTCAAAATATATTCATGGAATATGATCTTTACTTACTATCCTAATGATTTTTGGCATAAAATAAAAATCTATAATTTTGACCCATACAATGTATTGTTGGCTATTGATTAATGACTGGTTTTGTGGTCCAGGGTCACATATAAGAAACAGATGATAAGAGAAGGTGAATAATGAGCAGGCCCAGACACAATCTGTTCGTTATTTTCTCACTTTCTTCAGAGATTTTGGGGGGAAATCTGTGGAATTGAAATATAATAATAGTTCAAATATGATATATTACATAAAGGGAGCTGAGAGTACTGTACATGTTTATTGGAAGCTGAAATGAATTTAATAAATGAAAGGAAAGGAGAATATGCAAAAACTTGAATGATGGCATGACTAAAAATATATTTTGTTTATTTTTATTTGTGTTTACTTCACATAAATACAATTTATAAAAAACAAAATAAAAAAAAAAGTCACAATTTACTCACCCACATGTCATTCTAAACCTTTCTTAATTCTGTGGAATACAAAGTGTGAATATTTAAAAAATATATATTTAAAGTGTACCTATTATGCTTTTTCGGATATTACCTTTCATGTCTAGACCTATGAATGTCTGCAAAGTTTCAAATATCAAAGTGCACAATAAATTAGCCATCTGACCAATCAGAGCAGAGCAGGCTCTGGGAAAGGAGGGGTTTAGAGAGACCGAATCCTTTATCGAATCGTTTCAGACACTATGAGAAAAGAGATGATGCTGCAATGTATAGTATATAATGAAACAATTAACATGTTTTAGACCTTGGATGCATGTAAACCTATTAGACCTTCAAAATGAAATTGACATTCAAAATATTCAAAGACTTTTATTGTATATGGACAAAAAAAAAAAAAAAATAGATAATGTATATGGACAAAGAAGAAGGAAAGTCATACAGGTTTGGAACGACATTTTTGGGAGGACTATCCCTTTAGCTCCTTTGACCTCACACCCAGAGGTCAAGTGTACACCTTTAATAAGGTCCGAAAACACACAAACACACATAAAACCGTACACACTTGCAACTCAGCACCTTGCTCTAATAGATGAGAGGTCAAAGAAGCACAGCCATAACTCATAATCAGTCCCCTGGGAGTGTTTACGTGTGTGTGTGTGTGTGTGTGTGTGTGTCAGCCACTATGTCATGGAATGTATTAAAAACACTCAAGAGTAAAGAGTATTCAAGATAGACAAAATATAAGATTGTGTATGCAAGCCTAATTAAGAAGAAACACCTTTCTTCTCACTTCTTGTCTGGCTTTGTCTAAGTGTGAGATAAGGAGACAATGCGTGTGAGGAAGGAGAATGTGTGTTGATTATGTACATGTGTGAGAGAGCTTATGTGTGAGTATGTGTGGTTGTGTGTGTGTCTCATCACCATACAGCTGAGACTGCAGGTGGTGGATCTTTCAGTGAAAGACTGTCTCACTTCTCATAAGAATCACTGCCAGATAACACACACAGGAGCCACTGTTTATCGCACACGCATACACACACCACTGCAAATGAAGAAATAATCAAGCCTGATCATAAAACATGTTGGACACATTAAACACGATTACAACGTGGATCTTCTACAGCGATGTCTTAGAATGTATTAAATGTTTATTGCTCATAATTCTCTAAATAACAATAAAATATGTATCAATTAATCCTATAAAGCAGCTTCGGTTACATAAATACACAATTAAAAACAATGAAATATGAACTATGGGATCCAATATTGATCATTAAAAAAATTCAACCCATCTTGGGTCTTTAATGTGTTTGTCCTCCAGAGAGACAGTGCAGAGATTAATTAGGGTCTGAACACACACACACACACACACACACACCGCTCATTGCACTGGGTATTTTCACTGCATTTCGTTCCTGTCTTATATCCAGTCGTCTCTAGATCAACATTACATCTTTATCACTCTCTTTCTTCATTTTTTTCTCTCGCACACAGTCTCAGTTTCATGTTCCTCTGTCTTCTTTGTCTCATATTCTCCTCCTTCACGGGCTAAAACAGTAGAGGGACCATTAGACGTATAGCAGAGTCCCAGAAACAGCTTTGATCATCTGTTCATTAGATCACTTGGGAATATCATGGAGAAGGAGACAGATATGGGGATGGGCGTTGGAACATTTTTCAATAGGATGCACCAAATTTGTAATGTCAGATTGTTTTGCGCCCACAAAAACCCATTACAAAATCCGTTTTACCCCTTTAAATTTACATGATCTTTTTTTTAAATCAAGAAAAACTTTTCACATTAATGTTATTCTTACAATATACAATAAAAAGAAATGTTAGGACATTAACAATATTTTGACATTAAAAAAACTGTTTAAAACAAGAACTTTTTGTCACATCTGTTTTAGTTCCTGTTTATTGGTTAATGTTCATGTCTGATTTCCTGTTCCCCAATCCTTCAAGTTGGGGAATATTGTCAGAGCAGAAGTAAGCAATATTCTTAGGATACGTGGATTGAGTCAAGGCTTCACAAAGACTTTGAGGGGGGGATATATCACATCTGTTTGGGTTTTGGTTCCTGTTTATTGGTTAATATTCATGGCTGTATAGGTACTCTTGAGTAGGTACTTATTTTGAATAAGTAATTACTTTGCAACAGCTAAAAAAAGTTCTATATAGTGTGAATGTAGTATTAATGTAATCCAGATGTACTACATTAGTCATGTTGTCATTATCATGTGACCTACCAACGTCAGTTTCGTCACTTCACTGCCATTCATAAATCCTCTTCTGTGGCCTCATGGGATAGTAGGTCATCCAGGTACTTTTTATCTACTCTTTTATGAATACTGTGAATTTGGACATATTTCTTTTGTCACATACTGTTTTTCACCTACTATATAGTAGGGAAGTATGCGATTTCGGATGCAGCCAATAGCTGTGTTCGACTTGAAGCAGCGCTGCGTGTACCGATTGGTGTATGACATCATAGTACTGCGAGAGCGATTCGAAAACATACGGAGCCGTCTGCTGTCTAATCGCTCTCGCGGTACTTCGATGTCATACACCGATCAGTCTGCGCAGCACCACTTCAAGTCGAACACACTTATTGGGCCTGTTCAAATACCCACTCTTGCGGTCTTGGCCACTTGAGAGCGCGTGCACGTGACAGGAAGTAAGTGCGCAAGACTGTCCCGTGTCTTAAAAATGCCAAAGCGCAGCTCTGAACACTAAGCTCCAACCCACGTTTGGAGCGATATTTGAGGCTAAGCGTATCCCATCATGCATTATGTTCGGGAACTCACATGCTCCAAAATTACGTTAAATTAATGTAAAATGAATTAGATATTACATATAATTTGGTAGTAAAACATAAAGTGTTGCACATTTTATTAGTGCAAAGATGTGTGTATTTTGTACAACATTTGCAACTGCTTTTTATAACTTAATTACAAACACCACAGTTTTTAGCTTGTGTCTTCTGCTTCATAGGGACTACTGAACAAACATTTAGAAGTTTATTTTAAAATGCAAAGTATTGAAAATAAAAAGCTCTGTAAACACTTGCATTTTTGCAACATTATAAGTGTGTCCCATCGGGTAATCAAATATTCACATTTGCAGTCCTCATGCTTACTTGAACACTTGGGCCAAATACTGGAAATACAACATGTAAATAGACATGTGGTCAAGTACAAAGACCGCAACTGTGGGTTTTGGACAGGCACAGTCTTGTGATTCCCTGTTCCCCTATTGTCATGTGATTCCTTTGGTTCATTGTTTTGATTGCTTTTAGGTATGTCTTGTTTAGTCCATTTGTGTATATAGGCCTCTTGTTTCCATTGTCTTTTGTCTATCTTTGTTATTGCAACCTGCTATTGGTGAGTGTTGTCAAGCCTGTTTATAGTTAAAGGTGCAATTGGACATTTTTGGAAAGGCTAGCGAGCTAGCTTTCAAATCAAAACTACCCCCCACCACTCCGTTGAGAGCGCTCTCCAAAGCCACGCCTCCTCCAAAACACATGAAGCCACACACACACCGCAAAGCATCACAAGAGAGAGCGTTAAACTACCTGTCTCAAAGCAGATAACATTTCAATAATAATGAACGCAAACAACTTAGAGAGCTTGTACCTGACTGCTGCAGATTCATTTCAGTGTTGATACTGTTGACATGGAAATGCATAATTCCAAGTCTGAGGATGTGAACAGGTCCCGTTAGCACAAGTTGCAAGTACAGTAGTTATGGTGTGAAGGCAGCATAAGCTTGTTGTTTTGATTCGGTAGGAACTGTAAAATGTGGCTGCAGTTTGTTTGCGGCGCTCCGTGACTGACGTCTTCCAAGTTCCTACAGAAATTCGCTGATGACGTATGATGTCTGCGAGAACTGGGTGCACGAGGGTATGTAAAAACATAAGTTTACAGGCAGGTATGACATTGTATTATTTCATTCGGACTGAATATAATGGTTGGATGAACATTTTATGAAATTTTATGTCCTACACCTTCCACAGACAATAAATATTTATAAAAATACATTTAGACCATTTAACATATAGTGATTGCTATCAGGATATGAGGAGACTTTCAACCAGTATAACAAAAAATTATCTATTGCACCTTTAAGTCCTAGCACTCAAATTTATGATGTTTTAGTTTTGTTTACTTTGTGTTTCATTCAATAAGTTGAACATGTGTTCTCAACTCGACTCGCCATCAGTGGATAATATGTTATATTCTTCTTGTTCGGTTTAATTAATTACAATGAGCTAAAGTAACACGATTTTTTTTTTTTTATATTTTGTCACAACTTACTTTAATTGTGGTCAGTCAACCTAATATTGTTAAAACTGAAGTTTACTTAATTCATTTGTTTTAAAACGACATGAAAAATTTCTAACTGGGCAGTGGATCTGTAGTTCCCAGCATGCTTTGCAAGGGACTGCATTAGGAGAGTAAATTTAGGGATTGAAGTGTTATGTGTTTTTAAGAAAAGGGAAAGATTTTTTTAGTTAGTTTTTAGTTTAGTTTTTTGTGTTTAATGTTCAGTTATTTTGGAAATTTAGAGGTGTTTCTGTAATGTTTTTGAATTTTGTGGTTACCACTATGCAGAAGAGTGTCGCCTGTGCTTAGGCTGTGGGCACTCAAAGATCTATGCTAAAATCAGCAATGATGTTTGTCTCTTCTTACTTGTTCATTATGTACAATGTGTATAATAATAAGTAAACTCATTGTTTTTGAACATAAAAAAATTCAGTCTATGTAAATTAATAAATTAAGTTGGACCAACATAAAAATGTTTAGTTCGACTAATGTAATACATTTAAACATACTAGAGTAAATTAATTTGACCTAAACCAACTAAATTGTGTTGACCCAACTAAACTGATTTATTTTGAATTAACTAAATTAAATTGTGTAAAAACTTTCTTCAATTTAATTAAGTGATAATTTAGTTTAAGTGTACACTTATTCTCACCAAGTCTGCTTTTATTTGATCAAACAATATAGTAAAAACAATAATATTTTGATTTTTGTTTTTAAATAACTTTTTTTATTTTAAAATATTTTAAAATGTAGTTTATTCCTGATGGCATCAGGGCAAAGCTGAATTTTCACAACCATGCAAATAACAATTCTTATTACTGTGAATTGTATCAACACACTTTTTTGATGAATAGAAAGAACAGCAGTTATTTAAAATAGAAATCTTTTGTAACATTATGAATATCTCTACTGTTATTGTGTCCTTGCTAAATAAAAGTATTAATTTCTTTCAAAATAAAAACAAAATCTCATTTTTTAACAGTAGTGATTACGTGAAACATATCAAACTGAAAAATACTGTATGTGTCGTGCCCTTGGTCAGCCAGGGGTCACACACCTCACAACTAGAAATTACACCACTTTGCTTTTAAATGCTACAATGTCTTGTATTCCTACCCCCAGAGAAATGACACAGGAGCCCAGACCACATGACCTATGTTATTATATAGGACAAAGCCAGTGTCCACCTTTTACAGTAGAGCACATACAAGAATGGTTCACCCTTCTGTCCTCTCAGATGACATTACCTCCACCATTTCCCCATTTCTAGATCCAACTGGGGCACTTTTTTTCCCTTTTCAATCTGGCAATAGAAAATGAATGATTGAAACCCATATCAACTTTTCTTGAGGCAATCCACACGGACTGTAATGACATCACGCCAGAGGCCTGTCATTCTAGGCACAACTTCCCCCGCCGTTTGGCCAAAGAACCAGATTCAGTTGTCATGTTGATGAAATTATGTGTCCACATCCAAATGGCAACACCTGTTCCTTCATTTTGTACAATTTACAACATGACCAGCCCACAGTACTTAGCCCTATTTGTTAATATATACAACCAGTTGAAAGTTTGGAATAATTTCATTTTTTTTTTAAATGTTTTGAAAGAAGTCTCTTATGCTCACCAAGGCTGCATTTATTTGATAAAAAATACAGTAATATTGTGAAATATTTACAATATTATATTTAATGTATTTTAAAATGTTATTTATTCCTGTAATGGCAAAGCTGAATTTCCAGCAGCCATACTTCAGTCTTCAGTGTCACATGATTCTTCAGAAATCATTCTAATATGCTGATTTGGTGCTTAATTATGAATAATGGTTGTTGTTATTATTATCAGTTATCAATGTATCTTTTGACCGGTAGTGTACTATACATACAAAATTAAGTTTCAAATTGCTTTCATTTTAAAATAAATTTGGTAAGATGATTAAGCCATTTTCCTTGTGGGAACAGTTAGCTGGTCCCCATAATGAACTGTAACTGATTTCAGGTTTAACTATCCTGTGGGGACATTTGGACCCCCAACAATGTAGGCAAAATGTGACCCACACACACAAAGTGCCGAGAACCTGCTGTTACGCTGGGGACAATCATTCTTTCTAACGCTATAACCTTAAGTCAGTCGTTTACTTTAACATCCATCCATCTCACATACTCACGCACACACTCAAATCCATTAAGACTCAGGAAGCTGGGATAGCTGGCGTTAAAGTTATGAGTCATTAAAGTAAATCTGAGACACATCAGACCTTAAGACATCACTGGAAAATGTAATACCGTTATACACTCAAGTGCAGCTCTGGTGTAGAAACACACACACACATACACACACACACAGGTTTTTTGACTGGTAGGTAGATGCTCTTACACCCTGGAGGCAGCCTGACCCAATTCTGCCTCAGAGAAGATGCTGTAAGGAATCTTTTCCCCTCTCTTTCCTCCTTTTCCCCTCTCCTTCTGTTTCTCGCTCTCACTGCAAATTATGCATGCGATAGTGACAGTTTAAAACAATAATATTACGAATAAAGAAACAGAGGTGTTTGTGCGAGAAAGTGTGTAAATTATGGAGAGCGAAGGGGGAGGTGTGAGAAGGTACATGCTGATGTAAGGTTTTAGGTTTCACATCGATGATATGAGGGGTTTCTATCAAGTCGCATGCGCCCTCTGCTGACAAGAAACAGATATTGCACTCTCCTTTCAGCACCCACCCAGTTTTATCTCACCGTTCGTTCGTGTCTCTTTTTTAATCCCCTCAGTCTTTCTTTGTTTAAAGCGGGTGTGCGTGTAGGAATGACGAAAGATATCTACCTCTCTGACTCAGTATGTCTGTCTCTACACTTTGTCTGTATTAAATAATGATCGCGAATACACCCTCGCCCTCCCACGGTAGAACTCACAGGCGCACGCGCGCTCTCAGCGTGATTGTGGACCACCGAGAATGTTCAAAGGACGCAGACAATTCAGGAGTAACATCAAACACAGACGACCACCACCACACATTTATGAAATATTAATAAAGGCATCCCACTTACATAATATACAATGCTTATATAAGCGCCCCATTTAAGCACAGGATATTGTCTAATGATCTCTCGAAAAAGGGAGGAACCCTGTGTCGGTTCCATTGATTACATACGGCTCGGATAAATAATATGACATAAGTTTGGTAATGAACCAGCAGAATCTAGACAGGGAGCCATGAATTTGAGCAAGCTGCCCCACATCGACTAGTGAGTAAACTGAGTCTGAGGAACAAAAGTAATGATAGGCTATGCTATTATTTGGATTTTGCTGCAGGCGGGTCAGTACTTTCACATTAGCAGATTCCATTACTTCACCTTTTGACCTCAGCAGCATTCTTAAAGGGATAGTTCACCCAGAAATAAAAATTCTGTCATTAATTACTCACCCTCATGTAGTTCCAAACCTGTAAGTTTTTCATTCATCTTCAGAACACAAATGAAGATATGAGAGATTTCTGTCCCTCCATTGACAGCTATGCAACTACCACTTTGACACTTCAAAAAGTTCATAAAGAGATCGTAAAACTAAACCATATGAATTGAGTGGTTTAGCCCAGATTTTCTGAAGAGACTCAATCACTTTATATGATGAAATGAATTTTCATTTTGGGGTGAACTAACGTTTTATATATATAAAAAAAGTAGGCTAAATTCAACAATATGAGTTTTGAAACCAAATATATCATGATATTGTTATCATCAAGAGTTTGATACAGAGGTTTTTATTAATAATAAGTTAGCACTATGCCAAGCTAGAAACTTACCAAAAATAAATAAATAAATAAAGTAAAAGAAACAGAAATTTTAAGGAAACAAAAACTAATAAAACGACTATCACGTTTTGCCTTTGTTTTGGTTTTGGTTTTCATATTGTACTTTCACCTTACTGTTTCCTGTGTTCCGTTGTTCCCGCCAGTCACTAGTTGCCATGGACACACATTTAACGATCACACCTGTTAGTCTTTGAGTTCATTATTTTGTATTTAAGTTCCTCATTTCCATCAGTTCATTGTCTCGAGTTTGATTGATTCAATAAATACTTTGGTTTTGGAACCTTTTGCATCTTTATCATCTTCTATGGACCTTAAAAGTTATAATGACAAAGGTACATAATAAAATGACTAAAATTGAAATGAAAACTGAAAGTATAAAAATAAATATATTCCTATATAATTAGATAAAGCATCTACCAGCAAGTGTTAAAGGGTTAGTTCACCCAAAAAAGAAATTTCTGTCAGTAATTACTCACCCACATGTCGTTCCAAACCCGTAAGACTTTCGTTCATCTTCGGAACACAAATTAAGATATTTTTGGTGAAATCCAAGGGTATCTGATCTACACATAGGCACCAACGTCATTGCACCTTTTGACGTCCAGAAGGGTAGTTAAAAACATGGTTAAAATAGTCAACGGGACTACAGTGATTCAACCTTAATGTTATGAAGCAACAAGAATAATTTTTGTGCGCAAAAACAAACCAAAAATAACGACTTTATTCAACAATTTGAACCGTTGTCATATGTAGTGAACTCAGTGCAGGCTTCCTTGTTTACGTCCAAATGCCGGCTCATTATTGGCCGGATCCTGTGTCAGCATCACATGCATGCGTCATGTTGCTCACGTGTTCAGCTTCGGCCAATACTGAGTTGCCGTTCGTACGTAAACAAGGAAGCCTGCACTGAGTTCACTACATATGACAACGGTTCAAATTGTTGAATAAAGTTGTTATTTTTGGTTTGTTTTTGCGCACAAAAATTATTCTTGTTGCTTCATAACATTAAGGTTGAACCACTATTGTCCCGTTGACTATTTTAACCATGTTTTAAGCTACCCTTCTGGACGTCAAAAGGTGCAATGACGTTGCTGCCTATGTGTAGATCGGATACCCTCGGATTTCACCAAAAATATCTTAATTTGTGTTCCGAAGATGAACGAAAGTCTTACGGGTTTGGAACGACATGCGGGTGAGTAATTACTGACAGAAATTTCTTTTTTGGGTGAACTAACCCTTTAACACTTGCTGGTAGATGCTTTATCTAATTATATAGGAATATATTTATTTTTATACTTTCAGTTTTCATTTCAATTTTAGTCATTTTATTATGTACCTTTGTCAATATAACTTTTAAGGTCCAATGAAGATGATAAAGATGCAAAAGGTTCCAAAACCAAAGTATTTATTGAATCAATCAAACTCGAGACAATGAACTGATGGAAATCAGTTCTTTTTTGGGTGAACTAACCCTTTAAATGTCCATATTAGCTAGTCAAACCATGATCCTTTTTTTGGACCAGAATCAAGTGAGAGTGGATTTCTATCTGTTTACTTTTAGTCTGAAGGTATAATTAAATGGTATTAAGTTAATGATATTCCATTTGGATGACATAATAATCAATACATTTAAGACCTCACAATCCATATTTACATCAATAAATCACCATGGCAGAACATCATTCTTAAACTATAGAGATTCAATTTTAAGAGTCACCTTCTGGACAAGTGTCCTTATGCATTAACTCTACATTTAGCATTAGTATAGTAATTACATTAAGACATGCATATATTTTTTTATTGCTGTGGGGCTACATTAGAGGAAGATTGTACTTTCTGCGCCACTGTGCTCACCAAATTGAACTGTACAAATAATGACTGTTTTCAAACAGGTTTCCCCACCTTTCTTTGGTCAGACAAATGAATAAATGTGTTTTTGTGTGTGTTACAGCATCTACCAGCAGGGGCTCACAGGGCCACGTTAACCACCCAAACATAAGCGGAGATAGGAAGAAGTAACATCAAACAAACCTTTAAAATAGGTACTGTTTCAATAGCAGGCCTATATCCTCCTAATTGGATTAGATCATTGAAGTGAACAGAAAATGAGAGAAAGCTCTCAACAAAATATCCATGTTGTTGGGAACAATCTCTTCCTTAAGACGTAACAAACATGCCAACAAATACACACCAAAATCAGCTTGTCTTTCCACTGGTAATGCTACGGTTACTGGCTCTCCCCTTTGATAAGTTTCCTAACGAAGGCTGCATAAATTAGAAGTTTCTCTCTGAATATTAATAACGCATATATCATTGGTGCTGTTGTTTCTGTTGCTTCCATGGAGCTGATTTACATATGAAAAATGGAAGCTTTCTGAAAACAGAATTTCTGAAGTTTTTGACCTAAAAAGATGTCCTAGATACCTCGAAATCCACATCAAACATGCTCCTCTCCCTCTCTCTCTCTCTGTTCCACACATACACACTCACATGCAGACACACAAGCAAAGCCACCATTTTTAGGTACCATGACATCATCTCTGTCAGATTTTCAAAATAATTAGTTGCTTTCTTCATGGCTGGCATACGCTATAGTGAATAATTTTTTAGCTGAAGCTGTCATAATGATTCAAATGAGAGACTTTGATCACACCCTGTACTCACTAACGATTGGGGTGTTTATATCAGCCGTGATGTTTTTAATGATCTGCCTTTGATAGCATTTTTGCTGGTCTCTTTGAAAATGCCTGCAACTACATAATCTTTAGAGCATAGGCAAGCCTTATTGTTCACAACTTACAGAGGGATTCTACCGTAAGAAGATATAAATGATGAATAAACAGTTTTGATACCTGTCTGCAATTACGGTATTAGGAATGTGTGCAAGCGTAGCCTCTCACTTTTGGGCATAGAGTGACTTCTGACATTAAGCTGTGAAGACTAAAGGAGAGCCTGTGCTTTGATCCAAAGGAAACTTTAAAAGTTAGACAGAGCTGTCCTATAAAATCCCTTATGTTGTCATCATTAAAGGGATAGTCCACCCCAAAATTAAAATTCTGTGATTATTTATTCACCCTCATGTCATTCCAAACTTGTATGACTTTTTCCCCCCTCTGTGGAACAATAAAAGGTATTTTGAGGAATGTTGTTAACCAAACAGTTTTGGTTCCCATTGACTTCTATTGTAATTTTGATCCATACATTGGAAGTCAATGGGAAAATTTTGAGAAAACCAAAATGCTTTTCTCAAAATATTCTTCAAAATATCTTCTGTTATGTTCCAGAGAAAACTATCCCTTCAAGGGTTTGCGCTAGGTAATAAAAAAACCTGTGCCAATGTGCCAAGTTTTTAGAAAAGTACTCCTTGTCCAAAAATGTCATGTGGTGTAACCACCAAGTAAAAAGTAATAATATATTACACCGTAAAGGGTTAGTTCACCCCAAAATTAAAATTCTGTCATTAATTACTAACCCTTCATATCATTCCAAACCCGTAAGCCCTTCGTTCATCTTCGGAACACAAATTTTTGATAAAATCCGATGGCTCAGTGAGGCCTGCATTGACAGCAAGATAATTAACACTTTCAGATGCCCAGAAAGGTACTAAACATATTTAAAACAGTTCATGTGACTACAGTGGTTCAACCTTAATGTTATGAAGTGACAAGAATACTTTTTGTGCACCAAAAAATCTAAATAACGACTTTATTCAACAATATCTAGTAATGATTTCAAAACACTGCTTCATGAAGCTTCAAAGCTTTACGAATCTTTTGTTTCGAATCAGTGGTTCAGAGCATGTATCAAACTGCCAAAGTCACATGATTTCAGTAAACGAGGCTTCGTTACGTCATAAGTGTTTCAAAATTTCAATGGTTCTCCACTGGGGGTCGTGACTTTGGCAGTTTGATACACGCTCCGAACCACTGATTCGAAACAAAAGATTCGTAAAGCTTCGAAACTTCATGAAGCAGTGTTTTGAAATCGTCCATCACTAGATATTGTTGAATAAAGTCGTTATTTAGTTTTTTTGGCGCACAAAAAGTATTCTCATCGCTTCATAACATTTAAGTTGAACCACAGTAGTCACATTAACTGTTTTAAATACGTCTTTAGTAGCTTTCTGGGCATCTGAAAGTGTTATTTGTCTTGCTGGCAATGCAAGCTTCAATGAGCCATCGGATTTTATCAAAAATATCTTAATTTGTGTTCCGAAGATGAACGAAGGTATTACGGGTATAGAACAACATGAAGGTTAATTACAGAATTTTCATTTTGGGGTGAACTAACCCTTTAAATTTGTACATGTACATATCACAAGTTTTTAATACAGGCTAAAAAAGTACAACTATTCATTCTTAAATATCATTAAACTTTTAGAGAGTTTTTTTTTAATGTTTTTGTATGTCGATTGTACCACATCACATGACTTTGATTTGGTGGACAAAAGTTTTTCAAATATTAATAAGCTGTAAATCAGTTTTGTTAAAATATATATTTTTTCTAACAAACCAAAAATAAAGTATTACTGCAAACTACTTAACATTACATTTTACAAAAGAACGACTCACAAAAGAAGAACAAAAGCAATTTGTCAAAGAGCCAACAATATTCGACAACTAGATTGAATTAAACGTAGATTAGGTTAGGTTAGATTAATAAGGTTTTCTTTTTAAAAATTTAATTCAATAAATTAATTATCATATTAGGACATAATATTTTAGTTTAGAAATTTAAAATCATAGAAACTTGATATTCAAGTACTTTTGAAAAAATGTATATAAGACAAAAAACGTGGCATGAGTATCATGCCTGTCCCGAAAGCATTCCCTAAGGTGTTTTTTAATAGTGATCTCTTATCTCAAATCACACTGTCCATGCATATATGACAACATCTTCAAAAAGTGAGCGTCACAGTAATATTCCCTTTGAAAGTGAAATAAAGGAATTGTTTATACTTGTGAATTTCAGGGCCTCAAGCAAGTGTGTGTGTGTGTAAGTTCAGCTCCCTCCCGCTGTACAAGTGTGTTTGGGTCTTGCGTTGCATGGCTCAGTAATCCCAGTGCAGTCACAAGCTAACAGTGCCTCTCTCCTGCCGGGACTTAGCGCACACAATGTGAGCGGCATGTGACTGCATTAGCATAGCTCACTGTCAGACTACACTGGTCTAATCTCTGTACAGTCACGAACCACAGCACCAACAAAGCCTGAGAGAATAATAAAGCAGGAGGAAATTCTTGAAAAAGAAGTATCTGTCCACAGCGGTGGGTTTTAAACAGTCTTTGTTATTTAGGAAACAACAAAACACTATATTAGCGACCATTCAAAATTCCCTTGTGCCCTCTATGACATAATTGATCTTACCCAGAGCCATTGATGGGGGTCTGAACCCTCTCACCTTATTCTGTTTCCCTTAAGGAATACATTAAGCTGTTTTATAAGAGTAGTGTTGTCATATGAGCAAATGAGCGAGCGTTATCAAACACAAAGCGACTCTTATACAAAACACTGTAAAAAGTGCAGGAACAAAACTTCTTACAAAAAGTGAAGGGTTTCAGGGCTGGGGCAATGTGCCAGAAACTATGATGGTCATGTGAAATAGTTATGAACTGAATGACTACAATCATGCCTGCTTTTGGGTCCCATTCAGAACAGTGAACTGAGGGCAAGAGCATTCCAAGAATTCTTTGAATTGAAGGAGTAAAGCCCAGCTGACTGAACACATGAGGCATTTAAGCTGTTCATTAGTGAGCAGAAATTTCAGGTGCTGGACCTAATCAACAAAAATATTTTAAGTGAATATCATTATGTTTTTTATAACATAATGGAGTCAAAATTATGGAAATCAGTTGAATCTTAACTTTTTGTAAAAGCAGATTCAAATAACTGTTAATAACTCAAGAATCCACAATGTGCATGAATGAATAAAGGGTGTCCAAAAAATAATATGTACAGCATTCAATGGATTTCTTGGCATGCTGTTTTTATCTTTATTTTCAGTGTAATGAAATCATTTAGGAATTAGATTTTACACAAATGGTTAAATGTTCAAATAATTTTCATTTGTTCACTTTAAAAAAAACATACACTGTAAAAAAAATGTTTCATGATTTGTTATCACAAAATTTTTTTTCTTTTGTCAGATCAACTTAGATAATTAATGTGTTTCAGATAACATTATATTTTGAGTTTCTGTTGATTAAATCAATCGCCTTCATTGTATTGACTCACATTTTTAATTTCAATGAACTCAAAATTTCATGGCAACCAGGTAACTTACTCTTTTAAGTTAAACCAACAATTCTTTTTTTCAGTGTATAACTAATTATAACTATAACTAACTTGATAAATTTTAACTTGCTTTTGCAGATTATTTAGCTATGATTATAGCTTGTTATGGCCATCACATCTCATGGAAAATCTTTCTGATTTAATCTCAACCCAAACTTTTGAGTAATCCATGGAAACAGTACGTCGAGAA
>RJVU01075617.1:5051246-5162082 GCA_003731715.1 Anabarilius grahami
ACCTCAATCAAAGTAAAAAGGTAAAAAAGTAAGAAATGTTGAAATGGAAAGGCCGACATCTTGAATACTCTTGAATGGGCCTGTTGCTCTGATGTACTGCCCTGACTAACTCACAGGTAGGCCTTAATTACTACATGAGTGAGACATGTCATCGTGGCTTGGTGCCGCCACTCCGAGGATTCCACGCAGCATTCCGCAGAGCCTTGCGACTTTTCCAGACAAGGGCAAATCCTCGATGCACCCGACGCCAACTCAAAGGAAGATCAAGCATCCCAGTCCAGAGACCTCCACTTTTGAGTTCAACACACCTGGAGCCAGCTAATTCCCTCATCCATCTCAAACACACTAAAAAACACGCCAACAAATAGACCCTACAAAAAGAAGGCCGCTTTGGACATCTGTGGTTTTCCACCATGGGACTGTGTTCTCATAATGGATTGTTAGTGATGTTGCTGTTTCATCTTTGCCAGGCACAAGGTATAGTAACTTTTTCTTCAATGACACTGAATTTGTGCTTGAAAGCAGATGTTAAAGAATCGGATTACAAAGTCTATATAAAGACTGGAAGAAGGATACTATATTCTTAGGGAATTAACCTCAGGGCAAAACTGCTTGATCCATGTTGAGTCAGCATTAGATGCCAGTATGTTTCACTGATTCATGGACTGCATCTAAGGCTGTAATCAATTTCTGACGTGCTATCTGCATAATCAATTTCCCTGGTCATTCCGAAGGCATTTTTGCTGATGATTGGCTGAAAACCCACTTTTCAATATGTCAACTAGATCTGAAACCAATAACAACTTCAAATCAGTTCGCCAAGGCTGACTGTAACCACAGCACTGGCAGCCTCAGCTTGTGTTTGGCTGTAGTACAAGCAAACTAATATCTCTATAGACTCCAAACTGAAATCCCATTAGCTTCTTCATTTCAGGCTTATAAAAGTGATTCAATATCGCAGCACCGCAACACTTTCATGCAAATCAACTGTGAGATCTCACGTTCCACAGGAATTCACACAAATTTATTTCACTTTCCTGCTGAAAGTGGAAACTGCTGTGAAAACCAAACACTAAACTGAAGATTTTTTTGACAAAATAAGTTATGATATAGTAAATATATGGGTTGATACAGTAGTAATTTTAAAAGTCTACCAACATACAGTACACAAGCTCAATAGCTTAGCTTCTGTTGTATTATTATAAGTGTATTCAAGTACACAGCTCAAAATACGTGTTGAGTCACAATGTACAATAACTATTTTAAGAAGCATTAAGATTAAAAGTGAAAGCAATTGTTACCTTGGAGAAAGTGTAATGCTAAGCCAGACTGTCATCTCAAATATAATTGGATCTTAAAATTAGGATATTTGGCTTGTTAAAGGCTTCAGTTTTTAAGTGTGACTCAGTGACCCTCCCTGCACTGGGTTGTGCACCAGTCAGTGTTTAACTCAGAATGCCTTTTAAATTCTAATCAAATTACTTAAGTAGCAAAAAGTAACTGAATGTAAGGAAGTACAATAACAATGAATTGATATTCAAAGAAATTCAAATACTGTATTTTTTAAGCTCTAACACTTTGCCAAGTCACATCTTGAATGTTGGCTTGACAAAGCCTTGTTTGAGTTTTGAAACAAGTTCAAAGTTGGCATGAAATAAAACTTCATCCTATTTGTTTTGTAACTGCTTGTTATAGATCTCTTTGTGAAAGAATACATTCTTTTGTATTGTAATGTGACCTTGTAATGTTTAAACAAACTGTCATAACTCATCTCATCATAACTTCCAGTGATAACGGCTTCCCTCAGGTGACATAGTCCAAACTTCTCCAATTATTTATTCTGCCTAAACCCCACCCAATTGACTGCAAACTCGCATTCATTTCTGAATGCAATGGCCTCATCTCAAAATCCATTCAACAACTGATGAACAGAACCAAGTCCCTGCCCTATGTTTATTTTTCGATAATCCGTTACACTTAAATGTGCTTCACTAAAAGGAAAAAAGTACTTTGTTAGTAGTCACATTTAATTACGACTTTAAAGGGCCTTAGATTGATAGATCTATCACATTAGCAGCTTGACACTGTCGACATGGTCAAATCTGCTCTGAAGTCTCTAGCTCTCTTCGTTGCTTTGCACAGATGATGCTCTCCCCTCCCCTGACCCTGAGCCGGCCCCACCAAGCCTGGGTGATGTGATTGATGCAGTGAAGGCAGCTTTCGAGCATGCAGTACAGATCTCGACAACCGGTGCCGTACGCGAAGCCTTGGAGCATGTTGTAGGGGAACTCACGCCACAGAAGACTCCGGCAGAGCAGTCACCGGCAGTAGAGAACACAGCAGATCATACAATTGAAGAAGCAGCTGAGGAGGAGGCAGTGGTGCTCAATGAAGGAGAACCAGATGTGCTTATGTCAGAATCAAATGAACAAACGTATCAGGAAACCGCTCAAAAAGGGCTGGCCCAAGATCTAGAGCCTGTAGAGGTGATTCAAGGACTGATAGCTCAGGAGGAGTCATCAATTCCAGAGCCAGAAAATAAATCAGTTTTAAAACCAGTGGACCTAGAGGCAATTCAGGAACCAGTAGAATTAGTTTTACAAGGTCCTGAGATTGTTGGAGTGGGTGAACCATTGACTGAGGAAAGCAAGTCAGAGGAATCATTATATACTGATACACAAAAGGAAAATGAATCAGGAAAAGGTGCTGCTGAAATGAACAAGGGAGGCAAAGAGGTTGAAGAAGGTGTAGGAGAGCCAGGGCAGGGATTCACTGAGGACGAGGGAAAAATAGTGGAAGTAGAGGTGACAACTGGTGATGGAGAAGTTAAAGTAGAAATACCACAGGAAGAAGAATCTGTGGAAAGGCAAGAAGGGGATACAAAATCAGAGATTAGTGAAGAGGAATGGCAGGCAGTAACAGCACAGATGGGTACAGATGGTGATCTGGCTGATATGGATGAAGTAGAACAGGAAGAGGAAAAGCAGGAAGCAGCAAAGACTGACGAAAGTGTGATTGAAGTTGAAGCCAGGAGAGAGGAGGTAGAGGCTGAATCTGAGGCACAACTTCAGAGGGTTTCAAGAGAGGAGGAATTTCTTCCAACCAACAAAACTATACCAGAGAAAACTCAACAGGAACCAGGTAATTACAGTACATTTACCACCAAAGACAACTTCCAACCAAAAAAGGTGATAAATTTGAACCTCAAAGCATTAAATTACAAATTTCTTGTTATGTTAGAGGCGTAACATTTTCTAGACCAGTTGTGCACCATAGCAGCAAATTATTTTGTTAGCTATGGTTTCCCAATTGTGATGGAGTTTCCCCCCAAACCTAATGCAATTAGACTTTCACTGTCTGATCTTTGCTCTTACAATATACAGCAAAGGAACCAAGCCGCCTAAGGCCATCCCTTCAGTTTATAACAGCGAAAAGACTCGTAACATGTATCTCTGGAGATGACTGGCTCCTGGGTGCACTCTGAGTCATCTATCCACCATTAATTACACAGTCACGCTGAAATACACTGAAATACACTGCTTAATCAGGCTGTGCACACTGGGGATTCAGATGGTATCACTTTATTTCAGTTTTAGATTGAATAGAGTGTGGTAGAATAGATTTGAATAGAATGCAATACAACAGAATAGTGTTCCAGAATAGCAGTTGTTTTCTTTAATCAAAGTATAAGTATCTTGTTGCAGTACATTTGGGAGTATGGAGAGTAATAAAGCCCACACAAACACCTGCAAACACTAATAACATCTCCCTCTACATGAGAAAAAGGAGACTGAAACAGCTTGAAAAAATGCTAAAAGAAATCTCAACAACCTCCCTTCAGTGTCATTTTATAGTCTGATGTCATTAGGAATTGTATGTATTCCTACAATACACACACATTTTGTATGTTTCAATAAGGTTGTATTGACATTATTTCCACTCCCGCTCTCAAATTAGGTAAATGTGATTGCATAACACATTTAATTAATCTCACTGATTAAATACAACAAAATCAACATATTAATCAATTCAGTATTCTATGAACCTATAAGAAGCAAGTTTTTCATAGATGCTGACAACGCATTAATACTTTCAGTCTATACAAATATACAAAAACGTATGTGTGTTAGAACCACATTTATACCTTCGAGTATTAATCAGATCATCTTGGATTTTAACATCTGTCTAATGGTCATATAAGTGTGGTCTGTTTTGGTGTATGCCCAAAGCTCCCTAGTTGGAGCCTAATTTCTGATGAACCACTGTCCTAGATGTTTCTGCTCCTGCTGCTCCTGTGACCTACATAGAGAAACACATTCATCCTGCTGAAACTAAGAAACCCCTAAACCTTAATTCCCATATAGCATGGACTTTACTTTCCAATCCTCCTAAAAGCACTACATGCTCCACTGAGTCAAACTGCCTCTGTCACAGTTGGTGGTATTCAGATAAATCAGACTTTCTTTATTTCTTTGTATGGGGTAAATATGTATATAAAATGAACATCTGAAGACTTCAGATGCAAAAGCCTCTAAGTACCATCTGAAATTCTCTTCTAAAATGAGCATTTTTATCAAGCTTGTATGTTGATGTTCATTTATTTCACTTTAATGGCAATGAAAAGTACCTATTAATTGCCATTAAAGTGAAATTACTGAACATAAACATAGGAGCTTGAAAAAAATTCGCATTTTAGAAGAAAATTTCAGACGGCACTTAGAGGCTTTTGCATCTGAAGTCTTCATCTGTAATTAATTATTTAATGATTAGAAGAATATTTATGAGAAAGATAAGAGTAAGAATCTTACCCTTGTCTTCATTAAAACCAATAATTAGTTGCTTATACCAATATCTTCGACCATTTAACCCCTTAGCATTGACTGTACAACCTGTGGTACAAATACTTTTCAAAAGAGACCTGATGCTAAAGGGTTAAACTGCGTTACTTTTTGTCACCTGGGCTGGGCTTGCTTGTTTGTTTTTTAATAACATAAAAAAAGTTTTATTTTTGGCAAATGTAAAGTGAAATGAATGAGCCTCAGGCTGAAGGAAATGCAAATTCTTGCCTGTACAGCAGAGGGTGCAGCTCAGACAAACTTTCAGCTGTGCTTCCATTCTTACTCCAATTTCTCCCCACATGGGGACAGGAGAGGTGTAAGTCAATAAATGGGAAAACAAAGTAACCTGCTTTACTTTGAAAAAGTAACAGATATTTTGTAAATTTAAAAGTAATGCGTTACTTTACTCATTACTTGGGAAAAGTAATCTGATTACATAACTCACATTACTTGTACTGCGTTACCCCCAACACTGCTGAACTCCTAGTTTTTGTGTCACACACATGTAAGTATACACTGTGAGAGCGTCATTTTAAATTCCATATGTATCCTCCAGCTACATTCCATCTTTCTGCTGCAATTTTCACCACTATGTTAAATGTCTCCCCCATTTCACAACAGAGGTCACCGTGGATACTAAGGGACCAATTACGTTGCAGGAGCCTGCTACGAAGTCTAAAGCAACAGGCGGTGAGGCTGTTAATGACACAAATTCCCTCTCGTCTGCTGTCTATGAATGTAACGCAATGAATGTGTGGAAACTTCTTCATATTCTACAGGTAAAACACATGAGGCCAGTGATGTAAATGAGATTATCACCTCCAGGGACCCGAATGAAAATGATCAGGGTGAACCGGTGTTGATGAACTCTATTGAGGAGCTTCCACCAACACCTATTCTCAAACTGAGGCTCGGAGACACTGATGCACCAATGGAGGAACACGTAGAAACACGTATGACAGCTACATGACAAATATCATTTAAATACAAAGTAAATCATGAGAAATTAAAAGTAAACACATTTGCAAAAACAATTAATTTTAATGACCAAAATGTGATATTTTGAACACAACCCTGTTACCACATGATTTCTACACTCTAAAAAATGCTGGGTTAAAAACAACCCAAGTTGGGTTGAAAATGGACAAACCCAGCGATTGGGTTGTTTTGACCCAGCAGTTGGGTTAAATGTTTGCCCAACCTTCTGGGTAGTTTTATTTAACCCAAATATTGTTTAAAAATTACTGTATTTCTTGCTTAAAATGAACCCAAAATATGTTGGAAATTAGCATTTTATTAATATGTTTAATAAACAAACATTTATTAATACATTTTTTGAATAATATTTAAACAATAAACATTTATTAAATTGCTTATTAATAAATGCTCATCTTTTTGATTATTATTGTTGCCTCTAGTAATTATGAGTCTGATTTTTAATTTCCAACCTATTTTGGGTTCATTTTAAGCCAGACATATAGTAATTTGTAAACAATTGTTGGGTTAAATAAAACTACCCAGCAGGTTGGGCAAACATTTAACCCAACTGCTGGGTCAAAACAACCCAATCGCTGGGTTTGTCCATTTTCAACCCAACTTGGGTTGTTTTTAACCCAGCATTTTTTAGAGTGTATCTATCTATCTATCTATCTATCTATCTATCTATCTATCTATCTATCTATCTATCTATCTATCTATCTATCTATCTATCTATCTATCTATCAATCATTTGGTCCATTAAAGTTTGAAGTTCATTATTGTTTATCGTAAAAAAAAAAAATCACCTAAATCAAGGTTTTACACATTTTGATGGAAAATTGCAAATTTTACATAAAATGACTAGAAAATAATACAACAGTTTGAGCTCCTGATGTTGATGTTTTCTGAAGGTTGTGCACTTGTCACTATTTTATTTATTTAAGAGTATCCCTATTTTGTACTCTATTCATGGAAAGTGCCAGATGGTAGTCTCTATAGAGAGGCACACCTGCTCATTTCTCTTTTTTGATTTAGTTAACTTTCTATGTTTCTATGTCTCTCTTTCACGCTTCAGAGACCAAAGCCATAGTGCAGGAGGCTTGGAAGATAGGAGCCATAGCAGCAGCTTTCTTTCTCATTCTGCAAACTGCTGTCACCATAGTCTACATTCTGAAGTGCAGGAGAAAGCCAAACAGGTTTGTGTGTGCATTGTAAGACTTGGGATCTTTGAAAAGAAAAGTGGCCATTGGAACTTCACTATAATAACTGATGAGATATATAATATATGTACATATTAGACAACTACACCGATCAGGCATAACATTATGACCATTGACAGGTGAAGTGAATAACACCGATTATCTCTTCATCACGGCACCTGTTAGTGGGTGGAATATATTAGGCAGCAAGTGAACATTTTGTCCTCAAAGTTGATGTGTTAGAAGCAGGAAAAATGGGCAAGCGTAAGGATTTGAGCGAGTTTGACAAGGGCTAAATTGTGATGGCTAGACGACTGGGTCAGAACATCTCCAAAACTGCAGCTCTGGTGGGATGTTCCCGGTCTGCAGTGGTCAGTATCTATCAAAAGTGGTCCAAGGAAGGAACAGTGGTGAACCGGCGACAGGGTCAAGGGTGGCCAAGGCTCATTGATGCACGTGGGGAGCGAAGGCTGGCCTGTGTAGTCCGATCCAACAGACGAGCTACTATAGCTCAGATTGCTCAAGAAGTTAATGCTGGTTCTGATAGAAAGGTGTCAGAATACACAGTGCATCGCAGTTTGTTGCGTATGGGGCTGCAGAGCCGCAGACCAGTCAGGGTGCCCACGCCGACCCCTGTCCACTGCCGAAAGCACCAACAGTGGACACGTGAGCAACAGAACTGGACCATGGAGCAATGGAAGAAGGTGGCCTGGTCTGATGAATCACATTTTCATTTACATCACGTGGATGGCCAGGTGCGTGTGCGTCGCTTACCTGGGGAACACATGGCACCAGGATGCACTATGGGAAGAAGGCAAGCCGGTGGAGGCAGTGTGATGCTTTGGACAATGTTCTGCTGGGAAACCTTGGGTCCTGCCATTCATGTGGATGTTACTTTGACACCAATCTAAGCATTGTTGCAGACTATGTACAGCTTTTCATGGAAACGGTATTGCCTGGTGGCTGTGGTCTCTTTCAGCAGGATAATGCACCCTGCCAAAAAGCAAAAATGGTTCAGGAATGGTTTGAGGGGCACAACAACGAGTTTGAGGTGTTGACTTGGCCTCCAAATTCCCCAGATCTCAATCCAATCGAGCATCTGTGGGATGTTCTGAACAAACAAGTCCGATAAATGGAGGCCCGACCTCACAACTTACAGGACTTAAAGGATCTGCTGCTAATATCTTGGTGCCAGATACCACAGCACACCTTCAGGGGTCTAGTGGAGTCCATGCCTCCATGGGTCAGTGCTGTTTTGGCAGAAAAAGGGGGACCAACACAATATTAGGAAGGTGGTCATAATGTTATGCCTGATCGGTGTATACAGACAATATAAGTAGCATTACACACACACATGCACACAAATGCACTTACAGTACAAGATCCCTAGGACCATGAGAGAGCAACAGGAATATTGAAGTTTAATGGCTTTTAGTTCATGTCTGTATAGCTTTGAAGCCATCTATACTGTTCAAAGGTTTGGGGTCAGTGAGATTTTTGTTTTTGAAAGAAGTATCTTATGCTCACCAAGGCTGCATTTATTTGAACTAAAAGAAAAAAATTTTATACACCACATACTTAAGTATTTACTTTAAAGATAATATTCTTATATATTTGTTAGCAGCGGTGTGGCCCCAAAGAACCTGTGTGCAGGAGGAAACGGGGGTATAGAATGTAACGCAAACAACACAGATACCACCATTCCAATCGATGAACAGTGAGTATACGACCACCACATATATAGATAGATAGATAGAAAACTTTATTGTCACTGTACAGCTGTACAACGAAATTTAATCATTCAAGTGCACACACCTACAAATAATACACATAAATAAGTAATAAATAATATGTATTCTTTATGTTGAATAAAGAATATATTGCACATCAGAAATAACACAAAACCCTTATTACAAGGAAGAAGAGAACCTTATTTAACCATGAANTATACTCCTTCTGATTATGAAGCACACACACACATGCATTGTGACTGATTGTTTTTGCTTACAGAACAGCTGTAGACGACCTTCCAGAGTACTCACAGGTCCAGCAAGAGGACGTTGCTATGACAACTATCCCCCTGGATTCCACAGAGAAGAATTCGTCCTATGACACCAGAACCTCTGCTGTTTAGCACTGCTGACCTTAAGGAGTGTGATTCTAGATGTCCAAGTGTGTGTGTGTGTGTGTGTGCGCGCGTTTTTGTGACATATCAGGACACAAATGTGTATAATGACATGGGTATTACAAGGAGAGGGTGACTTTTGAGGACATACCCCATGTCCCCACTTTTCAAAAGGCTTATAAATCATACAGAATGAGGTTTTGTGAGAAAGTAAAAGTGTGCACAGTTTCCTGTGATGGTTAGGTTTAGGGGTAGGGGTAGTATAGGGGGATAGAAAATAAGGTTTTTGTGTAGTATAAAAACCATTACGCCTATGGAATGTCCCCACAATTCACAAAAACTAACATGTGTGTGTGTGTGTGTGTGTGTGTGTGTGTGTGTGTGTAAATGATTGAGTGCCTGGTATGAATGTGTGAGTATGTGTATTGAACAGTCTGGTTAACCTTGACAGAAAATGTCACTCCTGTATTATACACCTTATAATGACGTATTTTTTGAACTGCAAAAAATAATATCTTCTTTCACAGTATTTTTGTTTTGTCTTACAGAAAAATATCTAAACATTTTTAAGTCGCTTTGTAGATTAATTTATTTGAGAAGTGAAATGATATGAGATCAAGTAAAAAAAAACTGATTAAAATTTAGTGAGTTTTTGTTTAAAACAAGAAAAAATTATCTTGTTTTCTCTTTGAATTAAGTTTATTTTTCTGACCCCAGTTTTGATACATTTTTCATAAAACAAGACTTAATATCTTATGTCATTTTCCTTCTCAAGTAAATGTATCTTGATTTAAGAAACAATTACATATTTGTACTGGAAAACAAGACAAAAATTTTAAGAAAAGCAAATTTTTGCATTGTGTGAAAAAGCAGAGTAGATTCTTTAATAACATCTGACTATTGCATGTACACAAGGATAAAAAGTATACAATTTTGGGCTGGTTTCTCAGCTAAAATATCTATATTCTGAAGAAAAAAAGATACATTTACTAGAAAAGCAAAACTGCATAAAATATTAACTTGTTTCCAGAGAATATACTTAGAATTTAGTTTTTATCAAAACAATTTGCCCATGGGGTGAGATAAATAAACTTCAATATTTATTTTGTGAAAATCAGGTCTTATCATGCTTCTCAAGTATATTTATCTTGTTTTAAGACTGTTTAGATATTTTTACTGAAAAACAAGACAAAAAAAAAAACTGATTGAGATTAAAAACTGATTTGTTTTGACTAAGCCGAACAATAGTTGCAATTCAAATCACTTGTAAATGTATGTCCAATTCCATAGAAAACTTGTGTAAGTTTGGCATTTTTACTAATTAAAATGTATTACTTTGAAAGTGCCCAGAATTAAAAACGATTTAAATGTTATGTCTTCCTATCTTTCTTGCACAACCCTATCGTAACAGACATGAGACATGTGTCTTTTCTTTCATAAATGGTCTGCTTCGGTCCACTTTTTTGCCTTTTATGAAAGCAAAGACCACTGATCTATCAGACCTTTATAAATGTCAAACCAATATACGCAAATGAAGAGCCACATTCATTGAAGAGGTAAGAAAGTTGTGGACTCTGTCTTTACCCTTTCTCTCTCTCCTCTCCCTCCCTCTACTGGCTGCTGATCACGGGATGGAGGGATCAGAGAGATGAGTGCAGTCAGGAGGGGTGTAAGTATAAAAGAGTTGGCCAGGGGGCAGCACAGGGGGGCACTAGTGTGTGTGAGAGAAAGAGTGGGGCAGAAAAGAGAGAACGGATGATATAAGGTACATACTTTTAACTTTTTTTTACACTATTTCACTGCATTGTTTGAAGACATTCTGGCCCACTAGGGCATGACATGGATGAATTGTTGTTTAATAAATCATTTCAGAATTAATGATGCTATAACAGTGTGAGTTAAATGTATGTGATTTATTGTCAGGTTAATTTTTGCTATCACAAGAGTCGAGATGACAAATCGATAAAGGAAATACATTATTTTATTTTGTATGAACCATTAACACGATCTATGTGTGGGTTTACTCTGAGGACATAGTCAGCAAGTTAGACAGTTTGAGGTTGTGAAGTTTGAACAGTCTATAACTTAGATGCTTCTAGAAGGCTGTTATACAACTGCAAGCCTACTACAAAAAAAAGAGAGAGAGAGAAAAAATCAACTGTTGCGTTCCATTGTTTCTCTCTGACAGGGTAATACATTTCTTACATTTTTCGGATCTTCTGCAGTAAGAATGGATCTTACTCTGCATTTTTTTTTTTTTTTTGCACTGATCTCAAAAGCTTTACCAGCTTTGGTACCATTTCTTTAGCAGATTGTGGGTTAAGAGTGGGTTACTCTTTTTCCTGAAGCAAAACCAAAACGCTTTATGATGAAATAATTTTCTCTTCACCTGTAATTTATCCAATTTAACTGCGGAAAAAAAAAATTACAAGGCTTAAAACAAGATTTTTTCCCCTTGTTTTAAGCATATATCTAGTAAAAGTTTGTAAAGTTTATGCTTAAAACAAGAAAAAATTCCAGCAGTGTAAGAAAAATAATGAGTTCAAATAATCTTAAAAATGCATTTAATTAATTATCTATTAATTCAAAATATATTTTTTGAAAACAATTCTTAAAATCTCATGCAGTTTTGCTTCTACATTTAATTTGTTATCTTATGTTTAGGTACTGTGTCTTTTCTTGGAAATGAGACAAAAATACTGATTAATAATTTTTGTAAAAAAAAAAAAAAAAAGGTTTTTCTGGTAACACTTTTTTCGATGGTCCACTTTAGAGACTCTACTTACTATAATTAACTTTACAACTACATGTCAACCCTCATTACAGTATTAGTAGATTATTAGTAGACTGTCTGCTTAATATATGCTAACACTTTATTTTAATGGTCCCCCGACAGACATTCTACTGACTATAAGTAACTTTGAAACTACATGTCAACTTATTTTACTTACCCAAACTCTAACCTAACAGTTTACTAATACTCTCTAATGAGAGTTAGTTGACAGGTAGTTGCAAAGTTACCTACAGTCAGTAGAATAGCTAAAGTGGACCATTGAAATAAATTGTAACCTTTTTTTTTTAATAGTTTGCCAATATTACAAGTACTAGCTGCATGGATAATTGAAAACCACTACAGATTTTTATGATCGATAGACATTGGCCATGTTAAATAACTTAATTTGCACGATCTATCCCATTTTAAAAGGATACTTCATCCTCCAAAAGTAACCGACTCACCCTCATGCTCAGTGTTGTGGAAAGTTACTTTTAAAAGTACTGCGTAACAATGTTGCATTACTCCCTAAAAAAGTAATTAATTGCATAATTTAGTTACTTTTTATGGAAAGTAAAAAAGTTCATTTTTGGCAAATGTAAAGCCCCTTTCAAACCAAAGTGAAATGAATAAGACTCAGGCTGAAGGAAATGCATATTTACACCTGAGGACGCAGCTCAAACAAACCCTTTAGCTGTACTGCCATTCTGGAAGAAAGTTCAACACTCTTACTTAACCAATAAAAAAATAAAAAAGAAACACAAATGTGATGTTTAACTGAAGTCATTTTTACTTATTTGTATCATTGAATTGGATCATCAAAGGTCAGCAGCAAAGACATTTATTTATTAATAAATTCAGTTTAAATACATAAAGTATATTTGTGTTATTTAACGCATTTAAAGCTGCAGTCCGTAACTTTTTTGGTTAAAAATTAGAAAAAATAGAATAAAATCGGTACTGGTGGGTTTCCGCGGGAAAGTCCAGCATGCAGCCGTTCGTCTTTGCGTCATTACATCATGTCTGTAAACAGAAAGAATGATTCCCAGCTAGTCCCAGCTCTCAGTTGGACAGAACAAAAGTGACAGATTTGTTACTAACTCCTTCAGATGACATTTTCTGGTGAAAATTCTTATTTTGGTCATACTTCCAAGACAAGTACAGTATCCACACCGATGTGGTGACTGACAGCAAACATTAGATTCATCCGCGCTGAGGAGCCATGCCGATCCACAACCCACGTACAGATAATTCCGCAAATAACTGCAATTGCAGGTTTCAAACAGAGATGGCGACAAAGAGGCAAAACTTACAGACTGCAGCTTTAATTATTGCAGGTTTGCATAATATTCTGAGTTTGCATTTCACAGTCTTCAAGTGAGATGAGTAAACACATGCTCCCATTTAGTCTAGATATAAAATAACCATTATGTTCACACAGCGCACACAACGCCTCTGCATTTACTCCGGATTTCTCTCAACATGGGGACAGGAGAGCTGTCTGTCAATAATTGGGAAAACAAAGTACCTTGCATTACTTATTTGAAAAAGTAACTCAGATATTTTGTTGTAAATTTGTGTAATGCATTACTTTACTAGTTACTTGGAAAAAGTAATCTGATTACATAACTCACTTTCCTTGTAATGCGTTACCCCCAACACTGCTCATGCTGCTCCAAACCTGTGTGATTCTCATTCTGTTCAACATCTGTTGTGTTTCACAGAATAAAGGAAGTCATACAGGTTTGTAATGCCAAGAGTTTAGTAACCGAGGACAAAATTGTAATTTTTGGGTGAACTGTCCTTTAAGCATATTTTAATGCATTTGGGTCTATATATCTTTCCAGAATGTGGAAGAGTGTGTGTTTAGTGCTAATGTGCGTTGTGCTGACGCACGCTCAGTTCCCACGTCAGTGTGTGACACCAGAAGGTCTGCAGAGTGGCACCTGCTGCCCATCACCTACTGGACTGCCCAATGATGAGTGTGGATCCAGTACTGGCAGAGGTCAATGCGTGTCAATTACCGCTGACCGCCACCCACACGGGCCTCAGTATCCTCACGATGGGCAGGATGATAGAGAAAGATGGCCACTGCGGTTCTTTAACAGAACCTGCCAATGCAACGGCAACTTCAGTGGATTTAACTGTGGGCGATGCCGACATGGTCTGACAGGGCCAAACTGTGATCAAAGAGTCACCGTGGGTGAGGATAAACATCAACACGCTCAAATACACATGTTCACGCTGCTCATACAAACATGCATTGAAAATACATACAGTGCATATGATGTTTGTATGCTTTGCTTTCTTTCTCACCTGAGTCTGTTTGCGTTCCCAGTACGACGTAATGTCATGCAGATGTCTACAGATGAGAAAAGAGCCTTTGTGAACGCTCTGGACCAGGCTAAAAGAACCGTCCATCCTGACCTTGTTATCTGCACCCGCCGCTATCAGGAGATTTTGGGGCCTGATGGAGCAAGTGCTCAATTTGAGAACATCACCATCTATAATTACTTTGTCTGGACCCACTACTATTCGGTCAGTAAGACTTACATGGGTCCAGGCCAGCAGAGCTTCGGAGGTGTGGATTTCTCTCACGAAGGACCAGGATTTGTCACATGGCACCGGTACCACCTTTTGCAACTGGAGAGAGACATGCAGGTGAGCTAAATCATGATAATGATAATTACACAGCAGGAACTAGACATACGAAAACCTATTAAATAATGTCACGTATTTCCAAAACTGTATGAGTTTCTTCTTTCATGGAACATAGAAGGAGATATTTTAAGGAATGCACTGGTCTCTCTTTTCCATGCAAATGTAATGAATGCAGACTGGATCTTTTAAGCTTCAAAAAGGACTCAAAAAGTATCATAAAAGTATTTAATATGACTCATGCCCTATATCTTAAGTTAAGTCATACAGTAGCTTTTAGTGAGAAACGGGATGTGTGGATTATGACTTAAATTTTAATCTGTTTATTATACAAAGTTATCATATGTTTCGGAAACTTGGAAAAGTACACAGAAGTTGTTTGGGCCACTTTTATGATGGTTTGATGTTCTTTTGAAAGCTTGAAAGATAGTAGAAAAGTGTAAACAATAAATTTTTTAAAGTCCCCCTGTATTCAATAATTGTATCCCTTAAAACTCATCTTTGATCACCAAAATTACATATTTAAACGTTTTTTTTCTGTGAAAAAAATTCTTAATGCCTTAAAATAGCTTGAATGTAACTCTACACCCTTGCCTTATTTAATATATATAGATATATGAATATGCTAATTTGCCCCGCCTCCACTCACTCCCACAAGCTCAGACGAGATCCACTCGGTCAATTTACTGAGGTAAACGCTGCACAAGGTATCGCTTTTTACAACGTTCGACACATAACGGTAATTAATATGATTAGCGTTGTGCTTGACTACGTTACCAAACAGCTAATAATGTGTTGCTAATGTTACACAAACCATGTTCACATTCACGAGTCAGACAGCTGCCTTCTAACAATCAATATCCTTAGAAACGCTTTGAACAACTCAGAACGTCAGTGGAGAAAGGCATATAGTTCATCATAACATCATAATATACATCATACACCTGCCATATTACTAAATCTACTCGATTTTTCACATCAACAGAAAAATATATCGGGATAACCTTCTTTTGAGACTCCCTTGCGCTGTCCTTTAAATGATATGCTAAAGCCCGCCGGCACGTTGACGTGATTGGTTACAAGGTAGTTTGTGACGTCAGAAACACCAGTGTTTTCAAGCCGCGTCTTTGGTTTACTGCAGTTTTAAAGAGAAAATACTCAGCAATGGTGTTGACTTATGAATTTGCACATGGTTTGTCTTAAAGCATATTAAAACACCAGATAGACATTAATGAACAACATTAAAAACTTGATTTTCATCACAGGGGGACTTTAAGATTTAATTTGTATTCAGTGGAAGAAAGTCAGTCATACTGGTTTGGAATTACATGAAGGGGAATAACTGATGAGAGAAATGTCATTTTTGGGGTTATGAAGTTATATTATGAAGATAAAAAATTACTTTGATTTTGCAATAATTATGCAATAATTTTGACTTTTATGATTATGACTTTTTATCTCATAATTATGACTTGAAAAAGCTGAAATGTGGTAGAAATGTGTGTCTACTTTAGTTTTGTAGAAGAACTGCAAAATTTATTTTAAATAATTTTCAGTATTTTTCTGTTGTTGTCCATAAAAATAAATCTCCAAATATCCTAGGAACAAAATTTTCTTGAGAACTAAATACTGTGAGATAATAAGACCTCATTTGTTTCCTTGCTTTAAGCATAAATCTCTAAAGTTTTGTTAGATTTATACTTTACTCAAGAAAAATCAATTTAAGTCTTATTATCTTGTGCAGTGCACAGAAATACCAACTATTCCCCATTGATAGAAGGATCAGCTAATGGGACATGTTGGGGATATGTATGTGTGTGTGTACAGGACATGCTGGGGGACCCGTCGTTTGCCCTGCCGTACTGGAACTTTGCTATAGGAGGCAACGAGTGTGATATCTGCACTGATGACCTGCTGGGAGCCAGAAGCAGCTTTGACACCAATGGCATCAGTTCCAACTCTGTGTTCTCTCAGTGGAGAGTCATCTGTGAGAGTGTGGAGGAGTATGAGACACTGGGGACCATCTGCAACAGTACGACACACTCGCACAACATACCAGTAACACACACATCTCACAAACACATATACACAGAATACTGCAGAAACACACGTTTAATTTTGTGTCCTCCTCCCGGTGGGAGATCTGTGAGAGTGTGGGGGAGTGTGAGACATTGGAGACCATCTGCAACAGTAAGACACACACACACACACATGCATTCCAAGACCTAAGACTGCTCACATGCTGTTTGAACTAATCCTTTGAGGCATTTTGAGAGCTCAGAAGAAAGATCAAACCTTATATGGGCAAAATGATTAGGATCATGTGATAGTATTTGCAAGTACGTGACTCATGATTGCAGACAAACTGAATAGTATAATATTCAATCTTATGATGCTTCTTTCTCACAGTCTGCGGGACCTCATGAAGACATTTGGCTCATTGGCTAAAGACATGACAGATCACAATGAAAAAAAGTAGTTTAAAACATGCCAAGCTTCTTTAAAAAAATGTTTTATTCATTATGTGGTTTTGAAAAAAGTTCTTACCATTTTCACGAAAAACTTTAAACTGAATGACTTTAAATATGTCATGTGGTGCAACTAGTAAAAAGGAATAACATATTTTCCTTATACCTTGAATGTATGTGACCCCGGACCACAAAACCAGTCATAAGTCGCACGGGTATATTTGTAACAATAGCCAACAATACATTGTATAGGTCAAAATTATCGATTTTTCTTTTATGCCAAAAATCATTTCCATGTTCCATGAAGATATTTTGTAAATTTTCTACCGTAAATATATCAAAAATTTATTTTTGTGACTGGATATGCATTGAAGGACTTCATTTGGACAACTTTAAAGGCGATTTTCTCAATATTTTGATTTTTTTGCACCCTAAGATTCCAGATTTTCAAATAGTTGTATCTCAGCCAAATATTGTCCTATCCTAACAAACCATACCAAACCATCAAAGGAAAGCTTATTTATTCAGCTTTTTTTATTTTTTATTTATACAGTTGCTCCTTTATACAATTTATGCGACACTTAATGAGAAGTTTAATTAGATGTTTTTTCTTTATTATGATATCAGCCCCCAGTTTCACAGACAAGGCTTAAACTAGTCCTAGACTAAAATGTATGTTTGAGCTGTTTTAACTGAAAGAAACTTGTACTGACAGATCTTAAAATATTTCAGTGCCAATGTTTTGTCTCAAGATGCACACCAGTAATGTTTTTTTCTAGGGTACGTTTATAAAAGTTACTTAAATATCCTAATTGAACAAAGGCCTAATCCTGGCTTAGGCTAAGCCTTATCTGTGAAACTGGGCCCAGGACAGTTATCACCCAGACATTTTTTAACTTTATACCCCAAAAAAATATCAAAATTAATTTTGATTCAGAAATTAAAAACATTACTGAAGAGGTGTTTTCAAGTCAGTGTATTTAAATTGCATTTTTAATGTATTTTGAGCAAATTAATAGATTCTGACAAAAAAAAAAAAAAAATGACCATCAAAATGCTCTGCTCTGCCTGGTGTTTATTAAGGTACGGAGTCAAGTCCAATCAGAAGAAACCCTGCTGGTAATGTGGCTCGACCCATGGTTCAGAGGTTACCAGAACCACAGGATGTCATTGACTGTCTAGAGCTGAACACTTTCGACACGCCACCGTATTACTCGACTTCTTCTCAGAGTTTCAGGAACACTATTGAGGGTATGAAACACACACAGCTGCAGATAACAGTTTTTCTTAAAAATGGTTTTTGAAATATGTTTGGAACCACAAACAAAGAGACTAGCACACCAAACAGGCAACCACCTGCATGAACTCTTTGCAGCATTTTGGAGAAGTGAGACTTTTAATTGGTGTTCTGTTGTGTCACTAGGTTACAGTGCTCCTCAGGGAAACTATGACCCAGTAGTGAGGAGTCTGCACAACCTGGCTCATTTGTTTCTAAATGGCACAGGTGGACAGACTCACCTGTCACCAAACGACCCCATCTTTGTCCTGCTTCACACGTTCACTGATGCCGTCTTTGATGAATGGCTTCAGAGGCATACAGCTGGTAAAACACACACACATACATATATACAGTACATACATACATAATCAAAAAGAGTTTCATGTTTCAGCTGCATCCTAACCAGTGTTCTCTGTGCTTATGCAGCAGGAACAGTGGTCTATCCCGAGGAAAATGCTCCGATTGGTCACAACAGAGAGTTCAACATGGTCCCATTCTGGCCACCAATCCGAAATGCTGAAATGTTTGTCACCGCCCCAGACAACCTGGGCTACACCTATGAGGTTCAGTGGCCAAGTGAGTGATGGGTGATAGCATACACACATCCTGATTTTGCAGAGTTAGACACATTCCCGGGTCAACGTATTTTGTAGATCCTGGAACAACATTCTGGTCCGATAATTTAGTCCTAACCCTATCCCTACCCCTAAACCTAACCCCACCAATAACCCTGGTTGTAAGCCTAAACTTGACATCTGTAAACTTGTCCCTCAAATATGATTGGTTAATTGAACTGCTGATCCTCGAACATGTTGGAACAGGTTCTGCATAGCGCACACGGCAAAAAACAATCCATTATAAACCCATAAACCATGTGAACATTTATTTCTGGAAAGCTTTATTAATTAACTTAAAATGGATAAGTTAGGTTACTTAAAGGAGTACTTCACCCAAAGAAGAAAATTGTCATCGTTTGCTCACACCTTTTTCATTTTTTTTTTTAAATCTGCGCAACACAAAAGTAGATTAACATCTGGTTGGGTGAATTCAGTATAATGACGGTACATCATGACTCACTTAATAATGTACTCAAAAGTGTCAGCAAAAAAGTCCATGTGACTTGCTAATCATTTTACAAGTCCCCTGTTTGTTTTGTAACAATAAAATAACCCTTAAACAGGCAAGAGTGGAAAATGATCAGCAAAAAATCATTTAATGGCACATTTTTAAATAATCTAGACTTAAGTAAAACATATTCAAAGGGATTTTGATATATTTCATATATTTTGGATTTTATGAGCTGTATCTCCCAGGATACGTTGCCCTATTTAAGGTATTTAAAAAGCCAAAGTTCAATATTTCTGTTTTAAGTGATGCAAAATATATGTAATATGCAAAATATGCTGCATGTATGACGTCTAAGTGTCCTAAAAACGAGGCATTCTTGTGTTTTTACACTGTTGAACTGTCTCATCTTCAACCTTAGGGCTGGTTAACTCTGGCTTAAGGGCCACTGTCATGCAGAGTTTAGCTCCAGTCCTTATCAAACACACATGGCTGTAGTTTCCAAGTAAATCTGAAGACTTTTTGCAGGTTTTGGTGTGTTTGATTGGGGTTGGAGCTAAACTCTGCAGGATGCCAGCCCTATAGGAGCAGGGTTAGCTACCCCCTGTTCTACCCTGCAAGAAAATATCTAGTTGAAAATGTAGTCAACTAAATATAATAATATCAGTTTAACATGTGAATATTAACCTTTGTGCCATTTTTAAACTCAAAATACATAGATTGTCAATATTTTGGATTAACCATTTTTCTTACCCTAATCTGGCAATGTATCTCAGGGGATACAGATGTTTCAAAATGTGCTAAATAACAGCATGAACAACATATGACTTAATTTTCTTTAGACAATGTTCAAAATTATTATTAGCAGTTTTATTGCTTTTTTTTACTGAAGAAAAGTAAGATTAATATCTACTTTCCGCAAAGTCAGAATGTCTAGTACCATGGGCGAATGTGTTGATTTTAGGTCAGGCTGACAAAATGAGCACATTGAACCAAGTCATTTGACCCAAATACTCAAAAGAGACTCAACTATAATAATAATAAAAGTATTGGGTGAAAAAATCTTTCTCATGCCTCCTACAAGAGACTAAAGAGTATGTATCTTGTTGTGCACATTGCCTGTTTAAGGGATAATATTTAAGCCATTTTAAAAGTAAAATCATCGGAAGCCATTGATTTGCTGTGCGCAGTCCATTAGGCGGAAGAAATGTTCACCTGCTTCCTCCGCCATTGTCATGGCAAATCGGATCGTCTATACAGTTAATGGTTATACCAAGCATACAAACAATATTAATTTGAAATATGCTAGTACTGTACGTAAGCTAACTAAAATAGACATTAATGGTCATAGTTCAAACAACATGTATCATAGCGTGAATTTGTCAACACAATCTCATGGCAATTCGTAACAATTTTAAGTTTTGCCAAATTGGTGGCTAAATTGTATGAATTTGTACAATCTTTTTCATATGGTTTTGTAGGCTACAACCTGCTTACATCCAAAGTCCCTTTAAGACAAGTCATTTTCACTCTGTGGCCATCTTTGAAACACTTCTCAGGCAGCTATAGAGTGGAACTGTGACGTCACTTTGTAGGACAATCGGCAGTTAGCATCTCGCTGGTTCCCTCGACAAAAAACCCAATAGGATTTTGCCATAGGCTTTTGGATTATCGCAAAAAATAAGTTATGTGATCGACAAAAGTTTATGATACTTACATGCTTTGTCCATCAAGATAATTTTCACAGATGAACACAACTTCAATGAATTTTGAAGCCTAAACGCAGTCACCAGAAGCAAAAAGCTAAAAGTAGGCTATAAACAAAGTCCCTTTCAAGGAAAGTCTGTTCACTCGGCGGCCATATTTGCAACGCCTCCGGACAGCTATTTTGGGCATCCAAGACCGAGTCCTATCTGTTTGAATGGGGGAATCCTGAAATCTCAAAAACTGCTTGGCTCACAATTAAATAACATATTTTTAATCAGCAATTGAATCTTACATGAACTGTCCCATAAATGTTGTTTCTTATGCTCAAATAACGTTAAAAAAGCTTTTTTTTTCAGGCTAGACGAGCCAATGCGCATGTGCAGTCCTAAGCGCGACTCTCAGGTTTCTATGGGAACCGGAGCCTCTAACGGCAGCTGCAGTGACACAATGACTTTATCAATCAGCGATTGGCTCTTTTACTTAGAAGGCGGGACGTATTCCACCGTGTTGCAGTTTCTCCCATTCATAACTAATAGGCATGAATATCTATATCTATAGTCTTTGCTATAAATGAACTACACCACGGTTGCACGGTTTCAACGTCCCCAACACTAAGCTTCCGACAACTCTTTCAGTCTTTATCTAAAGACATTTTCCCTGAAAGTTTGAATTAGAATAGTTTGTAAGAGCGCAGTTATAAACATAACTAGGCTGTAAAAGCGACTTTTGAGTGATGACATTTAATGTCACCGACAGCTTCTGTAGTCCGATTTAGCCACTTGTTAGCAACTGTCATTTTCAAGACAGCTTAAAAAAATCACAGGTAGGTTAACGTGTAAGTATCTTGAGCTTGTGTTAACCAGGGACCTTATTTCAGCCATTTAACCAAAAACCCATTCAAAAAAACATTGACTTCGGGACGATGGAACCAGAAGTGCTAAAATGCTAAGTGCAGCTTCTATCTCTTTGAATGGGGAAACATCAAATTCTCCAAAGCTGTTTACCATGCTTACGATTAAATTTCATATTTGACATTTTTCAGGCTGTCAGCCAATGCGCAAGTGCAGTCCTAAGCGCACATCTCAGAACATTGACTGTTTCTATAGCAAACAGATCTTCTAAAACTGCTGCTTCAGTGATGCGATGACATTAACAATCAGCGATTGGCTCTTTTATTTAGAAGGCGGGACTTATTCTGCCATATTGCGCGTTGCATTTTCTCCCATAGTAATATGTGCACCATCTTTTTGTTACATCCCACTGATGGTTAAGTTTAGGGGTGGACCTTCATGCCATACTTTTTTTCTAAAAATCTTACATTTCTGTATCACACAAATTCATACTAAATCGCCACTTTGTAGAATACGTTTTCTCATGAGATCGGGCTAGATATTGTAGGAATCACAGTAAAGAGAGTACTCATTAAAAGTTCTTTAAATCATTGGGATCGCTTGGGGTCCTGATGGAGTCCAAATTTCAAGGGAAGACCCGATTTATCACAACACACCGGTTTAAGGGCCGTTAGCAAACCAACATCAAAGATGCACTGAGAGCAGTGGTAGCCACCACATTTGTACAATTAAAAAATGCAGTTAATTTGTGGTGTTCAAGAGCACATTTGTGGTGTGATGCATATAAACAAAAATCTCTCTCTTTCTCCCTCCCTAGCACGGTCATACACTGTTTCAGAGATCATCACCATAGCAATTGTTGCCATGGTGCTTGTTGTGGCTGTGGTGGGTGGAGTCATCGGGTGTGCTGTTCGGGCGCGCTCTTACCGCTCAGCTGAGGGCCTGGAGCCGTTGCTAGGGGAACAGTTCAGGCGTTACTCAGAGGATGAGCGCCATGCTTCTCAGTCTGTGGTGTGACTGAGGAACTAAAAAAAACACATATCTTAAACACTTTTATTATTGCACACTGTGCATCCACCCTGTACTGAAGGAGTTTGAATTATGAATTATTAGCATTCAAAAGCATTGTAAAAATTTTTGGACACAGGGGCTTAATTTATGACTATTTATTTATCATATTTTTCATGTCCAACAAGACATTGAAAATACCGTCATATGCGCCCTTGTTTAATGTGTCGCCTTGAGTTTATACAGTGCTTATGAATTCCCTATGAACACATGACTTAAGGTTATTGTACAGTGTGACCTCTTTTATATTACTCTGATAAAAAAGTTTTAAAATTCATTAAAGTTTAATTTTTGTGTACTTTCAATTTGATTTAACAGTGCAGACAATTCTGCAGGAACTGCAACAGAACCAACTTTCAAGGAGTGTCAACGTTACATAAATTCTAAGTAAATTTTATATATAGCCTACGGTACATAAATTATTTTTCCAAGAAAAAAAAACTCCTCCAAGAAGTTACCATATATATAAAATTCCTGATAGTATCCACATGCTCATTCACAGACTCAAACTATTATATGACATGGTTCATGTGATGCCATAAGTGTCATGATTAATTACCATAATCCATCAGAACAAAAGTGTCCAGAATAAAAAGTGGTAAAATAAAGTAGGACAACAGACCCTCACAAATAATTTAGCAATTTTGGAACAATACATATTGGAATTATCATTCAAAAATTAAAATAAGTAAAAACTACCATAAATGTTTTGTGTTAGTGATTTGTATTCTGTATGGAGGCTTGTGTTTATGTTAAGAGGAGCATTTCCGTTTGCTTGAAGCTTGATCATATCCACTGTTATGCATGATTGTGATGCAAATGAAAACATTTGAAATGACAACTACCCTTGTGGCAACTATTAACATTTGATTTTCTGCTGATATTTAAAGGGCAATCAATCATGAAACATATTTGTCCCTCTTCTCCTGTCACCCTATTTACAAAGAAAAACACATTAAATAAAGCCTATTCCTCTTGGCTGACCTTACACATATTTATAGGAGTGGCAATAATAACCAATTCAGCAAGCCATGTCATGTCAAGTGTGACACTGCTATTTAGTAGCTTTCTGAGACAAAGAAAACGAACAACCTCATAGCACTCAATGTACATGTTAAGAAAAACCGTTTCAGCCATATTACAATAACACAGGTGCTCAGATCCCATCCTATCACCTATCACCTTCATCTTGTGCCTCTGCACTGCTGCCCCCTAGTGATAGAAACAGAACTGAATGTTTAAATTTCACATTAGTTCAGGGCTGCTTAATCCTATTCTAGGACACACCTTCTTACAAAACTTAGTTCTAAACCTGATTAAACACACCTGAACCAGCTAATTAAGATCTTCAGGAATGTTTAATGTTTACAGAATATTAAGTGTTGGAATAGAGTTGAAACCAGACTTTGCAGCTTTTCAGGAACCGGAATGGGCATCCCTGCTGTAGAGTTAAAACCATTTGGTACACTTGAGGACATCGTTCATCACCAAAAGACATCTTCAATTGAGAAAGACCCTCATTGTCTGTAAAATTTAAACTAGCGAACTTTACATTATCTGATAATTGTCAAAACAGGCATTTTTAAAAACAAAAGTAAAGTTCAAAATATTAAAATTAAAGTTTTTACATTTTTAAATTGCTAATAATTTTAGTAATATAATTTTGTGTGAATGGAGAGCAAAGAACGAGCACAGATCATACTCTTCTTTTTGAAAATGCTTTATTAAACTACCTCTATAAATACAACAATGCCAAAAAGCCTTAAACAAACAATGCGAGAAAGAAAACAGTTCTAGTAGATCTAAAAAAAAAAACTAAAAAAAAAGGAAAGATAAGAATATTTTGGCAATAGCGTTATACATTATCTAAATGTCCTCAGCCGAGGTCACCTGGTCTTGTTCATTTGTTTTTTAGCAACAAAAAACAAGTCTAAAAAAGGAAAGAGAAAAAAACGCTACACATGTAGTGTTTTATGAAATGGTCGCAAAAGAAAGCATTTTTTGCCAATAAACGCAAGATCGATTTGGGCCAGTATTGACTCCACACTGGCAACTTATAGCCACTTTTATATATCCACACATACGCACATTCGCATTAGTTTAGTAGCATTGAACACTTTGGCAAAAAAACAGTTTTTGTTGTTGTCAAACCCTCTAAAGCACATCTAATGAGATGGAAAAGTCTTCTTAAAATATATTATAGCATTTCCTCTTACTTCATACACAAAAACAATGTACTGTATATATTAAATATATCCTGACTGCTTCGCTCATAATAAAAGATTAGATAACAGACAGAGAAAAACTACTGGGGATAGTTCACTTTTCTCAAAAACACACAGACATGCCATAACCGAGAGACATTGTCCTCGATGATGGCAGCAGTGTGCAAAAATGTGTCTCTAGCTTACGTGATGTGAACTGCATGGATTGTCATTCTTTGTTTGGTTGTATATCGTGAAGTTTTCCCCAAACTTTCACTCAGTCTCGTCTAAAAAAAACAGGCTATACTTAATAAAACATCAACTCTGTTAGAACATGAAAGCATAATACAACATAAAGCAGCGCTCTAACACTCAGAGCCCCCATAGACACAACAGTATAAAACAAAAAAGCTTGACTTTCTGAAAGAAAATAGGAGAGAAGAAGCACTGTGGTATTACAAACAGTGTTTAAGAGGTCACTTGACAGACAGCAGTCTGAATAAAGGCACATGTGACATACGCAGTCCTACAGAAGGCATAAAGGTGGCATACAACATTCTTCAAGAGGACATTGATATGACATACAGCAGTCATTGAAAAGGCAATGAGGATATTAACAGGTTCTCTGAGCTCCCTGGTTTCAGTTTGGTCCAGTTCATTCCATTTCTAGAGGTATCGAAATACCCCTAAAAAGACAAAAGTGCCTGCTCAAACACATATTATAAAGCACATACATACACAAGAACTTCTAACACCCGAAAATGTTTAAGTGCACCACAGAATAGTCATAGTACTACAGTAGCTACACAATATGGAGTGTGATCTACAAAAATGCAGTGTTAGAACTACAAAAGAAAACAAACTACATAACTATCGACCGTCAGCTGTGTCTATGAGCATCTACAGGGGGAATTATGATTGGGAGAATGAGAGTATCGCACCATTAACCTGATTTTATCATGCAACTCAAGGTCTGCAACTCAAGAGCGTTAATAAACAACATCAACTTAATTGGTTCAGTGGTAAATAGGACAGTACTTCAGGTGCAATTTGTATTAATGGCACAAAAGCGGATACAAGGGAGACTGTGTTCTCCTAATGATGCACAGGACTGGATACTGGGAATCCCAGTAATGGTCTGAAAAAATAAGGGCTGCTCACAGTTGGTCATCAACTATTAACTAAAACACAACCAGCACAAGTAAGCAGAACTAAAGGCCCATTCTCACCAAGAATGATGACTCTCACCAAGGATGATTACAAAATGAAGATAGTTTTAAAAATTGTTCTAAGAATAGCAGTCCACACCACAAAGGTATGATTTTTTTTCCAGCTCATGAAAACACTGACAGTCAATCAGAATCCATCCTGCTTTATAGAGCTTGAGCACTTAAAGTGGCAGATGACATAACTGCGCACATATTTAGAATAAGAACGTTATTGTGCGGTAATGACGCTAATATCGTTCTTGGTGTGAACGGACCTTAAGTTATCATAAATTATGCTGTATCTTCAACCCAGCTACTTTTTGTCAGTCCAGTTTGTGCTTTTAAAACATTTTAAAGGGATAGTTTAAACAAAAATGAAAATCATTGCAAATCATTTACTCACTCACGTCTTTCCAAACCTGTACCAAAAAGTTTTGCTTATCACCGACTTCCACTGAATGAAAAAAACCAAAAAACACTGGTAGACGCTTTTGTCCAAGGTGACTTACATTGCATTCAAGGTAATTCATTAATTCATGGATTAAAAATTAAAGTTGTTAGCGTCATGCTCTACAGTTTGAGACAGGAATACTGTATTTCTCAAAATATCTTAATATTACACAGAAAAAAGAAAGTCATACAGTATTGGGATGACATGAAGGTGAATAAATGATGACAGAATTTTCATTTTTGGGTGAACTATCCCTTTAACAGAGAACAAATGTTATCCAGCATAGATTCAACTGACTGAAAAACTTTTTTTCTCTCGCTCTCTTTTTCCAGTTTGCTTTTTCTTGAATACTCAAACTTATTTTGCCTCTGAGTGAGAAGGAAAACAGTGTTTGTCTATCTATAAAAAATCCTCTAGACAATAAAAACAACATTTGAAAAGTCTTCAAGCCAACTAAATAGTACAATCTTAAAATAACCTAAATATAAAAATGCATTAGCAATAAACAGTAAAGAAGAAAAAATGAATGCAGGTATTCTCATATGGACTCGCGTGCAGAAAACCCAGTGGACGGAAGATTCCGACATCTTCGAAACATTTCGCAAATATGTTATATACTCAAAATACAGCATTTTCATGAAACACTTTAAATCTTCTACTTCTGTGGTTGTTAAAGTTTCTGCTCAGCAGTTTTTTGTTCATTTACAGTTTTGTCAATTTCGTTTTTCTTCACAAAACAAAAGTAAATGCACTAAAGCATTAAATACGATCTATTTAAAGTCCACTAATACTACAACGCTCCTTCGGTATTCTTGTGGCCGTGAACGCAGAGGAGCGGTATTAGGATTGTGCAATGACATGAACGCTCTGGCTCACGATTCTCAGCTGGAGTGTGTGGGGAAGATGTGTCAGTAGGTGTTTTTCTGCAAGTCTTAAATGCTCTGTTTTGAATTTCTTCATATGAACATATCACTCGGAGTCAGTCCACCGCTGTACTGGTGATCAACTAATAAACAACACCTTTGCAAGATGATAAAATATGCGAATGATCATGCGAGAACAGGAGTTGTCATTCATTCAGTCGTGTGATGGCTTCGGAAATCAGCAAGAGTGGTCAAGTCCTTTAAGAAGTTGAACTGACAGACTGTTTCCTGTTGGTCTAAATAGAAAGTGGGCAAGGTTCTGGTCACATTGCAGGGGTTTGAGTCCACAACATACAACACAAAAGTCTACCTATCTTAGTTAGCTAATCAGTAGCATATAAAAGTGGTTTTGGTCTAGGTCATACGTCTGGATTAATAAATGTGGGCCAGAGGGTCTGATGAAGCTGTGAGTAAATTTAGCAGAAATCTACATCCTTGCTGCCAGCACAAATCTAAAGGCTTCCAGGGAGCTTCACACGAGTCATAAGGTGTTATTTTTGTTGTGGGTATGTCAGTTTCACTCTGCGTGGTTCAGTTAACCAGCAGACTTCATAGATGCAGCGTAAATGTCTGATGGCCTGTGGTGATGTGGTGTGTATAATTGTAAGTCATTGTGATTGGTGCTGCGGGTATCTCAGTAGGTCTGGTATATATCATGTATGGGCATCTGGAAGGTGGCAGTGGTAGGGAAGGCCTGAGGCATGTACCCAGCATACCCTCCATAGGTTGCGGCTGCCATCGCAGCATTCTTCTGCAGCGCTGCCAGCGTGGCAGTGTTGGCGTGGGTAGCGAAAGGCATGTACCCGGCCCCATACAGACTGGCAGCCGCAGTTGGGATCCTCTGGACATTATGAGCCATAGCATAGATGGGAGTTATAGGACGACCCTGTGAGATAGAGAGAGAGATTGTTAACTCTTTCCCTGCCAGGCTTTACTAAAAAAGGTGCCAGTACATTTAACATTTTTGATAATTTTCACAAAAAAGTGATGGCCACCAGAACATTTTGTTGTATGAATATGTAAACAGCCAATATATCAAAAGAAAGAACAAAGCCTCTGCTTTTAAACAACAATAGCTTAATTTCATCTTTTTTATCAACACTTGAATGTGGGTAAGTTATGGAAGCTTGTTTCCGCCACAAAAAAAAAAAATTAATTGCGACTATTTATCTCACAATTCAGACTTTTTTTCTCACAATTGCAAGTTTACATCTCACAATTCTGACATCCAAAAAAAGACAGAATTGAGTATATCTCGCAATTCTGAATTTATAACTTGCATTTGCGTGTTATAAAGTCCGAATTGCGAGATATAAACCTGCAATTCAGACTTTTTTCTCAGAATATCTTGCAATTCTGACTTTGTAACATGCATAGCGACTTTATATCTCGCAATTCTGACTTTATAACTCGCAATTGTACGTTTATATCACAGAATTCTGACTTTATAACCTGCATATCACGCAATTCTGTGGCGGAAACAAGCTTCCATAGTAAGTTTCATTTTAAAAAAAGCATTTAGAACAAAAATCTTTTTTCAAAAAATCATGAAAATCGTGCTTTTGTCAAAGACTTTGTCTGGATCGGAATTAGAACCATGATCTAAACATAGATCGAGTAGACCATAAAGCTTGCACTGTCATATACTTCTTTGTGGGTTTGACATTTTTCTCAGTAACGTTAGGCAGTTTTGATTTATATGCTGTTGAATGTTTGATGATCATGTGCGTAAGCAACTTTTATCCGCTCCTTCTGATTTAAGCAGATCTGCGTTTTCACTTGTTTTTGGATCAGGAGATGCTTTACTATTTCAGAAAATCTGTAATATTGTGCCCTACCATATAACAGTGAAAACACGGATTGTGGGAAAAACTCATCAATGGCGGGGAAGCGTTGTGTCATAAATTATGTAAAATCTCATCAATGGTGGGGAAGAGTCAAGGTGAGTTAATTGCCTGGTGGAATTTTGCGGGCAAAATCCAGTAATTCCAATAGGAATATGCATGATTGGGAGTTTCAGGTGAGGCGTCCACCATGTACTCTTGATTAAGTTGGCCATGCGAATTTATCATGCTGACCATGCTTTATACCGTGCCCTAACTAGACACGATAAAGCAACAAGCCATAAAGGCTATGTTAATCTGAGTTTTTGACAACAAGCAAAATTTGCACATTAACAGTCTAATAAATTCCTTTTGATATTCTTGCTTACATATCATAAATGTATGAGTACAAGATCCATTTCCATAGTTGTGAAGGCAATAAATTGCATTTTTACCAGATTACTATTGTGTATTTGTGATCTGTATTATTATTTTCCTGATAATATTTTACAAATTCCATATTTCTTTGCTTCAGACAGCCAATAGACTTTATAACATTTTATGGTTATAAAGGGGTATAACATATTATGCTTGTCTGGGATTATATTTTAAGAATTGGCCTCCTTTCAATTAATAAGTTAGAACTTTAATTGAACAGGGAGTTAAACTGGAATTTAAGTAAGAAGAATATAAAGGCCTATAAACCCTTCAAAATTAAAAACTTATTTATACATCAGTGTCTTTGAATTTCAGGTCATTTTAATTCTACTTCCTTTCATTCAAATTCCAATATCTCCTGTAGTGCAATTCAAATTCATGTCTCATGATCGCAGTATCAGAGGAATCTTGGAAGTGCAAGAAAACTCTAATGCTCCAGGCATAATCACACTCCACATAGTTGTACAATAAACATCAAATATGTTTTCATTGGCTGTTAATGTGCCACGTAGCACAGCATTTTCACTTTAGATGTGGACATTCAAATAAGCTCATGGTATTAGAATGATCTAAGTGTAATAATAACTTTAAAGTGTCGCATCTGCTCAGGTGCAGGTCAGTACCTGGAAAGGGGGTGGTGTGGAGACTGCAGGCATGACCGCTCCAGTGGCCGAGGCAGCTGTGGGGTCATGCTGGAGGGCCAAAGGGTTTATCAGGTGCTCCACTGGGTGCATCTTTCCTTCCTCCATTAACTTAGTTGCTGGAGCAGCAGAAAAAACAGCAGGGTACTGGGCACCAAGTGCTGGAAGAGCCACTACACACACATGTACAATTAGAACAATGGACAAAAAAATGGAGAATGTATAGTTAAAATTAGCACATACTGTATATCACTATGTAACATGTGGACTATGTCAGGTAACATAACGTTTAAGATATGAAAAATGCAGGTAAGTGAAAGAAAGTCAGAAAGTGCAAGAATGATAAAAGGGAAAATGCAGGAAAAAGACTGAGACTTGCACAACCTGTCCTCATTTACAACAAGTGAATGACTCAGCTTAAGATTAGTGACAAAAAACACACCCACACGCAGCCACGCACACATTGTCTTTCACACACACACATACACATTGTTTCCATGTACAAAAACTCTTTTCATTCCCCACGTTAATTCAGATTTAGGATCAGTAGGTTTAGGTGACGTCAGAATACTCTAGTCAGGAGTTCGCTGATCTCAGATCAGAATTCTGCAAGATCAGTTAGTTTCGACACAGAGCAGCTGATTAGTAAGAAAATAAAGAACCTTGAACTCAATGCCCAAACAAACAAACTCAAACACTCTCAAAGTATTTTTTATCGATGGCTTAGTTCTCTGGACTGTTTTATCCTAGTGTCCTTAATAACTGTCTTTTCAAATGACTGTACATTGATATATTTTATCTGGAGGTATATAACATTTTGAGAGTTTTTGAGCATTGTTTGAACATTGTGTATATAATTTAAAAAAGTAAAGCTTTTAAGCAATAAAAAAATCAAAAGCCTGCTTACTAGGGTAAGCAGTGACAGCTATGACAGCTGTCATGATGAAAGGAAGTTAGTGTTCCACTCCAGACCAGTAGGGGCAGTAGAGTTTTAAAAATGCATCTCTGCATATTGTTGAATATCTCCAATTTAATCAAATGCAATTTTTAAACATAAGAGTTGAATGTGAAACTAACTGGTGGCTCAATTTCAGTAATAACATTTTTTTCTAAACTAAAACAGTTTATCTGATTCTGTCCAGATTGTTTTAGATTCTGCCTCCACTGGATGGACAAGAGCACAACTGAGTTAAATTCTGTATGTATGTGGTTTAATTTCACACTGACTTGTGCCAGGCTTCATGCCCACTGGGTTCACAGCTGTCAGCTCTAGATTGGGCATGATCTCGTAAGGTTTGTCCGGCAATTTGGTTTTTCCTTCATGGTAGCGGCTGTATATGCCTCGGCCAGCTGAATAGCCACCAAGGTATGAGCCGCGGGGCCCTGGGCCCCTATTACCGGCCCCAGCACGGCCACGGCCTCTTACAGTACCTGCTTGAGATACAAATGAAAGGAGGTGCTGTTCAGGTACAGAGCCACAAGGAGGCACATACCTATATAAAAGTACTGGTAACCCCAGTGCTTAAGGTTGAGCAGACATTTAAAATAAAGTCATTAGCTTTCTCTGTCAGCTTTCTATTCAGGTTCTATAAACGGTTTGCTCGCATGGGGTGACTTCATGATGAAGATATGGGTGTGGCTGCTACTCATAAGGTGGAGCTTAGGCACTATCACTTTTCAGCATTCTAATTCAAATTGCTGTCAGTGTGAACACTTCTTTGTAATTTCTCTCTGTTCTTTGAGATGGGAGTGGTGCTTGAGTAAAGTTGAAATTAAAAGTAAAGATAAAGTTTTGTTTTCAGATAATCATAAAATGCAGGACCAAATATGTCTCAGATTGAATATGCAATCACAGTTCTCAACTGCTACCCAACCCAAAACCACAAGCATTTTTAATTGATGATTATGGGTTAGGAAATGTAATAATACCAGATTCCCATCATTAGTTTCAGTATCATACTTTTTGTGGATCTCAGCTCTTCAGCCCAAAACAATCTCAAAGTGCATGCCATCTAGTGGCCATATTAAATATGTGATTAGCAACAAACAGAGCTTTTTGTTTGGAAAATTGTCTTTTAAAGCAGTCGTTCTCAACTGGTTTTACTTCTGGATTTTACATTGGATATCAAATAGCAGCTATAGTACCAAACTTGTTTACTGTAGAAAAGGAAACAAATTTCTTTATATCACCATGAACTAATACGCAAAATTATTAACATGACAGCAAGGTCTGAATAGGAAAAGTGACAATTGTGGTTTCTAAATGTCTCTTGAATTTCAATGGAAGCCAATCTCTTGGAAGTCAATAGCTGATAGCTCAAAAGACATATTTGTCAAACCAAACCATTTTTATTTTCATTATATTTAAGTTAAAGTATGAGTACTGTATCGAGACAAAACATATTTGATGATAGCATAATTTTCCGCTTTTAATTTACATAAGTGTTAAAAAGTAAAAATGGCTTGGTAGCTCAGAACGATGGACAGAAATATATATGATTAAGAGTAAGCAAATATAGTCACAAATTCCCCCCAAAATATGTAAATGGTAATTAAGTATAATTATTTAAGAACTTTACACCCCTTTACACCTACCTTGCGTAGTTCATGGGTTTTGATTTTTATGGTTTTTAGCATTGTTTTTCTCCAACCGGTTGAGAACCACTATTTTAAAGGATGTGCCCTTATGAAAGCTCTGGGTTAAAGGGGACATAATTTTCACATTAATTGTAATGCATCCCCTACATTTGTTTGTACAGATCAAGTCTGATTACTTGTGTGAATATGGACTGTTATGCAAGATAGAGTTGGAAAACAATCTAGTTTCCCAAATACATTCAATAGCATGACTCTCAAGGCCATCAAGAAAAAGCAATTGTTAGCAATGCTTTAAGGTCATTCTGATTTCATCAAATGGTATTGCATTTCTTGAGTACATAAAGTTATGAGAGAATAAAGAGAGAGAATGAGTTCTCCAACCTTTGATGAAGTATTCTCGGTTGGGTCCAATGAGTGTGCTGTATGGATAGCCGTAATAGGCGAGTGTATATGGGTCACACTGATACACGTAACTTTGTTGGGTGTTTTCAGTGGTTGTCGCAGGCGGTGTTCCCTTCGATGCTTTCTGATAGCGAGTGTACTGCTCCTTATCCACAGGCTTGGCCAGGGTCACTTCGATACGGGAACCTTCGATCTCTGTGCCGTTCAGGTTGTCCATTGCAACCACAGCATCTTCTCGACTGGCGAAGTGAACAAAGGCGTAGTCTCGGATTTTTTTGACACGTTCCACACAGCCAGGGTTGTACTGGCCAAAGGTTTGGCGTAGAGTTTCCTCACTGGTCTCAATCATCAGGTTCCGCACATACAGAATTTTCACTGTTTCCATGACGTCCTCGTCAACGTCAATCTCAGGTTCAGCCCAGTCAACTGCAATCTGGTGACCCCAGAGCTGTATACACACAGAGAGAAACATACACACGCAAAGAGTTTTAAAGTAAGGCAGGTGTAATAACTAAATGTTTTAGAAATATTTACTAAATAGTTCACCCCAAAAAATAAGTTGTCATTATTTATTTACTCTCATGTCATTCCAAACCCCTATTTTTTTTTTTCAAGGAACACAAATGGAGAAGACCTTCACACATCTATTTTCCACTGCAACAACAACAACTAAACATGATAAAAGCACCATAAAAGCAGTACATATGACTTGTGAGCCAAGTCTTCTGAAGCCTTTCAATAGTTTTTTTGATGAACAAAGCAAAACGGTAGCCACTAACAAAAACTCCTCTTCTTCGGTGAACTTAGAATTGGTCTCAAAATAATGATTTGTTGATGAATTTGACTGATTCAGATCTAGAGTCTAAACTCACTGACTGGCTGTGATCCGGCCTTAAAGGGTTTCTTCACAAAAAAAAGTAAATTCTGTCATTAATTACACACCCTTATGTCGTTCCTTTCGTTCATATTTGGAACACAAATGAAGATATATTTTGATGAAATCTGAGAGTATTCTGTCCCTCTATAGACTGCCTTCACAACAGCAACTTTGACGCTTCAAAAAGTTCATAAAGAGATCGTAAAACTAATCCATATGAATTGAGTGGTTTAGTCCAAATTTTCTGAAGAGACTCAATTTCTTAATATGATGAACAGACTGAATTTAGGCTTTTACTCGGATATAAACATTGATCAGTGAACATACACAGACGCTCAACCGAACCTGAATGACGCACAAGATCAAACCTCTTCCGGAAGCTTAAATGTTCTGCGTAACTAATGAGGTTCGTTCCTGTGTGTTACGCAGCCGTTTGAGCTTCCAGAAGAGGGTTGATCTTGTGCGTCATTCAGGTTCGGTTGAGCACCTGTGTATGTTCTCTGATCAATGTTTATATGTGAGTAAAAGCCTAGATTAAATCTGTTCATCATATAAAGTGATCAAGTCTGTTCAGAAAATTTGGACTAAACAACTCAATTCATATGGATTAGTTTTACGATCTCCTTCCAAAATTTCCAGTTTTAAAGGCAGTCTATGGAGAGACAGAAAGCTCTTAGATTTCATCAAAAAGATCTTAATTTGTGTTCCGAAGATGAACGAAAGTCTTACGGGTGTGGAATGACACAAGGGTGCATAATTAATTACAGAATTTTCATTTTTGGGTGAACTAACCCTTTAAGTTAACTGCTCACTGGGTGAGAGGATTATTAGTTAAAAATTGATTTCACTCTGTTCCTCGCCCAAATTGATCATTGGCTTCAGAAGATGTGGAATAGAGCACATGAGTCATATGGAATACTTTTATAATGCTTTATGTCTTGTTTTAGAGCTTAGTAGATGTGATCTATAACTTTTGTTGTATGGAAAACAGCTGTGAAGATTCTTCAAAAAACATTCTCCTTTTTGTAAGTATGTAGTGACAGATTTCTTTTTTAATTTTTGAGAGAACAATTCTTTTGATCCCAATGGAAAATGGTGTTAACCTGAATTCGTCCTGGCATGAGCTTTCTTCTGGCCATAGCAGCAGCACGGTGAGACTCATACTCTACAAAGGCAAAGCCACGATTCTTCATTTTATCCGCAGCACTCGCGTACACGATCACATCCAGCACCCCCTCTGTCACCTTGGAAACTTCCTCCAGGATCTCCTCACGTTTCTTGGTTTTGGGGATTCCGCCAATGAAGAGGCGGCAGTTATCTACACTACAGCACACACCTAGCAACCTTCCTGGACGAATTTCAAAGTTATTGAGTTCACGAACCGCTCGCTTAGCCTCATGCTTCTGGGTGTACATGACGAATGCGTAACCGCGGTTCTTCCCGTCAAAGTCCATCATAAGGCGCATCTCGTAGATCCGTCCAACAGTCTCAAATACTGGCACCAGCTCGTCTTCGTAAACATCACGTGGGATTTTACCCACAAAGATTTCACAGCCACGTGGGGGGGAGGGACCTTGCCAGCCAGGTGGTGGGCCGTATTTGCGTTGTCCATTCTCTTGCACCATTCCATAGCCTGACCGCTCCATCAAGGCCACAAGTGCAGCTTCATTTGGGGCCCCAGCCACTCCTTCTGGGATAGAGCTGTGATGTTGCGGAATCCCAGAGGAGGACTTAGAGGAGGAAGGGCTAGGGTTACTCATGGCAACGGCAGAGGCGGAGTCTTCTGCTGTCATGCTGAAATAAGCATCCAATCAGGATTGGAGTCTAAAAAGAGACAGAAAATTCATCCGGTCAGTATATTTTGTAGTGAAAACAAACTATGAACTTATAAATCAATCTCCATAAACAATACAATTTCAATAGTTTTTAATTTTAATAGATGTTTATACTGAAACTGGAATCCCAGTGCCTGAAGTTAATTAGGGATGTACCAATATTGCAATTCTGGTCATGTCCATGTTATGGCTGATATACAGCCAGTAAACAATTTTGTCTAGAAAAAAATACATTTTAAATGAAATACCAAAAAATAAAATCTTTCGTTTTAAACGCTACTGGTGCATTTAAGCATCACAACATTATGATTTATCATGAAAACACTCATATTCATTTTGAGGTTTGCTACTGCATTTAATAGCATTATTAAATTATGATTGTTTTTAAAGATTAACTTCAAGTGAATATTAGATGATGGTAAAGGTAATCTAAATGTAAAAATGGAAAGAATAAGCATCTACAATTAATTATCTAATATCACCCGATACTGATGAAAATATCTCTCATTAATATATTTTATTGTTAATTATTATAATCCTATTTTCTATGTATAAAACACACACACATACACACACAAAATGTAAATCCTCTTCTACACCTAAAGCTGCCTAATAAACCTCACTAAGCCGCATTTACATTCTTCAGCATGGAATAAATCTCCAGAATGCCCAAATCCTACAGTCCAGAACTTTCCATAAGCAGAACACAGACGCATGGAAGTTAACTACAAAATCTTAGAACTTATAACTACAAAAGAAACTAAGGGTATTTTTTAGGAAACTGCATAATAAAACATTTTATACTCTATATATTCAATCACATTGTTTAGCTGTAAGTTGGCTCTAGTTAGCCGGACCTTGATGCCGCTTAAGGTAGTTAGGTTGCTTAGCAATGAAACCATGGTTACACACGCAGAGCATGCTGACCCACACACAGCTTATCCTGGAGCACACAACTAAGTTCACACAACTCACACAGAACACAAATGCATGCAAACGCAACTAAGAGGACATAAAACAACAACAAAGGTGTAAAGGTTATTAATTAGTCATTTACTACAGCAATAAAGTTCAACACGCATCATTCTTAAGTTGGTACCTGGTGTTTTCATGATGTGTTCAAGAGGCTCGCTGTAGGAGCATGTGACTGAGGTTGGAATAACAGGCAACTCAGCAGTACAAAACCAAAGCTCTCTCTCACAGACATCCACAAACACTTCCTCATTCACATGCTTACACACACATATACTGAAAATCAGTACATGTGTGGCTCAAGGCCAAGCTGAAACAGGAAGAAAAGCAGACTGACTAATCAAAAGCTAAGAGGACCAGGCAGACCAACCAATAACAGATTTTTAAATAATACATCTGTAGATGTAGCGTTTCAATGATCACTTATGCAAACGTTTAAATAAGGAGAGAGTCCAACACCAAGAGAGAGTCCAAGAGCTATTACAGCCTAAAATTAAAGGGTTCATTTTATTAAACCTAAATAATAGTACAAAAACAACTCAGGAATATGAACAATGGACAATAACTGCAAAAAAAGCATATTCTGCAGGACAAACCAACTCAAAAAAAAATACTGCCTCTAAATAAACTGCTGGTTGTCAGTTTGTATTAAATTGGGGAGAGACACTTGGTGGAAGTGGGGTCAGTGGAAGTGTGCAAATGACAATGAAAGACGATTCAGCAGAAAACAAGAGGAAGGAGAGGTCGAGAGAGAGAAGAAATAATGAATTTCTGCCAGAGACTGAACAAGTAAAGAGAGAAATAATGCATTCAAAAGAAAAAAAATGTGACTCAGCAAGAGGAGCAATAATAAGAGCTGTCAATTTAGTCCATTGATTTCATGCGATTAAATATGACAAAAATAGTGTGATAAAAAAATAATTCAATTAATTATGACTCCCTGACCCGTACGTACAGAGCGCAGTTATAGGCAATGTTTTAGAGGCCATTTAAAAACGCAAGACGCAGTGAGGTAGACTGAAACGCAAGATTTTTTTTTTTTTAAATTGACTTCTTTTAAATTGATACCGCATTCTAAAAATTTATTCATAGGCGAAACTCTACAAAAGATAAGAGGCGTGAGCACAACAGTCTAAAGACGTCTGTCTAGCGCATGTTCACATAAAACAATGGAAAAGCAGAGCAGTAGAATGCAAAACTTCTGTGTGCCTAACAGGAACAGTTTCTCTCAAAGTTATGAACAAACGGTCTTCCAGTAAAGCTGTGTGTGGGTCTTCCAGTTCTTCCAGTAAACATTCAAAAGTAACATTCACAAAATGTTTCCAAAATGATCAAATTGAACATTCTCTTAATGTTTTCTCTAATGTTCACATATCCAAGAGAAAAAAAAAATTCAGAGATAATGTTTTCCTAATTTAATGAGAATTTTAGCAAAACGTTCTTAGAACATTCTTTTTAGCTGGGGAATTCACACGACACATTTATGTTCTCATCAAAGCCGGGCTGTTTTTTATCTTGACACGCTATATATTTATTTTTTTAAACATTCACTGGCATTGCCCATAATGAAAAAAAGAGATACGGTTCATAGGTGTGCTGTCCAAATAGCACACTATAGGGGTTTTGTCACAAGTTCAGTACTTTAAAACAGTAGAGCTTGGCACTAGCAACGGCAAGGTCTTGGGTTCGATTTGCCAGGAAGGCATAAACTCATAAAAATGTTGCTTTCCGAATATACAAAATATACAATAAAACCTGTCATTAAACACCATATAATTTTAATGTAAATCATTAGGGACAACAAAAGACATGAAAAAGCATCTTTTAGGCCCTCATTTGTTTCTGGAAGTGAGACTTTGTAGAAGTTTCCTTGTTCCGTACAGATATACTGAAAACAGCAGGAAGTGAGAATCAGTGGCAAAAGAGAGAAAATAAACGATCGAGAGGGTGGAAAAAGATTATTCATTTTCCAGCCAACATTAGGTCTCCATATCTCATTGTACCTGCCTGCCAGTGGTTGACCTTTATATACAGTATGTGTGTTTGTTTGTGTGTGTGTGAGTGTGTGTGTGTACCCACACTTGGTGCAAGGAAACCTGAGGCAGCAGCAGGTGGATGATTAACCAACACAAATCACTAGCTGTACACACACACACACACACAAAGTGCACTTATTTTAACAAGACATACACAAAACATCACAATTAAAAAAAAAAAAAAACAACAACAAAGCAAAACACAAACAGTAACACTTTACAATAAGGTTCCAGTTTTTTAACATTAGTTAACTACATTAGTTACCATCAGTGTTGGGGAAAGATACTTTTAAAGGTAATGCATTACAATATTGCATTACTCCCTAAAAAAGTAACTAATTGTGTTATTAGTTAGTAATGCATTACATTACTTTTGTGTTACTTTTTCTCACCTGGGCTGAGCTTGCTTGCTTGTTTGTTTGTTTTTATAACAACAAAAAAGTTCAATTTTTGGCAAATGTAAAGGCCCTTTCAAACCAAAAGTGAAATGAATAAGCTTTAGGCTGAAGGAAATGCATATTTACACCGGTACAGTAGAAGGCGCAGCTCAAAGAAACCGTTCAGCTGTGCTGCCATTCTGGATTACAAAAGAATAGGATACAGGAGAAGAAAGTTCAACACTCTTGTTTCTAAATCTAATATAAAATCTTTTTAGCTTATTAGCATGGTTGAATTGGATCATTGAAGGTCAGCAGAAAAGACATTGGTTAATAAAGTGAGATTAAATACATAAAGTATATTTGTGTCATTTAATATATAAAATTATTACAGGTTTGTGTAAAATTCTGATATCATTTTGAGGAATACTGAATGTTTTCATAAGCGAGATGAGTAAATGCATGTTCACATTTAGTCTAGAACTACAATAACCATCATGTTTATACAGCGCACACAAAACCTCTGCACTTTATTTCTCTCAACATGGGGACAGGAACATTTTCACATTATTGTCAGTCAATAAATGTGAAAAAGTAAGTTAGATATTTTGTTGTAAATTGAAAAAGTAATGCGTTACTTTACTAGTTACTTGAAAAAGTAATTACATAACTCAAGTTACTTGTAATGCATTACCCCCAACACTGGTTACCATAAACTAAAAATGGAAATACTTCTAAAGCATATATTATCTTAATTTGTTAATTTCAACATTTACTAATATATTTTTAAAATCAAAATATTGGACCTGAGCTAACATAAGCTAACAATGAACAGTTGCATGTATTAACTGGCATTAACAAACATCAATAAATACTGTAAAATGTATTGCTCATTGTTAGGTAATGTTAGTAAATTTATGAATTAAGATTAACTAATGGGACCTACTGAAAAGTGTTACCACATAAACTCCTTCAGCTGTGTGTTCATTTTGAATAACTATATAGGGTCATTTAAGCTTATAAAGTTATTAAATAAATGGCTTGTTACTAAATAACAAGTGATAGAAACAACAAATGATGGCTAAGCATGTTAATGAAGAAGGACAGTTCTTGTGAGTGTGTGTGTGTTTGTGTGTTTGTAATCACAAGATAATGGTTTGTTATTATCTAAGATACTGATTGACAGAAATATCTGATCTTTGACTTCTTTAACACACAAGACAATACTTGACAATCAGCACATATAAACTCACGCAGACAGGTACAGAGGAACACACACACAAGGCTTTTGTGTGCAGACAGATCAATTAGTATCTCTTGGGTGAAACTCCTTCAATCTCAATGAAAGAAAAGTGTGAAATGTAGAAGGGTAGAACAATACACAAGCTGGCCTCCCAGTGAAAGAAAAATGTACTGACAGCAAACACACACACACACCTGCTGTACAGAGATGGGTCACCGTGGCTTGGAAAATGGATCAACAATGACATTTTGCATGATGGGGAAATAGCTTAGAGAAGAGTCATTCACAGAGATTTCACTCTAAATTCTATAATCACACATGTGTTTATACTCCAGTTTGAAAAGATTGTAGATAGCAGTGTGGTTATGCGGCTATGGTGTGAATGAATATCAAGGTTGTGATTTTTACACAGTTGCAAGAATACATTCTAAAAAGTGTGCATTCAAACACAGAAGATAATGAAGAAGCATTTGGGTCAATGACAAATAAGCGTGTCCATGAATCACGATAAAGAAAAGGGAAAATAATCTAGTTTAAAACACACATGTGCCAAGTTCTTAGAAATGTATTCTTTATATGCATGTTTGTTTCACATGGTTTTGAAAAACTTTCAATTTTTAACAAAAGTTTAAATTTGATATATGAAAGTTAAAAACCGGTGCAACCATCAAGTACAAAGTAACATATTTTCTTTAGACTTTGAATAAATGTAAGTGTACACACCTGAATCATTATTTACACATTTTTACAAATATCATGAAGAATTAATAAACGTTATCCGTTTTTGGGAGCCACATCACATGACATTTTCCTATCTGTACTAACATTGCATTTTCATAAAAATGTTAGCAGAGGTGTTATCTATGATATCATTTCCTGTTTTATGTTTTGGCATGTTCAAACCAGATTACTTTGCTTTAACAGAGAAAAGTTTTTCGAATATTAATATGCAGCGTAGCAGTTTTTGTTAATATATGATTTTCCCCCTAAGAATACTTAAGTAATAAGTAACAATTTCATTCTTTTAATGAGGCTTTTTCATAATGCTGCTACAAAGACAAGTTGCATCAGTATCACTCTAACATTTTTGACTTTATTCCCCAAAAAAGTATCAAAATAACTATAAATTGAGGATTTAAAACATGGTCATCATAGAAAATGCATATTCAAGTTAATGCATGTATGAAATGCATTTTTCAAATGTAATGCAAATGTATTTTTGAATAAGATATTGGGTGTCATGTCATTGACCCATTTGGGTCTGACTTTCTGTTTATGTGTAGATGCTTGGCAGGTCTTTAGTCATGACAAGGGCTCTTCAAACAATATACACTCTTTAGAGTAACCAAGAGAGCAAATAAAAGCCCTCACAGAGACACAAAAGCTCTGCTGGTCTGAGTGTCATGAAGGACTCTCAGGGGTAAAAAGTGGCTGAAAGACATGAGCGAGAGAGCGTTTTTGTGTTTTTTTACCGTGTCTGAATGTTGGGGTGTCAGCAAGGTTTAGATGAACTCCATTTATACTCATACAAGGTGACCAGCGCATTAACACTCAAAGTGTTTTGCCTTGCCAACAGATAATCTGGTAAGTTAATGTTTATTGCTGAAGAGACTCTTAAAACAGCTCATTTTAAGAAACCACTCACATGATGAACCGAAAAGTGCAGAACCTTGCGTCTTTCTCAGTGACTAAGCAAAAACCCTCTATAATTATTAAACTTCATCTCTGACAAAGGTTGACCTTTGCGACACTACATAATCACTGCGCAGATCATTAACATTAACTTTCTCTAAACGTGAATCCACAATTCCCTTTAATTTAAACACATTTTCTATTAACCAATACATAATGGCCACGTAAACCCTAGTGGGCAAGCAATAGGGGTTTTCCAGTGGCCAGTGATCAATATCAAAAGATCAAGGTGGCCGAAGGTCGATAAAATTGTGATATATACATAATATGATTTAATTATTATAAATCCATCTGCTGAAATCAAATGGATACTTATTAAAGTTCCCTAAATTTAACTGTTTTATATTAAGCAGAAAATATGTTATCCAGCGAAAAAGCTGCTGATTGATTTTGAACCTGACACATGAGGGAACAACCACTTCTGTTAATCACCCAAGCAGTTACATTTATAGGCTAAAATGGCCAAATGTTGGCAGATAAATCTGCTTATGTGCACTTCATGATGAGATCCAAACAGCTTATGCACTTTATGTCTTCATGTAGACAGAGTCACAATAACAATCAATCTGAAATACTAAATGTGACAGAAATTCTAAAATATATGGGTGAATTCTTGAAATCTATCAAGAATGTACCTCAAAAAAATCTAAATTAAGCACATTCAAAACCTCCAGTTTTCATGACTATGATGTAACAAATTGTATTACAGTAATGAGAAAGAATCTAACAAGAATAACAAGCTAGAATAATAAAAAACGGTTTGTAAATATTTTAGCTATGTGCATTGTAGATGAACATCTGGATCAGAGGAGGACACTATGATTTTACATAAAGAACACAGTTCCTTAAAACAGAACACTGCCTTCAAAGGATGCCCGACAGTGTGAGAGACGTGTGGACATGGTGACCGTCATACCCACAACACAATTCTCAATTCCTGTAGTCCTCAGTTTCAATTCTCTATGAAAACAGGCTACAGTAAAACATTTATCCAGTCATTCATATAAAGCACACACAACAATTTTTGTTCTCACGAAAAAGAAACTAGTCAAAAAATGGCCAAGCACAATCGTCTGAAAGGCATTAAGTAAAAAAAACTTAAAATCAATGATTTTTGTGATTGTAGTACTTAATCCATGGCACATTGTCCATGCAATCTCCATGAATGAAAATAAGAAATGTGGATCTTTTTAAGATTTTCATAAAAACATTTTAATTAATTAATTAATTAATTTATTCAAATTTATACCTTAATACCTTAAATCAAAATGTAGAGTAAAAACATTAATAAAGGGAGTGATATTACATTTTGTTTTAAAAAATATACGTTATTATGTTACAAAATCACATTTCGGGAGACCCAAATACCATTTAAAACGAATAGTGCATAAGGGTTAAACTAATTTTACCTTAGGTGCCAAGATCACATTTCTAATTTTCTTTTAAGTTTTTCATCTAATATTTATTATTTCAGCTTTACAATTATAAATAGTTTAAATTTTGGGTAAAATGGCAACACTGCTAACAATCAATAACAAAACAGGAAGAAGGAAGTAGAAAAACTTAAAATGATTAAGGTTAAGTGAATACACACACAAGCAAACACAACATCACATAAATTAATCATTTTGTTTTTTGCATACACTCAGACAGACAGACACACACACACACACACACCTTTGAAACTACACTGCACATAAATGAGCACTGGGATGAACCACACACACACACACACACACACGCTGATGACATCTTGAGGTTTCTTATCTTGTAGTTTGAACTCTTCACTCCTGTGGTTAATCTACTTACTGCAACACAATGTGACGAGGCCTGATCAAACACAATCCTCTGACACAAACACACGCAGCTGATGATCTGCTCAAAAATGCCACCAGTAAGAACATTTCTGATGTCTCATCACTTTCTCTTGATGATTTTTCTGTGAGAAATCTGCACATGGAGAATCAAGATACCTCTGCCACTGACTGAAGAAATACGGGAACCTTTCTGATAACAGTAACACGCGCAGGTCTGGGCCCACCCCAACAGCAAACATAAGACTGAAGAAGTCGAGTCCAAAGACCAACAACCAACACTGCGCACTGTGACGCACAATTACATTTTACACTATTTTACGCTCACTTGCATAAACACAATGCTGCTAGTCAAATTACACATGATGCTATTTTCACTTCTTTTATTACCATTACTCTTGAATATCTGGTAAGGTTTCATTTGTCAACATTAGTTAACATGAACTAAAATGAACAACACTTTTACAACATATTAATTTCAACTTTTGCTAATGCATTATTGAAATCAAAAATAATTTTTGTTAACATCAGTAGTAACAATTTATTTTACAGTGTCCTTGTTCCACATTACATGTACAATGTAAAAAAGAATTGTTAGTTTAGCTTAAAAAAGTAAGTTAAAATTTTGAGTTCATTGAAATTAAAAATTTGAGTTAATACAATGAAGGCAATCAGATACTCAAAATATTATATTATCTGAACCACATTAAGTAAGTTGATTTGACAAAAGAAAAAATGTTGTGATAAATCATGAAAATAACTTTTTACAGTGGTAATATTTATAAATTATGTATAATTACATGCAACTAACCCTAAATCAAACCCCAAATCCTAACCTTAACCCTATAGTAAGTACATGTATTTAATTATTATTACTCAGTAATTAAATGTATAATTACACGGACAGCTTAAAATAAAGAGTAACCAGATTAATAAATGCTTTAAAAAATTCAAGTAAACCAATGCATTAACTAATGTTAACAAATGAGATCTTAATGTAAAATGTCACCAAATATCCATACTATACGCAAACAAATAGCGTTTTCCTTTTTAAACTTCCCCTGAAGGTCATAAAAGGTTGTTACAACATAGACGCATAAGTAAAGATCAATTATTTAAATAAGACATCAGCCAGAACTAAACAAGTGCTCACAAACAGAAAAAACACACACGTACTTCAGAATCCCAGCGGTCACAGACACACAAGCATTAAAAAAACAAACGCAAACGTTACCTGTCTTTTCAGGTGAGTGAATGTGTGTCCGAGTGGCAGTGTAGCTGCTGTTTCACTCACACACAGTCACACACACACACTCAGGCCTTCTGTCTGTCCGGCGTCAGCGGTTACTCTCTTCTCTCTCTCGGTCAGTCTCTCGCTCTCACACACACAGTCTGTGGGGTAGAGAGGAGGAGTGTTTGATTGGAGGTGCAGTTGGTAAAAGAGTGTTTACTCAGTGCATGTGAGGGGTGGGGCAGAGCAAAGGTGCCCCCACCTACACCTATCTCCTATATTTCTTTCTTTCTTTCTTCCTTTTCCTTGTCACACCCAAGAATACTTCTCCAGTTTTTCTGGAAGCAAACGAGATGTCTGTGCGGGTGCGTGTGACTGTGTGCGGTGGGCTGTGAATGAGGTTGTCTACTGACTAAGCAACAGTTCATTACAGGTGGCAACTGACTGAAAACCATTCAGCCTGACCTGAAATCAATTTCCTGAATTCCTGCATTCAAAAACATTTAAAGACAAAAAGTTTGAAGCTCAGCGGCCCTCATGCTCATTCAAACCTGGAAAGGTCTGTGAAATCTTCTCATTCCTGTTCCTAAGAAACAGGTACTTACACGTTACAGTGTGTTTTGTGTTGCTTTAGTTACGCAGATAAGGTGGAAATCATTGATTCACAAATGGTTGTGTGTTTCTGTGTGTATTTTAACCACCAATGCCCATATAAAATGAAAACAATAATGAAAAACAATTGTGCACCACAAACATAATCTAAAACATTTATCAGCATTTATAAGTGAACAAACTCAATACTTCTTCCAGACTGAAAAGTTTTACACATAAAAAAATTTATATATCTTGTGAGAAATATGTTTAAAATAACATTTGAAGAAGAATCTAGTAATATTAGTAGCTTTTTCATTTTACATGGAGCGAGTCTACTAATCGGGCTGCCATTTTGAGATCACATGACAATTATGAGCTGGAAACACTGATTTTCTAGTGACTATCATAAGCTTTGACGTGAAAGGCGGCGGATCGGGAAAATATACGCTATGGAAAATATATATTTCATGCCTTTAAGACCCTTTTTTTTTCTTTCTTTTTTTTTTAAATGCCACTTACAAAACATCTACTATAATATAATGACATATTTGAGTTTTACATACAAATGTTTTATTTTATGTATAATATTTTATTATTAACATTCTTTTATATATTATTTATTTATATACGTTGTATTGACCATTATGTCTAACAGTCAGGGTAATATAAACAAAAATATCTGATTGTATGCTACCATTCAAAAGTTTGGTGTCAGTCATTTTTTTTAAAAATAAAAATTAATAAATTATCACTTTTATTCAACAAGGATGAACTAAAAGTAATCAATCAAAAGTAAAGACATTTATAAACTTACAAAAGATTTCTAATTCAAATTAATGCTGTTCTTTTGAACTTTCTAATCATCAAAGAAGAAGAAAAAATCAGTTTCCACAAAAAATATTAAGTGGCACAATTGTTTTCAGCTTTGATAATAAAGTGTGTTTCTTGAGCACCATTTCAGCATATTAGAATGATTTCTGATGGATCACGTGACACTGAAGATGCTGAAAATTCAGCTTTGCCATCACAGTAATAAATGAAATTTAAAATAACATTAAAACAGAAAATAGTTATTTTAAATTGTAATAATATTTCACAAATTTTCATAAATGCTGCTTTGGTGAGGATAAGAGACTTTGTTTAAAACATGAATAACTTACTAACCCAAAACGTTTGAATGGTAGTGTACCTTTAACACTTTCTACACTTATGTGTAGACGTGTTATTTATCAACTACCCGATTATATTTTTCTGCAGTGTCAGTAAGATGTCATATGATGATGGTCACTTGTTACACATTCAGCTGTAAAACATCTTGGGGGTGGGAAGAGGGAGGGGGATGAGAGAAGTACAACAGGGGATGTGTATATACAGGAAATGACGTTGCGCTTAAGAGCCAAAACAGTTTTTGTTCTAGGTGGTTGGCTGATCACAAAAACCCCTAGCAGCCACACAAAATACGCACGCACACACACACACACGTTTGTTATTGTGAATTGTGAGGACATTCTATAGGCGTAATGGTTTTTATACTGTACAAACCGTATTTTCTATCGCCCTACACCAACCCTACACCTAATCATACCCATCACAGGAAACTCTGCACATTTTTATAAGCCTTATGAAAAAAGGGGACATGGGTAATGTCCTCATAAGTCACCCTCTCCTTGTAATACCTATGTCATACCCATGTCATTATACAAATTTGTGTCCTGATATGTCACAAAAACATGCGCGCGCGCACGCACGCACACACACACACACACACACACACACAAAGGGGTGGCAAACCAGTTTAATGGATCCCTCAACCGTCTACAACAGTCCTGAGCTCAAAATGCTAGTGCGCACACACATTCATTCACAAGGAAACATTTCAGAAATTTTTCCACACTCACTCAAAATGCAACCTTGAGATGTAAAATAGCACCATCAGTGATTATCTTTTTAATCATTGGCAACATTATAAAACCTGAGCACATGATGCATTGTGGGTAGCCTATAAAGCAGGGTGAGGCTGTGTAGAAAGTCAACATGCCTTGAGAGGGTGCAAAGTCTGCCTTTATAGCCTTATCAGTGCCCATTATAAACATGTAAAATCCTTCTCCTTCATTGACTTCAAGTCTCTTTCCTTCTGTTCTTCCACAATATGGAGGATGACCCAGTTTGTAACAGAAAAATGGACAGAGTATTAGATAAACATAAATTAAACTTATTATCTGTATCCTCAAGGGACGGGGATAGAAGACGGGTGTGTGTGTGTGTGTGTGCGTTTTTGTGACATATCAGGACACAAATGTGTATAATGACAAGGGTATGATATAGGTATTACAAAAAGAGGTGACTTATGAGGACATTACCCATGTCCCCACTTTTCAAAAGGCTTATAAATCATACAGAATGAGTTTTTGTGAGAAAGTAAAAGTGTGCACAGTTTCCTGTGATGGTTAGGGTTAGGGGTAGGGGTAGTGTAGGGGGATAGAAAATACAGTTTGTACAGTATAAAAACCATTATGCCTATGGAATGTCCCCACAATTCACAAAAACGAACACGTGTGTGTGTGTGTGTGAGTGTGAGTGTGTGTTTATTGACGGGGGGATAAAGATAGAATGTATAAGTGTGTTTTAGTTTTGCACACATTGCGTCACACATTGCCGGGTAGAGGTAACTGGAAAATCAGGTTTAACTCAAACTTCAACACTGTACGAATACATGAATAGACTAAAGACACACACAGACACGCAAACAGACATGCGCTCTGCTAGTAATACAGTAGATCTCTGAGTCAAGGTCATCTGATGGTGACTGTGCTGATGGCTCAACTGCTCAAGAGCTTTAAATATCTCCAGACATGGAAGAGCCATATTGAAGTGTAATACATAGTGTGATTCTGGGCCAATAAGATTTCACTGTAGGCGGGGCTACAAAGTGCATTGGCACATTAATAGAAATAAAGGATAAAAACGTAAGATAATATTTATTTAGAAGAGAAGTGCGAATATATTTGACCAATAGCGGATCCAAACATCATAGACTGACTTCAAAGCAACAGGTTTTAAGTTTATTGCCAAAGTGAAAATTATGAAACACACACACGTCTTTCCAGTTACCTCTACCCGGCAATGTGTGATGCAATGTGCGCAAAACTAAAATGCATTTACACATTCTATCTTTATCCCCCCTCAATACACACACACACACATCTAATGAAATGATTATTAGTTGTGATTTGTGATTTATTTTAAAACAGAAGCCCTAGGAATGCGACGCTGAACAAATCTGTTGTGTGTCAAATACATTTTGCATGCTCAAAGGGTAGTGTGGAGGAGGTCTTTGTACTCTCATTGGTTGTCACCACATTATGTCACTGCTCATTTGGGTGCACTATCACTTAAAGGGATAGTTCACCCAAAAACAAAAATTATGTCATTCCCAAAGACTTTTGTTCATGTTCGAAACACAAATTAAGATATTTTCAATGAAGCCTGTGAGATTTCTGAAACCTGTGAGATTTCCTCGATTGAAAGACACTTAAAAAATTCATAAAGACATCGTAAAATTAATGAATGAATCAAGCAGTCTTCAGAACATTTATATGGATTACTTTTTCGATGTATTTATGAACATTTTGAAGCATCAAAGTACAGATGTAAAGGATTTTCAATAAAGGACTAGAAATCTCTCAGGTTTCCTTAAAAATATCTTCATTTTAGTTTCATAGAAGTCTTATGAGGGTGAGTAAATAATGACTTCATTAATTTTGGGGTGAACCATTTTTTTCTGTCACTAATGCCAAGTCTTATTGAAAATGAATGACTTCCAGTCACTTTGTTGATCTCTCCTTCACTGGTTAACACTTCATGTAAATCAGCAATGCACTGTGTTATTTTTATGTTAAGAGAAAAGTGGTTACTTTTTTGTACTATTCTGTTTTTCCAGTTGAAAAAACCAACGTTGAAGGTCTTAGCTAAAGGACAGGGTGTTCTTACAGAAAAGGAAACACTTGTGAATGTGTGATTCTTCAGTAACAATGCAAGAGCAATATGATGTTTTAAATAGTTACATTTAAATTGCTAGGGACCATATCGTTCTCTCAATCATTCATTCCACGCATACACACACTACAGCAGATTTATACATCAAAATGTGAGTGGTACATTGGTAATGCAATTAAGATGTACATACTATATAACAGTATTCACACACCAGTGCTGCTTTTGTGTGGTTTGTTGGGTTCAATGGATGGGGCCTATTATTACTCACTACAACAAAGTAAAGAAGAAAGGGGAGAGAGAGCAGTGTGTAATGAAGCGGCATAACAGCATTAGCAAGACAGAGAGAAATTGAGCGACTTGATTCAGACATGCAGAACTTGTGTCACTAAGGAGACCAGTGTGTGTGTGCGTGTGCGTGTGTGCGGCACACGGTGGGATATCCCAAATTAAGTCTTTGGTCTAAAAGAGCTCCACCCCTCAGAAGTCACTATTAATCAAACTACCTGGAGGAGAACCATGCTGAACACACACACACACACACACACATACAGCTCTTTTAGTCTGTCTATAGAGACAGCATAAGAATGCATTCATTGTGAAGTGCAGGTATTTGGTGTGTATTAGGGAGAGAGATGGGAAGAAAAGCAGAAGGGAGAGAGAGGAGATCCTGTTTCACTCACTCACACACACACACACACACACACTTGTCCAGATGTCTGTCAGGGTTAAAGTCATGCTGAGGAGGTCACATGATCAGTCATATGACTATAAGAACACAAAAAGAGAGGTGACCTGTCTTGCTCTCTCTCCATTTCCTTCTTTATATCTAATAGTATATCAAGAGTCAAGAAAGACTGACTGAAGTGCTGAAGGTGGATGAATAAGAAATGTGTGTGTTTCCCGCAAAGAGGAAACAAAAGTACTGAGTCAATAAAGAATGTAGAATTGAGAAATGTCCCTAAATCTTATCATTCGAGTTTGTTGGGATCAAGAAAAGAAAGTGTTTGACTGATTTGGTAAAGTGTTTTTTTCCTCCCAGAAATAAGGAATGTTGGACAATAGGACCGGGTGAAATAAAAACAGTGTTTTGACAAACATCTCAATATTTATATAATGTACTTATACTGTATTTATAAACCTATATTTTTGCTAAAATATTTGTATTCATTAAAAACACATTGTAGAGACATTTTTGAGTGATGGCACAAACAAGCCATTGAATCAGAGCTGTGAATAGATTCACTAAAACGGAGACTTTGAACTAATTCATGGAAATTATCCAAACTCAACAACTCTAAATGTATTTTTTGCTTCTGACCTAACATTTAAATCTGTCATAACACTTATACTTGCTAATTGTTGGATCAAAAATTTGAATCGATTCATCAAAACTGAACTGATTCATGTTAATTGACTGAATTCAGAAACTCTAATGGCATTTCTGCTTAAGTTTAAACCAGAGGCACAATTAAACCACATCTGTCTCAACGTTCATACTCGATTTGCAAGACAAAATTGACATCTTTAGGAAACCTAAAGGCCAAATAAAAATAAATTTTTATTCACAAAATTAATAAAAGTTAAAAGTGTATATAAATTCTAAAAATACATATGCACCTGAATATGCTGGCTTCTGAGAATCAGATAAGCATCTGAATGGAGACGGAGAGAACTGGTTCAAGTCAGAGCCACAGCCAATCCAATTTCAAACACACACACACTCAAGTGTATGCACTACCGGGCCCCCAAAGGTTTGTCACCAAATAAACATGCCTACACATTTAACTGATGCGGTATTTAGAGTAACAACAGAGAGTCACATGACCAGTGAGACGCGTACACACAGAGACAAGTTGTCTTTTCTTTGTACTTCACTTCAGTGTTAATTCTTCTCTAGTTCATTTAATTTCTTTTTAACTACATCCCCACAATGCAAAGCCACAGCGTGTCAGCTCTCAAGACCACTGACCTCTTTACCCCCTACATGAAATAACCCATTCATAGACACACACACACATGTTGGGTTTTCATGTTTTATGGGGACATTCCATAGACGTAATTATTTTTATACTGTACAAACTATATATTTTATCCCCTAACCCTACCTCTAAACCTACCAATCGTAGAAAACATCATTTACTTTGATTTTCTCATGGGGACCAAAAAATGTCCTCACAAAGACAAGGAATTTAGATATTGCCATCATTTTGGGGATGACAATATCCGAAACACAAACATTTACCAAGATATCTAAATGGAGACTTGGACTTCTATGGATTTTATGTAAGATAATTGTAATTACAACTGACTACTACAAGTAAGAGAAGATTGTTTGCATTTTTAGAATTAAAAAATATAATTTGGTTTACTTATGAATTGTTTTTACAGTTTAAAAAGTCTGGATTTCCCAAGGGAGGTTTTGTATGATTTAGCTCTCTTCTGCAGACAAAATTGTACCTCAGGTAGAGCAAAGTAAACACACCCACCCACACACACATTTACTATTGTTCTTATATAAATCTAATTACTATAATTGCTACAAACTAACCCTAAATCTAAAAGAAAACTTCCATTTTTAGATTAAACTATTTGTTTATGATATACAGTATACAAGTCATTTTTACTTTTAAGGAATCTTTTGGGCATCCCTAAAGTAGGGTTTTTATCAGATGTAGCTACTTTTTTGGAGACAACTTAAACCCACATTAAAGCTGAAGCACTTATTATATGAATCAGGAGGTAATTCCCACACATCATTGACAGAAAAAACAAGATTCCACGGCTCTAGAAACAATTTTTGCTTAAGAAAAAGTGATTAATCTTTAAAGTGAAGTGTGTCTTGTCCGTTCATGTTGTGCCTTTCCCCTTTGAAAAAAAAAGTACACGTCTATGCTCATTATATGGACTATGAAGACTCTTATATTGGCTAGAACGGGCCTTCTTTCAATCTTTTTCACTAGTTCTTTTTTCTCTTAGATTGAGCCATCTCTGTCAGAAACCTGATTCTCTCACACACACTAAATTATAGCACACCCCCTGAGTGCAGTTACACAACACACATACACACACAAAAGACCCGCAGAGAAACTTTCAACACAGTTTTCGCAACACAAGGACATTCTAACCTTACAACTGTAAGATGGAAAAAAGAACAAAAAAAGGAGGGAGAGCGGGAGGGAAAGAGAGAGAGATGTCAATTTAACTCTATGAAAATAAATAAGGTCAGAGGGGAGAACATGATCACTGGACCATCTGTGAGAAGATGACACAGAGAGAACAAGGAAGAAAAACAGATAAAACATGAGACACTAAAGGAGAGAATCACAAATAGACAATATATACGAACTTACCTGCGCTTTTAATAGCTGTCAAAGAGAATCTACGTGTTGCATTAATCAAAGGTACAGCAGATCAGCCACATTCATCCCTGTTTCTCTGTATTTCACCCTTTATCGTGTCTGTTCTTGCAGGTTTTGACAGTCCAGAGTGATGAAAATAACTTTAAGTTTCTCTTTTTTTTCTTTTAGTTTCTGTCTCCAAACTGTTTCACTTCCCCGTCCTTGCTGTTCGTTCCCCTGTGTCTCTCCTTCACTGGCGAGGAGGAGGAGGAGGGAGGGAAAACGAGAGAGAGAGAGAGAGAGCGGGCGGAGAAAGAAAGAGAGAGAGAGTAATTAGCGCTAGTCTCTGTACCTGCCTCTCACTGACATAATCTTCACATTCCTCTGCTGTGAGGAGGAAAAAATGAACCAAAAAAATCTGTAGGAATACAGGCCCAGTCTGAAATCCAGAAGGTCAAAAACAAACTTTTCGCAAAACAAAATATATATAATGATATGAAATCTTCAGACACTGATAAAAATAAAGAGAGAGAGAATGTTTGTATGTGTGTGTGTGGGTCTGTGTCTACAGCAGTTAGTACCGGGAAATGTTTCTCACCGGGCTGGTCCAAGCAACCTGTTCCTTTCTGCGTGTGTGTGTGTCTCAGAAACTCACCAAACCAGAATGCTTCCAGGCTCTCGGATTGGAAACGCTATCCTCCCTCAACCTGGAGACAGGCCAGAGCAGCATTCCACACACACACACACACACACACACACATACACCTTACAAATATAAGAACTCACCATCCCATTTGGTTTCTGATTTATGCAATAAAGGCCTCAAAGTGAACACACACTCTTGAGTTTCTCACAGACCTCTGGGAATGACTAAATAAAAAAGAAAAAAATTAATCACTCCATCTCCCAAATAACCATTTCACCCAGTCCACTGACCTCTAGCTTGTGTGTGTATTTTGAATTATGACTTCATGAAATGCGGTCATACGGACACAGCATGTCACATACACATATTAATCAATAAATTTGTTACAAATAAATTACACTTAAATCGGTAGTTTATTTAAAAATTTTAATTCTCATTTCTCAGTTACAAACTCACAGGTAACACTTTATTTTAACGTGACTTAGTTACACATTAATTGTACTTACATAGTTATAATTATAAATTATGCATAATTGCAATAACTCTAAACCAAACCCTAACCGGTAAGACTTTATTTTACAGTGTCATTGTTACATTTGTTACATGCAGTTATTATAGTAATTTAATGCATAAATACATGCAGTTGATGTTTAACACACTTCCGTATTGGTCGACGCTGTTCACGTGAGCACTACGACACATGCGTGTGATGCTGACGCAGGAGCCGGCCAATATTGAGTCAGCGTTCTGACGTAGAACACGGAAGCACCATACTCTGTTTACTACATCAACTGTGTATAGAAGACTGACATGGAAGAGAAGAAATTATTGAATAAAGTCGCTATTTTTGGTTGTTTTTTGTGCACAAAAAGTATTCTCGTTGCTTCATAAAATTAAACCACTGTAGTCGCATGGACTATTTTAATGATGTCTTTACTACCTTTCTAGACCTTGAAAGTGGTAATTGTGTTGCAGTCTATTAGACTTTTTTTTTTTCATCAAAAATATCTTAAAGGGTTAGTTCACCCAAAAATTGTCATTTATTACTCACTCTCATGTCGTTCTACACCCGTAAGACCTTCGTTCATCTTCAGAACACAAATTAAGATATTTTTGATGAAATCCGATGGCTCAGTGAGGCCTCTATTTCCAGCAATGTCACTGAACCTCTCAAGATCCAGAAAGGTACTAAAGACATACTTAAATCAGTTCATGTGACTACAGTGGTTCTACCTTAATATTATAAAGCGACGAGAATACTTTTTGTGTGCCAAAAAAACCAAAACAACGACTTTTCAACAATTTCTAGTGATGGATGATTTCATAACACTGCTTCAAAGCTTTACGAATCTTTTGTTTCGAATCAGTGGTTTGGATTGCGTAAACGAAGCCTCGTTTACTGAAATCACGTGACTTTGGCGCTCCAATCCACTGATTTGAAACAAAAGATTTGTAAAGCTTTGAAGCAGTGTTTTTAAATATGTCTTTAGTACCTTTCTGGATCTTGAGAGGTTCAGTGACATTGCTGGCAATAGAGGCCTCACTGAGCCATCGGATTTCATCAAAAATATCTTAATTTGTGTTCTGAAGATGAACGAAGGTCTTATGAGTGTAGAACGACATAAGGGTGAGTAATAAATGACAATTTTCATTTTTGGGTGAACTTACCCTTTACTTTGTGTTCCAAAGATGAACAAAGGTCTTACGGGTTTGGAGCAGCATGAGGGTGAGCACTTAATGACAGAAATTAATTCATTTTTGGGTGAACTAACCCTTTAATGTCATTCATTAAAGTGTGTCATTAATTGTCTTCCCAGGCAGACAAATGGTTCATCTAAATAACTAGTCACTAATTGGAACATTTCACTAAATTACTGATTCCTTGACTTGGCTGGAAACAAAAATGAATGAACCAACCCCCATGTGTGAAATACAAGTCTCTGAGAAGAGTTCTATTTATTCTCACACACAGAAAACGCCTTTCATACAATCAATGCATTCAACACACCTTCTTCTCTCTCAATAGACAGACAATGCAGAGAGAAAACAAGAGACAGAGAGAGAGAGAGAGATCGGAAACACTTCCTCAATGTTGGACATGACAAAGGCTTGCAGGTGAATTACACAAGCAAAAGCAGTAGGAGTGGACAAAATTACATTCCTCATCTCTGGTTGCAGAGTCACTGTGCACTACGGTGACACAGCAAATTCAACATGAACTAGACATGGGGAATCATTTGTTTTTATTTATTTTTTTATTGTATTTATTTTTTAGGGGGCACTATAGTAACATAAATAGCTAAGCTTTTAATTAAAAGGTAAATGAAACCATGTGGCAGGGTCAGTATGTTTTAATGAGCAGTTTTTGTTCTGTGTTACTGGGTGGATTTGAGACTCTGACCGTTAGAATGTTAATCTTTTTAAAACCAATCACACTCCTGCCTGAAGAGGGGGGGGGCAATCACACACTTTCTCCCACACACGCACTCATTAACATGCATCTCAAAAACATACACACAATAGGTCATTTGCAGGCCCAAAACATACATACACCACCCCCTCAATCCAAAACACATACACACACCCAGAGGAAAAATGTATTGCTCAATCTCTATGAAGTTTTTATTTAAGTTTCATTTACACAACCATTCAAAAGTTTGAGGTTGGTAAAATGTTTGTTTCTGAAAGAAGTTCTCACCAAGGCTGCATTTAATTGATCAAAAAAAATTAAATGAGACATCTGTTAAATTATTATTATTTTTTTTGGAAGAATTTGAAGAGAAATGTTTATACTAAAATCAAGAGTTCATACTGAATTCTCTGACTTTTTATTGCAGAAATTTGTATCTTGGTCTAACTGAGCAAGTTTATACATTGTTGAAATCTTATGTGAGATTACTAGGGTATTGTTCTCCAGTAACAAATCTAAAAAGCAGGAGACTTCAGCAAATGTCTACATTTTCTTTTCATTTAATAATATTGCTTTTTAAAAATAATAATTGAGATACTATCTAAAAAAAATATTCTAAATTACTAAATTTGAGATATTTTGGATAAATACCCTCTGCTAATTGAATAAACTCATTTTTCAGTCCTCATCACTGTGCAGTTCTCAAATATAAATTATTAAAACAAATTAACATGTTGCCAAAGATTTATTTGTGATGTGGATATCAGCTCTAAGTTTACCACAAACTTTCCCACTTTAACAAAAGACACAAAGTGGTAAAAAGTATATTTTGACTGTATGAGGGTGACCTTGTCCTCTGGCTGCACTTCTGAACAATACTGTTATCAAAGCTGTTCCCTCTGTCTTAGCCTCACAAAAATCTCATACATATTACTCTATACTTAAATCTTATACATTGATTCACCTGAGATGTGTTTATCACAGTGAGTCTTAATTCTTAAACAAGAGACTCACATAATAAAAATTCATCCCCATCTACAAACTAAGATTCTCACAGCTCTACGACAACATAAATTTTGATTTTGTCCGCTAGACCAATTATTCAAATACACACAGTTAAATTTTTAAGTCATTCACAGCCATTGTCTATATTAAACAAAACATACAACAGTTAGTTTTGGTTCTTGAATTTGATTAACCGAGCATGAGCCAACAGCACTATTGGGACTTTAATTGTTTGGATCACTCCGTTTGTATGTTTGTCCATTCCGGAGACTTTTTATGCCAGTATAGCAATAGTGAATTTTGTGCATTGTGAGTAAATTAATCATTAATGCAAGTGATTTGTTCAAAACAGTGATTTATTCAGGATTTAACGACTTGTTTGTTGCTCTGTGACACGCAGTAGCTTTATTCAAAGTTAAAGTATTGTTTCATTAGGAATAATTTTTATTGGTGGAGTAAATTAAAGCTAAAATAATACTGTGTTTAAAAAGTAAAGTTACTTTTTAGACACAGACTTGCAGATTAAATTACATCTGTTTTACTACAAATTTACTTGTACGCTTACTTTTAGGACAGCACTGCCGATTAAGTTACGTCTACAAGTTTACTTGTAAATTTACTTTTTTGACAGTACTGCCAATTACATCTACAAGTTTACTTGTAAATTTACTTTTTAGACAGTACTGCCAATTACATTACATCTACAAGTTTACTTGTAAATTTACTTTTTGCACAGTACTGCTGATTACATAATGTCTACAAGTTTAATTTTTTTTAGACAGTACTGCCGATTACATTACATCTACAAGTTTACTTGTAAATTTACTTTAGACAGTACTGCTGATTACGTTACGTCTACAAGTTTACTTGTAAGTTTTCTTTTTAGACAGTACTGCCGATTATGTTGCATCTACAAGTACTGCCGATTACTTTAGATCTACAAGTTTACTTTTTAGATAGTAATGCCAATTACGTTGTGTCTACAAGTTTACATTTTTAGACAGTAATGTCAAATACGTTATGTCTACAAGTTTACTTGAAATTTTTTAGAAAGTATTGTCTATTATGTTATGTCTCTTGTGCAAGTTTACTTTTTAAACACAGTATTGGTGATTATGTTAATGACACTGAAAATGTCAAAGAAAATATTTCCAAATGAAGCTAAAGCAACCGTTGCGTTACACACAGTAACAAACATGTTGTCTTATTCCTGAATAAATTCAGTTTTGAACAAATCACCTGCATTAACATTCAACAATACTGTGTCTAAAAAGTAAATCTGTAGTAAAATAAACATAACATAATTGGCAATACTTTGTCTAAAAAGCAAGTAAATAAATGTTTTACACACAGTATTGCTGATTAGGTTATCTATTTTACTCTGCCAGCAAAAATAGCTCCAAATTAAGATAAAAGCAACCATGGCTTGTCACAGAGCAATAAAAATGTCATGTTTAATTCGTGAGACAATCAGTTTAAATCATTTCCCTTGCGTGATAGACTCAATTTCTCACAACGGACAAAAATACAATCATACTAATGTTTATTCTAGAGCATAAAGATGTCTCTAGAATGCACAAACACAGACTTGTGTGAACTATTAGCAATATTGTGTCAAAAAGTAAGCTTACTTTATCAAAATTCTATCAGGTTTGTGTGCGTGTGTAGGGGGATTGTGGGATGAAAGCAGGGTGCGCGTGCTTAAACCTCTGCGCTGTTAGAACAATCGTTCTCCTCTCCATCTCGACCCGCTTTTCAGATTACCAGTTTATTGCACAAATTCCACATCAGCTTACAGCACAATGTCTGATTTAGCATCTTCTCAAAACACTCCTGTTTAACCTAGTAATAAATCAGAATTACTACTGACAAATCCTAACCAAAGATCTAAAAGAAAAAAAATTTCATTTCAAGATTAAAAACACCATTTTACATTTATTTGTGATGCACTTTTATCGTTGAGGATGTGATAAAATTAGTTTTAATAAGATTTTGCAAACATCTACAGACATCTTTTAGCAACTATGTCCCCAGAGGATAGTTAGAATGCTCCTCAAGTTAGAAACACACACACAGGCATGGTGAGAGAGGGTTTCATTCCAGTAAATTGTCCTCTGTTTTGTGTGTAAATGAGTGCACAGGCCCAGCTGACACAACACTCAACTTTCTGAGATAACACAAGCCTTCTCTTCTTCCTCCATTCACTTTCACAAAGCCATCTAGTGGTGTAAAGAGCTACTCACTTTTCATACTGTTGATACAAAGTTATTGAGTTCAAAAGTTTCCCTATAATGACCCAAATCACATGAATAGTCTTTGTACAGATTTTTTTTTTCTTTTTTTCAGAAATTACCTCTGCATAGGGCACATACAGTCAATTAATCTTCAAACATGGTTGGGAATATACTAATAAGCACCATTTAAAGAGATGGTTCATCCAAATATTTAAAAAGTCGTAAATCTGACTTTCTTCTACAAGAAGATATTTTGAGAAATGTCTCAGTATGTTCCCCAGCAGAAACTCATAAAGGTTTGGAACAGCATAAGAGTAATTAATTACAAAATTTTGTGAACTATCATTTCAAGTTAATTTCAACATCAATATGGCAACACAAGGTGCCAAATTAATTTAAGTATAAATGAAAGATATATTTTTCATTTGTTTGGATAATTCAAATGTTTTTTAAAACGCAATGCCAACACACTTAGTTTCCACTGTGACATTTATCACACTATTCATTGCCAAATGACTTTATTGACCTTGTATTTTGTGCATTTATACATGGCATAATACTGGTACGATGTAATCGTATTACACAAATATGAAAATCTGAAAAGTTCACTGAACCTTGTGCCACTTCTTAATACAATACCACTTTAAAAGGCAGTCCACCAAACTGGTCTTTCATTCTGTAATTTCATTTGTTGCTAGTTACAATGTAACTAGACTTTAGCTACAGCATGGCAGCTTCTAGCAGTACTTGTCAGCAGTTTCCATTAAATATTACTTTCTGTTCTTGGCACTAAAAGTTCCTTCTGTGCCTTAAAATGCTTTGCAATGACTTTTTCGATTCTTTCCCTAGTTGATCACTTGTTGGAAAATGTTTGCTAATTTCAGCAGCTAAAGTATTTATAACTGCAGGCTATCGTTCTGAACACTGATCATCTTGGATACACTACAGAAGTCAAAGGTCACAAAGGTCACACTATGGTTCAGAGGCCAAACCAGCAGCGAACTCCACCAAAGTGCGTGTAGGTCTTCCAGACATTCCTTTTCTCAGGTATGGGACTTCATCCTTATTGGTCATGACCCCAGCAATGTCGAGATGAGCCCAATGATCAGCTGTCACAAACTCTCTCAGAAAGGCAGCAGCGGTGCAGGCGCCACCTGAACTGTGAGGTCACAGACCAGTTCAGTGTCATGGCAACCATATTGTGAAATATTATTAAAATTTTATTGTACAGATGTATTTTCATGTTATTCTTGAGATGGTAAAGTGGAATTTTCAGCATCATTACTCCATTACTCGCAATTCTGACATTATTTCTCGCAATTGTGAGTTTATATTTCACAATTCTGACATTATTTCTCGCAATTCTGAAAAAAGAAGTCAGAATTTAGAGATGTAAACTCACAATTGTGGAAAAAAAAGTCACAATTACCTTTTTTATTTTTTATTTATTGGCGGAAACAAGCTTCCACAGTTCCATAGACTTTGAAATACAGTTGTATGCAAAATATTATTGAGCACAAAATCAGCATATTAGAATGATTTCTGAAGGATCATGTGACACTAAAGACTGGAGTGATGGTGCTGAAAATTCTGCTTTGCCATCACAAGAATAAATAAAAAAAAACATCTACACAATAAAATTATAATATTTCACAATATCACTGTTTTTACTGTATTTTGATCAAATAAATGCAGTCTTGGTAAGCAAAAGAGACTTACAGTTGTATGCAAAAGTTTAGGAACCCCTGACAATTTCCATGACTTTCATTTATAAATATTTGGGTGTTTGGATCAGCAATTTCATTTTGATCTATCAAATAACTGAAGGACACAGTAATATTTCAGTAGTGAAATGAGGTTTTTTGCATTAACAGAAAATGTGCAATATGCATCAAAACGAAATTAGACAGGTGCATAAATTTGGGCACCCTTGTCATTTTGTTGATTTGAATACTTAGCACTGATTAATTGGAACACACAATTGGTTTGGTGAGCTCATTAAGCCTTGAACTTCATAGACAGGTGCATCCAATCATGAGAAAAGGTATTTAAGGTGGCCAATTGCAAGTTGTTGTTCACTTTGATTCTCCTCTGAAGAGTGGCAACATGGGGGGCCTCAAAACAACTCTCAAATGACCTGTGTTGCGGCAAAAACTAATCAGCTGACATCACTAGTAAGAGACAAACCTTAGGAAGATTCACTTTATAAAGATTTTATTTCTTGCAAGAAAGAATCCACAGTCGACACAACCATACAATGTCTGCCCCGAGTGTGAACTAAGGTCACAAAAGAACCCACAATCATTTATACCCCCAATGTTTGATCAACTCTTCTCAGTACTTTTCCATACAGAATAAAGCTAACAAACACACACACAAATGGCTCCTTTCCTGTCTTAGAACTATTTAAATTACAAAGCAAGAAACACAATGGTCCCCCTTCTGTCTTAGATTTAAATTATCCGACACCCTTGGTTCGGGAAAGCTCTCAGTTTGGGTGTCTCATCGTTACCCCCCGGGTCTCAACAGACACTGAGTCTGCTGAGCTGAAAGAGGTGTTTTGCATAGTCAAAGCAGATATTGATTTCAGTGTGAACTATTAAATTTTTCCCCAACACCTGAAAACAAAGATTGTTCTACATTATGGTTTAGGGGAAGGCTACAAAAAGTTATTGCAGAGATATAAGCTGTCAGTGTCCACTGTGAGGAACATAGTGAGGAAATGGAAGACCACGGGCACAGTTCTTGTTAAGGCCAGAAGTGGCAGGCCACATAAAATATTGGAGAGGCAAAGGCGAAGGATGGTGAGAACGGTCAAAAACAGCCCACAGACCACCTCCAAAGACCTACAACATCAACTTGCTGCAGATGGTGTCACTGTGCATCGTTCAACAATGCAGTGCACTTTGCACAAGAAGAAGCTGTATGGGAGAGTGATGCGAAAGAAGCCTTTTCTGCACACACGCCAGTCGCTTGAGGTATGCAAACGCACATTTGGACAAGCCAGCTTCATTTTGGAATAAGGTGCTGTGGACTGATGAAACAAAGATTGAGTTATTTGGTCATAACAAGGGGCGTTATGCATGGCGGCAAAAGAACACAGTGTTCCAAGAAAAACACTTGCTACCCACAGTAAAATTTGCTGGAGGTTCCATCATGCTGTGGGGCTGTGTGGCCAGTGCCGGTACTGGGAATCTGGTTAAAGTTGAGGGTCGCATGGATTCCATTCAATATCAATAGATTCTTGAGAATAATGTTGAGGAATCAGTCACAAAGTTGAAGTTACGCCAGGGCTGGATATTTCAACAAGACAACGACCCAAAACACTGCACAAAATCTACTCGGGCCTTTATGCAGAGGAACAAGTACAATGTTCTGGAATGGCCATCCCAGTCCCCAGACCTGAATATCATTGAACATCTGTGGGGTGATTTGAAGCGGGCTGTCCATGCTCGGCAACCATCAAACCTAACTGAACTGGAGATGTTTTGTAAAGAGGAATGGTCCAAAATACATTCATCCAGAATCCAGACACTCATTACAGGCTATAGGAAGCGTCTAGAGGCTGTTATTTCAGCTAAAGGAGGCTCTACTAAATATTGATGTGATTTTTCTGTTGGGGTGCCCAAATTTATGCACCTGTCTAATTTCGTTTTGATGCATATTGCGCATTTTCTGTTAAGCCAATAAACCTCATTTTCACTACTGAAATATTACTGTGTCCTTCAGTTATTTGATAGATCAAAATGAAATTGCTGATCCAAACACCCAAATATTTATAAATGAAAATCATGGAAATTGTCAGAGGTTCCTAAACTTTTGCATACAACTGTAAGTCTCTTTTGCTTACCAAGACTGCATTTATTTGATCAAAATACAGTAAAAACAGTGATATTGTGAAATATCATAATTTTATTGTGTAGAAGTTTTTTTAATTTATTCTTGTGATGGCAAAGCAGAATTTTCAGCACCATCACTCCAGTCTTTAGTGTCACATGATCCTTCAGAAATCATTCTAATATGCTGATTTGGTGCTCAATAATATTTTTATATTATTTTCACAGTTGAAAATGGTTGTGCTGCTTTATATTATTGTGGAACCTGTGATTTTTCAGGATTTTTTATAGCTCAAAAGTCTTTAATGACTTTTTTTTGATCAATTAATGCATCCTCGCTGAATAAAACTATGAATTTATTAATGATGCATATAATAACATAGATCATTTAATGGGTAAATGTAGTGTATACATTTTTCCTATTGAAATAGGAAGGGTTTCAGTGCATCAGTGAGTATACTGCATTTGATAAGAATTTTTCAACCATTATAAATTAATCAAATGTACTATAAAGTATGTGTCTGTAATATGAAAACAATTTGGACATGCTTTATTTACCATGTTGGTAAACATTTGAATGTTTGGACTTATTTTTTAATATCCAAAACTGTCTTTAGTTCACATAACACCCCAACAAAACCATGATCTTCCTTTTGCTATTGCTAGTCAATGGCCGGTAGAATTAGAGGGAAGGAACTTATGAAAAAGACTGAAACAGCATGTTAATTAGCATGATTGAGTGTGCATGAGTGCATATATGTACCGGCTGTATTTTCCAACGTTGTTCAGATCTGCCAGTGCACTGTCTGTTACTTGTTTGGTGTAGTGCTGAAACAGTGGCATCCTCCACACCCTGTCACCAGTAACAATGCTCGCCTGGGAGGATACACAGATCACATAATAATATGAAGACATCAGCTCACCGAAAGCCTTACAAATTGAAAAAATTATGACAGTGATTATTGAAGTGTTATTTAAAGTCATTTTGACAATCACATGCGAGTGACGTCGCTCATTACCTTATGCAGCCGCTCCCACAGCCAATCAGAGTTGGTAAACACTCCTGTAGCAGCAGAACCTAGGGCCACATCCATAGCACCTGCCAGAGGAACAAAGACATAGAGAAACCATTAATACGATTATATGAGTACTTGATAGCACACATGTGAGTAGAGTGTGCATGTCTGTACCTGTAAGTGTAGCAGCATTGATGATTGCTTTGGGCTTGAAACTATGAGCATAACACAGAGCATCAGCCAAAATCAGTCTGCCCTCTGCATCAGTGTTGTCAACCTACCAAAGAAAAACAATGTTCTCTCTAAGTTTTTGTCTTGCTAAGCATTTCTTTGAAAATGTGCAGTTTTGAGCAGAAATACAGTCGAATACAGGACAGTTTGGCTATTTATTACAAATTCTCAATAGGCTATTTATTACAATTTAGCAGAACTGCTCTTTGATGGAATTTCATTTTATAAAGTTAATAAACTAATGTTTAATAAAGATTATTTACTGTAAATATTTAGGTTAACTATGCCAAGGTTATTGTTATTTAATATAAATCTTTGTTTTCTACATAATTTAAATACTTAAAATAAATACTTCAACATTTTGGGATCGTCAAGTTTTATCGTGTTTATATTGATTCATGTCCATTTTGAGAAAAACAGTAATATCCATCCACATTCTCGGGTGAAAGTTGCAGAGAAAACGCGCTCCGCTTAGACGTTGCAGGCCAGGGACACTTAACGGACAGCGCATTAAATTGATCAAAAGTGACGGTAAACACTTACATTGTTACAAAAAATATATATTTATAATAAATTCTGTTCTTTTGAACTTGCTATTCATAAAAAAATATATCATGTAGGGATGGGCATTTTTCTAAAAAATATTGTATTCGAATATTTGTGCTCATAAAAAACGAATATTCGAATATTTGTTTATTTAAATGACGTTTAACGACGTTATTTTTTAATCATCAAGTTGTCGTCACCATTTATGATCAAGCTTACGTTATATATACGTTAGGCCTATTGAGGTTTTCTTTTAGCAGAAAACAAAAAAATATATAAAGAACAACAGCATTTAGGCTCAAGCAGAGCGAACGGGAAAAACGCTAATAAAGCAGACTGCGCCAGTTATCGTACAAAACATAACGTTACATATACACTCGAGAGTCGGCATATGGTTATCGTGTTTATATTGATTCATGTCCATTTTGAGAAAAACAGTAATATCCATCCACATGCTCGGGTGAAAGTTGCAGAGAAAACGCGCTCCGCTTAGACGTTGCAGGCCAGGGACACTTAACGGACAGCGCTTTGTGTTTTTCTTTTGTTCTGAAACCAGTCTCCATCGACGAAACTTAAAGGAAGCATATGTCTCGAGATCATTTTGCTATCACATAAGTTATTTTCGCGGCGAGGTATAGCTCAGCTGCGCTTACCTGCAGTCGTGAATGCAGTGATGGACAGCTGTCTTTCCTCATTCAACTGGTGTTTGGATTCCTTGTGATTTCTCATTTTGGTGGTGATATTATAACTCAGTTTAATTAATTCATTTAATCTAAGTAACTCCAATGTTCGCGAGGCAGACGACAATGTTCTGTGATCAAATTCAATCAACTTGTTAACACGCTCCACAGCATTAAAGTGCATTTAGCTATAACTGTGAGTTTTGTGCATTTACGTCCAGCAGAGCAATGTAGTACAATTCGAATAGTATTTTCATTTTTCGAATAATAATTACAGGTCGAATATTTGACTATTCGTGCACACCCCTATTTTTTCTACCAACTGTTTCCAACATCGATAATAAAAAATAATAATTCTTGAGCAACAAATCAGCATATTAGATTGATTTTTGTAGGATCATTTCAAATTCTACTTTAAAAATTTACCTTTGCCATTACAGGAATAAATAACATTTTAAAATGAATATATTAAAATAGAAAACAGTTATTTTAAACTGTAATAATATTTCACAGTATTTATGTGTGTTTTTTTTTTTATCAAATAAATGCAGCCTTGGTGAGCATAAGACACTTCAAAAACATTTTAAAAATTCGTAATATATTTTGACAGAATATCCAAAATATTTGAACAGTAGTGTATGAAACTGTACATACTTATATACGTTTGTATATTACATTTAAATCTTTCTTAATTTTATCATAATCTCAATAATATATTTCTGTTTAATGCATTTTTTTTTATTATTTGATTGAAAATATTTGTCAGACACACTGTTGAAGTGTATGAGTGAATGGAGAATACCTGAATGGTTTTGCCATTTTTGGCACGGACAACGTCACCTGGTTTGTTTGCTTTTCCACTAGGCATGTTTTCACAGAGTGGTGCCAAACCTGAAAAAAGGGAACATGAGATTAGTTTGTGTGTGAACAGTTATGAAACAGCAGATGCTAAAGCAGTGTCTCGTGCAGTGGACAGACCGATGATATTGATCGGGAGGTTCAGAGCGGCTGCTGTCACAATAGCAGAACACACAGTGGCTGCTCCACCCATATCTGCTCTCATGGCATCCATGCCTGACGAGGGCTTCAGAGAGATTCCACCACTGGAATGAAACAGACACACAAATCGAGTGAGTGTTTAGACAGAAGCTACTGATATAGTTTTTAGGTTCTGTCCAGATGTATTTACCTGTCAAAGGTGATTCCTTTACCCACCAGCACAAGAGGAGGCTGTGCAGAGTCTAGACTGCCTTTGTAATGCAGCTCGAGAAAGATGGGGGGCTCCTCTGAGCCTTTAGACACACTGAGAAAAGCCCCCATTTGCTCACTCTCAATCCAAGACTGAGGCCTTAAAGAATGAGAGAGAAATAAATGCAGAAAAGTGATGTGAGTCATCATTAATGAATAGGGTGTTTGACTTTAAAGGGGACCTATTATCCTTTTTTATATTTTCAACTTTCTTTAGTGCGTCATGTTGCTGTTTAATATGGAAGCTTGTTTCCGCCACTGAATAAAAAATAAAGTTTTGCAAATTTTTATCTCACAACTCGGACTTTTTTCTCTGAATTGTGAGTTTACATCTCACAATTTTGACTTTTTTTTCTCAGAATTGCATGATATAAAGTCACAATTGAGTGTTATAAAGTCAGAATTGCCAGATATAAACACACAATTGCGAGTTATAAAGTTGCAGTTGAGAGATATAAAAAAGTTAGTCTTTTTTCCTCAGAATTGGACTTTATAACTTGCATTTGCGAGTTTATATCTCACAATTCTGAGAAAATAAGTCAGATTTCCGAGATATAAACTCGCAACTGCAAGAAAAAATATTTTTGTGAGAAAAAGTCTATTTCTAGCAATAGTGAGTTTATAATTCTCAATTCTGACATTATTTCTCGCAATTGTGAGTTTATATCTCGCAATTGTGATAAAAAAAAAAGGCAGAATTTTGAGATAAATTTAGTGGCAGAAACAAGTTTCCATAGTTTAGGATGGCTTGAGGGTGAGTAAAGCTTAGGCTTATTTTTATTTGAAAGTGAACTTATCCTTTAAGCATGAAAAGGTCTGCAAAGTTACAAAGTCACTCCAAAGGGAGTTATTCTCTATATCAGTAAGCTCCGTTTCTGAAATCCCTGAAACGGCTCGATTGTAGTCGTGAGTTTTCTTCCTGGAACATACAAATCACAACATCCCTCATTTAAATAGTTCCCGCCTAAGCACACGCAAAGTAAATGGACGAGACCAGGTTGAGTTGCGTATAGTGTGTTGAAACTCGCAGTTATGGTAAGGGGCCTAACATTTCCAAAACCCACTCAAAGCAATTGGCCAATCACAACACACAGGTCCAGCCAACCAATCAGAGCACATTGCACTTTTTGGAAGGAGGGGCTTCACAGAGACCGGAACTAAACAGAGCATTACTGACAGACTGGGAAGAGAGGTGCTGTAATAATATAAATATATGTGAAAAATAAGGTGTTTTTAAACACTGAAGCATGAAAAACTAAATCCTAAAAGGGCATAATAGGTCCCCTTTAATGAACTTTGACATCTACCTCTTGTGGACAGTGACTCTATGAGCAAAAGGTGACAGTTTCTGCTCTATAGTGTTTGCAAACACTGTGGGAGTGATGTGATTGGCTGGAGCTTCCATCAGCTGTCTGGCCAGGTTCTGCCCGTCCCCATACAGAATGCCTTTCTTCCATGCTGAATCCACACTGCTAAGGAACAAGACAGAAATTAACTTTCAAGTAAGAAGATAAAGTGCCAGATTTATTAGTATGAGTGTAAGGTGTGCTCTGTGTGTGTGGCTTTATTACAAATCATGTTATAAATTTCCCAAGAAACTGAATACATGAATAGTTAAAAATCTATTTTGTATACCTCCCATGCGGTTGGGTCGTGACACGGACTTTCTTCTTGGTCTTCAGCTCATCATACTCAAAAAACCCGAGCACAGCGCCCTCTGCTGCTGACTGCCCATCTCCACAAGTGTCCACCTCGACATGAGCTACCTCCAGATCCTGGAGCTGCCTGCAGCCCGCTGTACAAACACAGGCAAACATATTAGGAACATTTTAAATAGTGCATTCAGAATCATGTTCTCACTTTCCAACACATGTATTGTGAAGATCTGAACACAAAAACATGCTGTGGTCACAATATTAAGAAATTATAATTTTGAAAGAAAACTAAGCCTATATTAGGAACATTTAAATATTTGCATTGTGTTTTTATTCCCCATGACAATTAAAGGGTTAGTTCACCCAAAAATGAAATTGTCATTAAGTACTCACCCTCCTGTTATTCACACCCATAAGACCTTCGTTCAACTTTGGAAAACAAATTAATATTTTTGATAAAATACAAGGGTATCTGAAGAACCACACATAGACAGCAACATCATTGCACCTTCTGAGGTCCATAAAGTAGTAAAACCATGATTAAAATAGTCAACGTGACAACAGTGGTTCAACCTTAATGCTATTAAGCAACTAGAATATTTTTGTGTGCAAAAACAAAACAAAAATAATGACTTTATTTAACAATTTGAATAGCTGTCAAATTGCACTGCATTCACTACGTCAACTGCATATGACAGTTCAAATTGTTAGAGGTCGCTAGAGGCCTATTCAGAACAAAGGCGTAGCTTGATGACGCCAAGTTTGAGTGCAGAATCTTGTGGTCCTCACCTCACAGCCGATGGAAAATAATCGGGATGGGACTCGGGAAGAAATCATGTTCATGGATGTGATTATTAACTTTACTGTAGTATGAAGCAGAGCAGGACCGAGTGTTGTGAGAGCTGAACGAGGCCGCTGGAGAGATTGTTAACGAGAGACGAATGCAACACACCGCGAGCAGCGGAACTTTAAATTTCTGCTTTTCCAGTCAAGAGTATGAGCTAACACAGCTCTGTTTATCATATTAGATACATTACTGTTGAAAATGTTATAACGTTACTCTGTGTGTTCGCTTAGTGGCTGCTGTGAGACACTGTTACACACTGCAGTAAGCTAGATCGATTTTAGAATATCATATTAGATGCTGGATGGCTTGTGTTGATAAATGGCATGCAATTCATTTTAAAACATTGTATGATGGAGAAAATGCAGTATTACTGTTACTAAAAATAAAGCTGCATCTTATTATGCTATGTTAGCTACTTCACAAAATAGTGTTTTTCTCTGAGGCATGGTAAAGCACGGTACTCGCAAAAATCAAGAAAATTCGATTTAAGCAATAAGACTAAACGTGTTGAGCTATATAATAATAATTAGTTTTCTGTATATAAATATATCAAAACAGTTGTTCCCTTGTCTATTAAAACATATAAATATTAAAGCGTTTTTGGTGTTTCCATGGTTTCTACAAAATAAAACCGGAAACCGAGGGTATGACGCAATTGACAAGCGACTCCTCACACGTCCCGGAGCCTTGGTTAAAATTGCAATTTTCTCACGATTTACAAATAGTTGGAAACATTTGGGATATTGTAAGTACTCAAATGAACAAAATATATAACACTGGCCTAGTGGTTTTTGGATATTTTACTGCAAAATTCTAACATATTGCACCTTTAAGGTTGAACCACTGCAGTCACATGGACTATGATGTTTTTACTTCCTTTCTGTACCTCAAAAGGTACAATGACATTGCTGCTTATGTGTGATTCTGATACTCTTGGATTTCACCAAAAATATCTAAATTTGTGTTCGGAAGATGAACAAAGGTCTTATGGGTTAAGACGATACGAGGGTGAGTACTTAATGACAGAAATTTCATTTTTTGGATAAACTAACCCTTTAAGCACACTGTGTCCTGAAATTTTTCATTTTATTGCTTCTTGTAATTACAGTTTTATTAAAGGCAAAACAACGAATACAACCATGATGTACCATTTAATTGTAAAATAAGTATTTATACATTACAGTAAGAATAAGCCTCTTTCTGCAAAATGAGCACTCTTTTTTTTTCTTTTCTTTTTTATCAATTTTTTTCTTTTTTTTTTCATTTTGGGGGGAAATATTACTAGAACATGTTCTGAGACTATTCACTCAAAAACATCAATGGCACTTACCTGACACAGCTGCACGAATGTTTTCCTTGCAGTTGTCCCAGTTTTCTTTCCCACACACCCCTGTGCCGATTTTTCCAAGGCCAACCACAACTACACTAGGGAAGTCCTTTAAAATAAAAAGACTTGTGTAAGAATTGATTGATAAATAATTTTTGACATCACGCATCTAAAAAGGCAGCCAAGATCATGTAGAAGTCAATTCACACCTGATGTAAACCATAGAAAATCCGACTCTTGCCTTTCTTCAGAGGAGGACCAGATCTACAGAGCAGAGTAGAGGAAAGGAGTGGACATGTAAAAGAATGGATCTTGCAGAGAAGCGAATGGGACGGTCCAGCAGGAATGGAAAAAGTCAAATGAGTGACTTACATTGACAGCATTTCTGACAGTTTTCCTGAGAGCGACCTGTCAAATGCCGCTGCAGCATCCGTGAAATGTATCCCGTCATTGTCTGACTGTTTCTCATACACGCCTAGAACTAAACCCTGAGTAAAGCCATTCACACACACAACAATAAAAACAAAACAAATCGCGTTTTAGTGACCTCTATACACATTTAACTCATAAGCCAAGTTATGAAACTTACTTTTCTTGTACTGGAAGTGATATTAGAGTGCGAAAACGGTCTACAATTGTGTTTTCGGATTGCAGTCAGCAAAGCCCTTCTGAATGGTATCAACATGGTCTTTATTGGACAGAAACAGACTCAACCGTGATTCAAGAGAAAATTCTTAGAGAGCTTTACACGTGACATTAGAAGGTTGAGAATCGCACATAGTCGCAGCTTCTGGCGTCACAAAAGACGACATTTTGTTTTCCAAAATAAAAGTCAAAAAGTGTCCCTAAAGCGACTGCTTTGCCCTCTGTAATAATTATATAGATAGTCGAAAACTATTTAGTTGTATCTTATACACATTTTAATAATAAATTATCAAACAGCACATTTAAAGTGTTGAAAGAAAACAGTGAAAATAGAATGCGAAAACACTGATTAGTCTTATCAAACATTACATTTTATTCCACTTTATTGAACATTTTAAACCCAAAGGCCATGACATTGTAAAATAAAGCTGACAAAAGGTATCAAAAGGTCCCACTGAAATAAAATGATGTAAATATAATGCAAACAGTGCATAAAGAATAAGCATACACCTGCACTAGTATTTACCTCTTGTAAAGACCCTGTACTGCGCTTATTCCTTGCACATTATTTTTGCAAGGGAACTAAAGTTCATGCGTAGGCTACTGCGCATGACTGTGACTGCTCGGGTGAAGTAGGCCTGGCCTAAATGTTTTCATCCTGTTTGCAAACGATATCGCGCTCTTGCTGCCGCCCATCGAAGATAAAAGAACACGAGAAATCTAAACTGCGAATGTATGTAGCGTTACGAGCTCGAACTTTACTCGCATTTTGAAAGTGTGCGGATTTTGCTGCGATCAGGAGGAGCTTCCGTTACGCCTCGCGTGTCATTAGGCCCGCTGACCCACATTCGCGAGACCGCTCGAGGAAGTGCGCGCACGAAATTCAGAATTGCATTTCACATTATTGCACCGTGATTATTCATCGCAGCGCTGCATTGTCATCTCGGGACCGAAGGAGCTCAGATTTGACCAGGCACCTGTGTGGATGTGTGAGTGTGTTTTTCGGTAGGTACCAAAAATGCTTGTGTTGATAAAGGCGGTAGTTCCGCGATACATACGTTGCTGTGCAGGAAAAAAAAGAGATGGTGTAATTAAAAAGTATTAAAAAGTAGTACTATCTCTTGAAGTTTAGATGTCACTGTTTATGCACTGACGTGCCATTTCAATTTTTCAACATGCACGACTGGTTTCGTTTGGATGTTTTCTCTCAGCGTCAGTGTCCTTGTTATGAGGGTTTGACGGATGTAAATGAATGATTGGAATGTTTACGGAAACAGCTGTTGTGGTTGCAATTTACATGTTATTTGGTTGAACTGGAATGATAAGCATAATGGTTGAGATGCCTTTCTAACTGCATACTTTGAAATGCAGTTCATTAGAGGCATTTATATTTTGTGATGAACTGTGACTTTTGAATAAGCAAGTGAAAATGTACTAATAATTTTAAATATATCTGCTCTAACTTGTATTTTTGTTGAGTAAGCGGAGGTGAAATTAACCTTTCACCTCTGACTGTAAAAAGAGTGACCGAACAGACTCACAGAAGAAACAGTAGGCTAATAAACTACACTGTTCATTTGTCATTCAGTTCTTTTCTGTTTTGTGTGTCTGCAGACTTTCACATTGGCGGGTCCTTTTCTTCAATGCCTTCCCAATGCGTCACCCCAGACTGATTCATGAGACAGTGTTATCATGAGCTCCAGAGACAGGTAAAGCTGAAAAAATATTCACATACACTACATTTCAAAAGTTTGGACTGAGATTTTTTTTTTTATGCTTTGAAATAAGTCTCTTATGCTCACCAAAGCTGTATTTATATGATCAATAACGCAGTAAAAAATGGTAATATTGTGAAATATTATTACAAACCCAAACTTTTGAACAAGTAGTGTACATCTTCAGAAATAATTCTGAGGCTTGAATATAATAGTAAAGCAGAAAATATGTATTTGTATAAATTCATGTATGTATATGTTTGACATCCAGCTTATTAAAATGTAGTAACACTTATATTCACACTTGCATTTTCAGTGTCCCATGTTCTGCACTTACATTTAAAAGAAAGTACAGTATGTTTGGCTTGGTTGTAATTGTAATTGATTTACAGAAAATATAATGGTTTTCTATCAGACAGAGAATAAATGTCTTTATTTTCCCTGGTTCAGGGATGATAGCAGTGTTTTTGATGGGCTGTTGGAGGAAGATGAGAAAGATAAGGCAAAACGGTGAGTTAAATTGCTGATTTTGGTAGTTCTTCTGTTTTATACCTTTAAGAAATATTATCATAATAGAAATGGGTATAAAAATAATTCAGATCGAATAGTTGTTTGTCATGCTGATTGAATGGTCCCTACTAGTAGAATACATTGAATTCAAAATAATAGAAAATACACAGTTTTGTTGTTGTTTTTTTTCATGCAAATTTGAAAGTTATATATAAAATTTAGGTCTTTTTCAAGATTAAAAAGAGTCCTTTTTTGTGTGTGAAATAAAAGGTGAATTAAAGCTGCAGTCCGCGATTTTTGGCCCTCTAGCGGTTAATGGGTTGTTTGCAATCACGTGGTTCTGGTGACGCGCGAAATACCGGTGGAGGGCAAGCAGTGAAAATTAGAATGGAAGAGATGGAGAAAAGACCTTTCTGTGCTGATTTAGAAAGGTATAAACAGAAAATCACAACATATGTTGGACGTGATCTTTATGTTATGAAGATGAGAGACTTTTCCACTGAATTGAAAGACTTTCCTGCAATTGAGGAGGTAGATATAGAGAATGTGAAGCTGCCGTCACGCCACGTTCAGTTCTTGTCTGGGTTTGTTTATATAGCGCTGCCTTTCTGCTAGTGAAGTTAGGGCAGTATTTTGATTTTCTGTCGCAATTGTGAAAAATGTCGCCATTGTAGGTCATTTATGCTGAATCGAGAATTGCAACAGGAGCTCACATCATCGTTCAGGGAAAAAACTGGATGTTGTAAACAATTGTTGCCTTTTATACGTGTAAAAACACACTAAGGGAAGCAGAGGAGGGGACGGGAAGACGCCGTATATCAAATCTAATAATGTCACTGATTTAACCCACTCCCTATCACTCAATAAAATAATCACATAGCTGAGTGTTTATGAAAGTGTTGTCTTTGGTGTTGAATCGACTTCTGTCAGCTTGTTAAACATTTATTTATTTGGACATTTTCTACTATATGATGGCTGCAGCACGTGACACTGTTCTCATGGTAACCAGATCAACATTGTGAAAGGAATACTACAAAACTTAAGTGAAAACACCAAATTATCATTCAATGGGATAAAATAGCTTCTCTTCCCTGCAAACGATACCATGAAGAATGTGGATATTTAACCAAGTCAAAAACAAACAAGGTAAGCAGGTATCCACATTCATTTCAGTATCAGCAGACGCAAAACGCTATTAAAGGCGACAACTTTTAAAGTTAAAAAACGATATAAGTTATAAAAAAAGGTATAAGTTATGTAAACGATATAAACACCTTCTGGGTTCTCGATTTTATCGATTTGAGCAACCATAAACGACGCAAAACATACAAATTTTGTAATTCCTATATAGAAAAATCAGTCCCTGCCCTCCAGACTCATTCGCGCTGTTGCTGTGACGTCATGTGCAAACAGCCTATTAACAGAACTGCACGCGTCTTGCGGAAGAACATTGTAGCCGGAGCTACTTTTCTTCGTGTATGTCTATGGCGAGTCACGCAGTTACTGTGATACTCTGCGGCAGGTCCTACCAGTCCGGTCTGAAATAGTCTGAATATAAACACTTATTATAAGTGTACCATAATGATTCAGGGTAAGACAAAACACGGTTTGGAAAATGGATTCATGTTGTACATTCTCATTATATAATTTTTGTACATTTTTAACACAAAAAAAGTTACGGACAGCAGTTTTAAGTTATGCATTATACAACATTTTATGCAGTTAAATATGTTTAAAGCATATGCAGTCAATGAATAGTTTAAATTTAAAATTCAGCTGCCATTTATTAATATAAACAAATATTCCAAATACGCACATTCAAGTAGTTTACTGCAAAAAACCAGCAAATTGTAAAAAACTAAATATACAGTTATTTACTGTAATCAAAGAATACAGGGAAATTCTGTACATTAAATTACAGTAATGCTACTGAACTGTAAAAATTACAGTAATCAGCTGGCAACCCTGATGCCAGTATTTTACTGTAAAATTTACAGGTAATTTTTAACAGTGAGCATTTGTATGTATGAACCACATTTTCATGTATTCTTACATCGCAAAGTATTTCATGCAGACACTACTGAAACCCAAGTATTTTTGTAAGTTTAACTGTTTTTATCTTAACATCTTAATGTGGTGCTTATGGTGTTCACTTATTTCATAAACCATAAAAAGAAAATGGAAAATGGCATAACAGCAAGTGATTCAGACGGGAACGAGCCTGAATGCATCATAAAACATGCTAACTTGATTAAAAACTCAATTTTTCCGGGTTGCACTTGCACTCTGCATGACACTGGTTAGGTCTTACATGCACACATTATAAAAAGAAACAATAGCACACACTAAAATGATTATTTTTAATACCACTATTGGACTAAACTTTAATGTTTACACTAGTAGTTTTCTTCCAGTAAGTCTGAAGTGAATATTTTTTTACTGGTTTGTGTTCTTAATTGAGCATTTTGCAGCCTTTTCTTATGCTTTGTTTTCATGTCTTTATTATCTTCTATTATATCTCTATTATCACAGAGTTTCAAGAAATAAGTCAGAGAAGAAAAGGAGAGACCAGTTCAATGTCCTCATTAAAGAACTTGGCACCATGTTACCCGGAATCACACGCAAGATGGACAAATCTACAATATTGCAGAAAAGCATAGACTACCTGTGCAAGCACAAAGGTGAGGCAAAAAAAGTTTTGGTGGATTTGTTGTTTGCAGTGCTCTGGAATAATTACAGATCTGCATTATTGTTTTGAACAAAAAAAAAAAAACTAGAAAATAGACATGAATATTCACATGGCATTATGCAAGTGGAATGCTGTAATCATCACTTTTCACAATTTATCACACCCATAATTGTGGTCTTGATTAATTATTCAGTTCTACCACTATACTACTCGTGCTATTTCTGAAGTATGTGTGTTGTGAGCTGTATGCAAATTTTCTTTATGCATGAAATACCTGGATGACCTACAAAAATACCAAAAGGGTGAATTATAAAACGTATCATACTGCACAGAATCCCATAATGCAATATGCTTAACCTTCCATTCCAGATTTACAGTTATATATCATAAGTTAAATATCCTTTTTAATTTCTTTGATAACTGGACTTGACCCATGAATAAAATATGGAGTGTAATGAGGTCATGTGACATCAAAGCTGCATACTACTGCAGTATTTTCTGCACCACTGCTCAATCTACAGTGCAAAAATCTATTGTGCTATACTATTATTCCATTTGGAACTGTAATGTCAAACCCTGTAACAAACTACCTAAAATGTTGGGGTCAGTAAGATTTTGTTGTTGTTGTTGTTGTTGTTTTTTAAAGAAATTAATACTTTTATTCAGCAAGGGTGTATTAAATTGATCAAAAGATTTATATTCCAAATATATGCTGTTCTTTTGAAATGAAGCATCCTGAAAGAAAGTATCACATAGATAAGAAATGTTTGCAAATCAGCACCTTTTTAGATGATTTCTGAAGGATCATGTGACACTGAAGACTGTAATGAGTAATGATGCTGAAAATTCAGCTTTTGCCATCACAGCAATAAATTGCATTTTAAAGTATTTTAACATAGAAAGCTTATTTTAAATTGTAATAATATTTTGCTATATATTACTAGTATTTCTCATTGAATAAATGCAGCCTTGGTGAGAACAAACCTTTTTTTTTTTTTTTTNTTTTTTTTTTTTTAAACATTAAAAAAAAAAACATTTTAAAGGTAGCATAGTCTCTAATCAACTGAAACATACAGATCCTAGGAAAACTGGTTACAAGGAAGTGTTTGTTTTCATATACAGAGATTGCTGCACAATCTGAGTCAAGTGAAATCAAGCAGGATTGGAAACCCCCATTTCTTAGCAATGAGGAGTTTACACAGCTGATGCTAGAGGTGAGACCCTGCTTTGGGCAATATGTGTGTGTTTGTGTTTCTCTTTTGTTTCTTCCTGTTGTGAAAGATGTTTCCACTAATAGAATATGAGTGTATCCTCGTTTGTTTAATGATTATCATTTTTCATCCATCACTTCTAGATTAAATTTGTAGTTTAGGATTGGAGCTGTCTAAGTAATGTGTTTTTTTTTGTTGTTGTTTTTTTTAAAGGCACTGGATGGGTTCTTCCTAGTGATGCTGACAGACGGCAACATCATTTACATCTCAGAAGGCGTAACTTCTTTGCTTGAGCATCTGCCTGTAAGTGAGAGAGTATGTGTGTGATTAGCTGTGTAAAGTCTATTTAAATATTGTCCTGGAATTGGACAAATTGGACAAACCTGGAATTTTTGTATCAGTCATATGTTCATATATAATCGTATTTGTTTCAGTCAGACCTGGTGGATCAGAACCTTTTGAACTTTCTTCCAGTGGGGGAGCACGAAGAAGTGTATAAAGCTCTGTCCTCACACCCAGACATTGAAAACCTCAACTCTGATTACCTCAAGTGTGAGTGTCCAACCTCAATCACCTCCAGATATCTGTTATGCTGTGGTATTTTAACCTGCTCAGAAGGGCTGGAAATTATACCAAATATTCACAATATGCTAACAAAGATTATTTGGTCATTAAATTTTAGTTGGTTAATTTTTCATAGTCATTAGACTAACCCTGTGATCATGTTTGAGAGCATTAAAAATGTTTTAATAGCATCTCTGACCTACACTTCAGTAACAAAAATAGCATTGGAGTTGGTAAAGTCAATGGATTGTTGTGTATTATTTCAAAATGTCAGTTTTAATAATTAAATCAAAGAAGACCTTAGATATACAAAGACGGTGCACTCATACTTATGAATGGGAGAAAGTGCACCTATAAAAATGGTGAAATAAGTTACGCTTTCTAAATAAGCAGGAGTTGCTGATTGGTAAAGTCATCACGTCACTGTAGCTGCCATTAGAAGCTCCGTTTGCTAAAGAAACAGTCAGTGTCCTGAGATGTGCGCATATGATTGCATATGCGCACTGACTGGTCCATTCTGGAAAACAAGCTTTAGCTTTTTTAATACTATTTAGGATAAAAAACAATATTTGTTTCATGTCAGATTTTGTTGCTGATCTGAAATATGTTGTTCTAATGTGAGTTCGGCAAGCAGTTTATAATATTTCAGGATTCCCCCGTTCAAGTATAGAGGATTTGGTCTTGGATGCCTGAAATAGCTGCCCGAAGGCATTGAAAACATGGTCGCCGAGTGAACACACTTTCCTTGAAAGGGACTTGATTATACTCCGTACTCAGAGATGCTTTTATGTCATTTTTCATGTAGAATGAAGTAAAACATTTTTTGGTAAATATAGCTCTGTTTTATATTGTTGTCAGTGTTTTTTTTAAATATTATTTACATTTTAGAGTTGTCGAGTGATTTAAAATTTTTAATCTAATAATTACACGATGTGGTGATTAATTAATCTAATTAATCACACATCAAATTTGGTGAAATTACCCCCAGAATATCATTTAAAGTCATTATTGTTAAATGAAAAAAGCATCAAATAAACATGACAAAAATTAGCTTTAGAAAAAAATATATTATTTGATTCAACATATTTATTACATTTAATTTAATTTTAGGCTTCAATGGCCATGAGGGTGGGTAAGTGATAACAGAATTTTCATTTTTCAGAATTTTCAATTTTCATACCTTTTTTTTTAATGTTTTTTTTTTTTGTGTGTGTGTGTGTTTTTTTTAATAGAAATATGAATTTTTTTTTTAATGAAATGATACTCTAAATAAGAAACTAAAACTGTCAGTAGGTGGCGGTAAATGTCTAAATGAGTAAGTAGGTATATATATAGGTAATATTTCTTTTGGGCAAAATTGAGCAAAAGCAGACAATATTGTGTCTAAACTATAACAGAATATTAACTTATTTATTGAACTGTTGTATACAATCAATATCACATTTGCACTTGTGCTATCTGGGACAAAAACACTTGTGTAAAATTGCACTCTTTCTCATGTTATTGCTTAAAGGTGCCCAAGAACATGTTTTCAAAAGATGTAATATAAGTCTTAGGTGTCCCCTGAATGTGTCTGTGAAGCTCAATGTGTCAGCTCAAAATACCCCATAGTTTTTTTTTAATAAATTTTTTTAACTGCCTATTTTGGGGAATCATTATAAACGCGCCGATTTATGCAGCGCGGCCCCTTTAAATCTCGTGCTCTCCGCCCACGGAGCTCGTGCTTGCCTTAAACAGCATAAACAAAGTTCACACAGCTAATATAACCCTCAAAATGGATCTTTACAAAGTGTTCGTCATGCAACATGTCTAATCGCGTAAGTAGAGTATTTAATTGGATGTTTACATTTGATTCTGAATGAGTTTGATTGTGCTCCGTGGCTAACGGCTAATGCTACACTGTTGGAGAGATTTATAAAGAATGAAGTTGTGTTTATGAATTATACAGACTGCAAGTGTTTAAAAAATGAAAATAACGACAGTCTTGTCTCCTTGAATACAGTAAGAAACGATGGTAACTTTAACCACATTTAACAGTACATTAGCAACATGCTTACGAAACATTTAGAAAGACAATTTACAAATATCACTAAAAATATCATGTTATCATGGATCATGTCAGTTATTATTGCTCCATCTGCCATTTTTCACTATTGTCCTTGCTTGCTTACCTAGTCTGATGATTCAGCTGTGCACATCCAAACGTTTATACTGGCTGCCCTTGTCTAATGCCTTTCATAATGTTGGGAACATGGGCTGGCATATGCAGATATTGGGGGCGCACACCCCGACTGTTACGTAACAGTCGGTGTTATGTTGAGATTCGCCTGTTCTTCAGAGGTCTTTTAAACAAATGAGATTTATATAAGAAGGAGGAAACAATGGAGTTTGAGACTCACTGTATGTCATTTCCATGTACTGAACTCTTGTTGTTCAACTATGCAGAGGTAAATTCAATTTTTGAATCTAGTGCACCTTTAACTATATCATGAGATGGGGTCCATCACGCAGTAAGTTGTTGCTCTGTTTCATGTTCTTTATGAAATGTAATATGATCTATGCAGGTCAGGGAGGGGCGAGTGCATTAAATTCAATTGTAATTTTAAAGCGTTATTTTTTCCCATAACTTATTATTTTAACGCGTTAAATCGACATCCCTATTATATGTTATAGCATTTATTAATATTTTTATTTAGTTTTTGTTTTTATGTTTTAGTTTTTATTTTCATTTTAAAGTGACTTGAACTTAATTTATTTCAATTAGGTAAAAGAGTTATAAGAATATTGAGGTTTTTTACTCATGTCTTGTCCTACTGCATACTGAGATGGTAAAATATTACTCTGTGCAAAAATGTGTGCTGCCTCAGCATATTTTAACTGTAACTCAGTGAGCTCAATTTACATTGTCATGCACCTAATGTGTTTTTTTGTTTGTTTATTTTTCTTAGCCAAGAACCAGATGGAGTTTTGTTGTCACATGCTCAGAGGTTCTGTGGATCCCAAAAAAACGTCAGTGTATGAATATGTCAAGTTTATCGGCAACTTTAAGTCACTTGCCAACAGTGAGTTTTTGTTTTTCCTCTTGATCTAGACTGACTAGACCATATGTTAACTGCATTCGTTACTGCCCACAACACTTTTGGACTGGAAAATTTCCTTTAACACAAATCTCCACAATTCTATTCCTCTTCTCTCAGTTCCTAATGCAACCCGGAATGGCCTTGAGGGAATTTTGCAGCTTTCGTTGCAGCCGGCCTTCGATGATCAAGTCTGTTTTATTGCGACTGTGAGACTTGCCAAACCCCAATTCATCAAAGTAAGCTGATAATCAATCAGAAAATCCAGAGCAAAAGTAGATCTGCATTACAAATTCTCTCTCTGAGAGCAGACAAACATAGGCATCCATCATAATAAGGTATTACCGGTGTAAACACTAATATTGACACAATTGATTGCGTACAGGAGATGTGCATGGTGGAGGAGCCCTATGAGGAATTCACATCTCGACACAGTCTGGAGTGGAAATTCCTCCTATTAGATCACAGGTTTTCACACTTAATCACAATATTACTTTCTCCATGTTTGTAACTCATCATCCAGTTTTTTCTTCAATGAGGTCTCTGTGTGTTCTTGTGTTACAGAGCACCTCCTATCATTGGCTATATGCCGTTTGAGGTGTTGGGAACTTCAGGCTATGACTATTATCATGTAGATGACCTGCATTCACTGGCCAAATGCCATGAGCATTGTGAGAATAACACACAAAAATGTATTTGAGACTTCATTAGGTACCATATCCTTCATATGTCTTTCTCTTTATCTGTCTGCTTGCAGTAATGCAGTTTGGAAAAGGGAAATCGTGCTATTATCGCTTTTTAACTAAAGGGCAGCAATGGATTTGGCTCCAGACTAACTACTACATCACCTATCACCAGTGGAATTCACGACCAGAGTTCATTGTGTGCACACACACTGTTGTGAGGTATGTAGAGGCGCACAAATGTCTACACCTACCAACCAAAGATACCCACATACCCACTTTCCACCAGAAGGGTTCGCGTTCTGGAGCCAGAGCCTGTTCTTGGCCAGGCGAACTGGAGCTTGTCGCAAACTGGCCGCATGTTTCCACAGACTTGTGGAACAAACGATGATGTAACGCTGCTATGTGTTGTTTATCTGACTATAACCAGTCTAAAATCAAACGGTGATTCTAGCGTACTGGCCGCTCGCCTAAACTCCAGGTGTATGATTGAACCGAAACCATTGATTCACTAGCTCTCTTGCACACTGGGTTTCTTTCGCGTGTACAGTTTTATATATATATATAGATAAAAAGAGCAATGTCATGCAACATTTTTGCATTGCCATAGACAGTGACCGTGTTTCTCCGCTCCCCGGCTCTGTTCAAGATTTTCAAGTTTTTAGGGTCGGAGATGAACCTATATTTCCGGCCCAGAACCCTCTTTTCTGCAGTTCTGTTCTTATTTTCAATTCTTTTTGTCTATAGTTATGCCGAGGTGCGAGCGGAGCGGAGAAGAGAGATGGGTATAGAGGAGTCTCCCCCTGAGCTGACTGGAGACAAGGTGAGATGCTTGAGACAGAAACTTTTCTGAAATAGTCCACTAATGTGGTATAATGAACATGCTGTTAAACAGCTTATCAAAGGCAGATTGCATTACATTAGTGAAAATTGCCAGGTCATTAATCATTTTGAGGTTATCACATTGGTTAACTGTGGCTGCTTCTTGGATGATTAACAGATTCATGTGTGTCTAATTTGCAATAAATTAAATTATTATAAAATTAAAAAAAAACATCTTTATTATATACACTACTGTTTAAATTAATTAAATTGAAGTTGAAATTAATACTTTTATTCAGCAAGCAGGCATTAAATTGATCAAAAGTTAAAGGGATAGTTCACCCAAAAATGAAAATTCTGTGGGGGGGGGGGGATACTATGGAAGTCAATGGGGCCCATCAACTGTTTGGTTACCCATATTCTTCAAAATGTCTTATTTTGTTTTCAGCAAAAGAAAGAAATCATTACAAATCATAATCATTTTTGGGTGAACTATTAAAGAATCCTGAAAAGTCCACACAAATATAAAGCAGCACAACTGTTTTGAACATTGATAATATCAAATCAGCATTGTAGAATGATTTCTGAAGGATCATGTGACAATGTAGACTTGAATAATGGCTGTTGAAAATTCAGCTTTGCCATCACAGGAATAAATTGCATTTTAAACTATATACAAATAGAAAAGTCATTTTAAAATAAATAATATTTTGCAGTATTACTGTTTTTACTGTATTTTTGATCAAATAAATGCAATCTGGGTGATTAAGAGTCTTTCAAAACCTTAAAAAAACATCCCCAAACATTTAGTGGATGTATTTGTGTATGTGTATATATGTATATTATTATATGTATAATTATGTTAAGAATAAATATCACATTTGCTCTCTATATATCAGTCATTGCAAAAAAAAAAAAATGTATCAGCTCCACTACAGATATTTTAGTCTTACATTTTTTTCTCTGTCTCTTTTTTTTTTTTTTTTTTTTNAGATTTCTGGCCGTAAATCGCAGTTGAACACTTCCAGTCTGAAGGAGGTGCTGGAGCGTTTCAGTAACAGTCGCACACCCTCCACCTCCTCAAGGAGCTCCCACAAGTCCTCACACACCGCAGTCTCTGACAACACCTGCACCTGTAAGCATTAAAATCAGGGCTTTTTTGCTCACCAGTCGCTGTGGCTAATGGTTTTCCAAAGTTTACTGGCCATTCATCATTTTCACTGGCCACAATTTTGTTGTCAGGAAATTGCATTTTATATGATTAAAGTTGACTGTGGTGTACAAAAATTTACTTGAGCTAGATTTACTACCCTTTTTATAAGTAAATGAACCACTGTATACAAACCCTATTCACTCTACAGACCAGCCAAAGTGGCTAGTTTGAGTGACTGTTACACAGCACTTTTGAAATCCACCAGCATTTGGTGGGTGTTACAGTCAAGCCCCAATTAAAACCAAAAAATTTGCTCTTCTATTGGGTTTTCCTGATTCTGTGCCTGTTTGAAAACACTCATATCTGTTTGATTTCCTCAGCAACTCCCTCCAAGCTACAGACAGATGTGAGCTCTCCACCCCGACCCGCTGTTGATATGACACCCCAACGTCGTTCCTCTGTCAGCACCCAGGTGAGACTTGCCTCTTCATCAACATTTTAATATTTAATTATCTTACAAAACACTTCTAACTTATGCTCATAGCACCTGAGTAATTATGCTGGTCTTATTTGTTTTGATAGTCTATGAGTTCTCAGAACACCAATCAAACTGGCTCTTCGGTCCAGATCAGCCAACATCAACCACAACAACAACCTCAACCACAGCAGCAGGTTCAACCTAATGCACTGGTAAGAATTTTGTTCAGTTTTTTGGTTTTGACCAATAGATCAGATAAGCTGCCATTTAAATGACTTAATGTCTTTTTTTTCCCCTCCAATGACACCATAATGTTTACTTTTCTGTGTTTTCTGAATGTAGTTCTCTGCACAGTTGAATGCGATGCAGCACCTAAAGGAGCAACTGGAGCAGAGAACACGCTTGATAGAAGCGAACATTCAGAAACAGCAGGAGGAACTGAGACAGATTCATGAGCAGCTGCAGAGAGTGCAGGGACCTGGCACTCAGGTACACATGCATAATTTTGTGAATGTTCGTATTGACAGTTTTGCTGTCATGGTAACAAAAGCATGTGATTCAAATGGTTGTCTTTCAGATGATATTGCAGCAGTCAGGTGGTGGACTCGTACAGTTGCCTCAAGTTGGAGGAGCACAGACTAACATTTTAGGGGTTGGAGCACAGACTGGGGTTGTAGCTATACAGGGCCAAAATGTGACGAGTACAGCACACAGTGGGACTGTTCCACAGCAGCAAGCACTTCCACAGCAACAGGCTCCTCGTTCCCTGCAGCAGCATCTACAGGGTTCTTCTGTTACACAGGTGAGTTTCAGTCTTTATTTTTTCCAGTTGCTCTGACAATGATTTAATTCATTCTTTATTAAAAAGATTCAATGTATGATGAAATCTAGATTTTGCCCTCAATTCAGTGTTTCAGATTCAGTCAGTTCATATCTTTTTGATATATATTATATATGAACACTACCATTTAAAAGTTTGTGGTCGGGAATATTTTGTGCGTGTGTTTTTGAAGTAAGTCTCTTATGCTCAACAAGGCTGCATTTATTTAATTAAAAAAATAGTAAAAACCATAATGCTGTGAAATATTATTATAATTTAAAAGAAGTGTTTTAATATATTTTAAAATCTAATGTATTCCTGTGATGGCAAAGCTGAATTTTCAGTCGCCATTTCTCCAGTCTTCAGTGCCACATGTCACATGAAATCATTCTAATATGCTCATTTGGTACTCAAGTATCATTTCTTCTTATCAATGTTAAAAATAGTTCTTCTGCTTAATTTCAAGATTCTTTAAATAGAAAGTTCAAAAAAACAATTTATTTGAAATTAAAAATCCTTTTTTTCTTAAGTATTTACTGACATTNGAATCGAGAATCGTTAGGAACCGGAATCGAAACAAGGAATCGGAATTGGAATCGGAATCGTTCAAATTCAAACGATACCCAACCCTAATTATATATGAACACTACCATTTAAAAGTTTGTGGTCGGGAATATTTTGTGCGTGTGTTTTTGAAGTAAGTATCTTATGCTCAACAAGGCTGCATTTATTTAATTAAAAAAATAGTAAAAACCATAATGCTGTGAAATATTATTATAATTTAAAAGAAGTGTTTTAATATATTTTAAAATGTAATGTATTCCTGTGATGGCAAAGCTGAATTTTCAGTTGCCATTTCTCCAGTCTTCAGTGCCACATGTCACATGAAATCATTCTAATATGCTCATTTGGTACTCAAGTATCATTTCTTCTTATAAATGTTAAAAATAGTTCTGCTGCTTAATTTCAAGATTCTTTAAATAGAAAGTTCAAAAGAACAGAATTTATTTGAAATTAAAAATCCTTTTTTTCTTAAGTATTTACTGACATTTTTGATCAGTTTAATGCATCTGTGCTGATTTGAAACGTAGTATCTAAATATTTTGCAATACATTTACATTTACATTTATGCATTTGGCAGACGCTTTTATCCAAAGCGACTTACATTGNACACACACACACATGTATGTATATGTGTGTGTATATATATGTATGTGTTTAATTATTTTTAATACAGCTAAGGGATAGTTCACCCAAAAATGAGAATTTTATGTTTATCTGCTTACCCCCAGGGCATCCAAGATGTAGGTGGCTTTGTTTCTTCAGTAGAACACAAATTATGATTTTTAACTCGAACAGTTGCATATTTTTTGACTCTTATAAATTGTGTTACCATTGACACGCATTATAAGACTGACAGACAGCAACAGTTCGAGTTAAAAATCATCATTTGTGTTCTTCTGAAGAAACAAAGTCACCTACATCTTGGATACCCTGAGGGTAAGCAGATAAACATCAAATTTTCATTTTTGGGTGAAATATCCCTTTAAATTTAAAGGATTAGTCCACTTTCAAATAAATTTTTCCTGATAATTTACTCACCCCCATGTCATCCAAGATGTTCATGTCTGTCTTCAGTCGAAAAGAAATTAAGGTTTTTGATGAAAACATTACAGGATTTTTCTCCTTATACTGGACTTCAATGGACTTCACTGTTGAAGGTCCAAATGTCAGTTTCAGTGCAGCTTCAAAGGGCTTTAAACGATACCAGACGAGGAATAAGGGTCTTATCTAGCAAAACGATCGGTCATTTTAAAAAAATGACCTTTCGTATTTTTCAAAAAGCTTACGCTGTATGTCCTACGCCTTCCCTATTCTGCTTACGGAAAAAACGGAACTGGCACTGCATTCGTTCCGTAAGTAGAATAGAGAAGGTGTAGGACATACAGCGTAAGCTTTTTGAAGAATACGAAAGTGCGGTTTTGGCAGAAGCACGTGCAAGGCGATCATTTGTTTATATAAAGCATATATATATTTTTTTTTAAATCAAATAACCGAACATTTCGCTATATAAGACCCTTATTCCTCGTCTGGTACCGTTTAAAGCCCTTTGAAGCTGCACTGAAACTGTAATTTTGACCCTCAACCGTTTGGAGGCCATTGAAGTCCACTATATGGAGAATAATACTGGAATGTTTTTATCAAAAACCTTAATTTATTTTCGACTAAAGAAAGAAAGACATGAACATCTTGGATGACATGGGGGTGAGTAAATTATCAGGAAACATTTTTTTGAAAGTGAACTAATCCTTTAAGTTACATGACAAAAACTGATTTACAGTTAACACTTCTGAATTGACTGTATAGGCAGCATCTTTAGCTGTGTATTGCCTAGAAGTTTTTTTTTTGAAGCCCATTAACAATGACATAATCTCTTGTCTTCAACTTCATATGGTGACATCATCTAAATGGATGACGTAGTTTTTCTGTCTTATTATTTTTCTCAGTGTGGTCCTGTCTATAATACCATGATGATCAGCCAGCCTGCCAATGCCAATGTTGTGCAGATACCCAGCAGTCTGGCACCAAAAATCAATCAGGGCAATGCAATAAACAGGTACAGTACATGTCTTTTTCCTCCTCTCTCTTTTCCAGGACACCTTCTATAATATATTCTTAAAGGTGCCATCGAATGGAAAATTGAATTTACCTTGGCATAGTTGAATAACGAGTTCAGTACATGGAAATGACATACAGTGAGTCTCAAACACTATTGTTTCCTCCTTATGTAAATCTCATTTGTTTAAAAGACCTCAGAAGAACAGGCGAATCTCAACATAACAGACTGTTACGTAACAGTCGGGATCATTAATATGTACGCCCCCAATATTTGCATATGCCAGCTAATGTTCAAGGCATTAGACAAGGGCAGCCAGTATTAACGTCTGGATCTGTGCACAGCTGAATCACCAGACTAGGTAAACAAAATCGGCGCCTAAATCGGCGCATTTCTAATGATGCCCCAAAATAGGCAGTTAAAAAAATTAATTAAAAAAAATCTATGGGGTGTTTTGAGCTGAAACTTCAGACACATTCAGGAGACACCCTAGACTTATATTACATCTTGTAAAAAAACGTTCGATGGCACCTTTAAAATTATTCTTATTCTTGATATTATAATTAATATTACATTTAAAGTATTATTAATATTAACACTACTAATATTAACTATTTCTTTCTTTGCCTTACCCTGTCACACTCAGGTTTCCTGCTGGACAGCAGTTGCTCACTAAGATTGTGACAGCTCCAATGGCGTGTAGTGCTGTCATGGTACCCACAACGATGTTTATGGGTCAGGTGGTGACAGCTTACAGCCCATTTCCACAGCAACAAGGTCAGACACAGACCATAGCACTGCAAACTCAGTCAGCTGTGCCTGCGGAACAACAAGCTCAAGCTACCACGTTACAAACAAGTCAACAGCAGGGGGCGATGCAGCAGACAACAAAACAGCAGCAACCATTTTTACAGGTAACAAAGCATTCACATAGTTTCATTTTGAATCTATTCAGAACTGTGATTCATGTGCATCAACATTTATATGTTAATACTCCCCTTGTGACATTTCACATATTCTTAACAGACTATAGCAAAAGTTGTTTACAAATCTTAACCAAGTTGACCAAAATGGTGTACCTGGTCAAACTTGGTACTGCCAGCTGGTAATCCTTCTAAACCAGTGGTTGCTAAGCTTTTTGTCTCTCCACTTTGTCCAAGACAATATAACCTCTGGTACTTCTGTTGTTATAAAAAATAAACTAAAAAATATAATGTAATATATAAAAATATAATTTAATGTCGAACTTGTTTCCATGTTTCAATTAAATGTTGTACATGTTTATCTCATAATTTATTACAATTATTTTAATCTTAATTGAAATGCTAAAAAAAAAATTATATTTAAATAGGTTTAGGAGACTTTAGAAACCTTAAATAATATATATATATGTAAGAAAGAAAAAGATCTGGACAAGCTGTCCTTCTAGAAACCACTGTAAAACCATGCTTTTTTTTTTTGCTTTTTTCAGTCCAATGTGAAGCATTTCAGTCGACTTTAATTTTTAAATCAAAAGTGTTTGTCATTTATCTTTTTTCTTTTTTTCTTTTTCTTTTTTTTGCTGTGTATTTGTCAGAGCACACGCCTTCTCCATGGCAACCAGTCCACACAACTGATCCTGCAGGCCTTCCCTATTCAGCAGCAAGGCACATTTACTCCATCACAACAACAGCAGCAACAGCAGCAGCAACAGCAACAGCAACTGAAACCACAGACTCAAAAACAGCAGAAAACAACTCACCAGACTGACAGCACTAATGCCCAGTCTCAGTAACATGGATTAACACAACGGCCAATCAGATGGAGGAGCCTGCTCATGTTTATTGGTGTACTCATTTGAAAACTCTATGACAAAACGGCTCTTCCTGGCAGCATCTTAAATGCTTTTCAGACAAGGAACTCCCTCAACATGGCAGCTGCATGGAACACAACACCACCAGATGGACACTGTGGCAACCGTGCAGAAGGTTTCACTGGACCAACAGGTGGTTGCCAAACTCATTATTTATTTCAACAACAGAAAGTATAGGATTGCTAGCCTTTGCATTGTCTTTGCCAAACAGCAAACCCTGTCCTCAGCCCAAAGAACTGAGTCTATCTGTACAGTCTCGTGTTCCATACAATGTAAATACACAACTGTAAAGGAACAAAGCAAGATATTGAATATTTTATATGCTGCATGAAGTGTAAACTTTCATTTGTACTTCGTTTTATGATTAAGTATTATTTTAATTTTAATGTTTTTATATTATGCATATAGTGATGCTATCTACTTTTAACCCTTCCGACAATAGTCTCTTCATGTATAGTTTGGGGTCATTATAGTTTGTCATTGAGGTTTTCTTAGAGGCACTAGATTTTTATTTCAGTTTTTCATTTTTGGGGAGGAAATTATACCCCATGTCTCTGACGTACAAAAAACTGCCCCGTTTCAGTTTACTTCTAATCACAGATGCAGAATGATCAAATTTTACAGTTTTTAAGCGCCAAAAGTTAGTTAATCTACTTCCAGATTTTGAATGTTGCTTTTTAGCTGAGTCATAGTAGTCTACTAAAACGTTTCTGTGCACCTTTTCCCCATTACATATAGCACTTATTGTGTTTATACACACTAAAATAGTCCATCTTCTAGTAATTGTGACCTAATGGTTTAGTTTGTGTGTGCATGGACGGTACGTGTATTTTTCAGAGAAGAATGACACGCCATAAATAAGCTTTCAAATCCTCTTTCATAAATGCTTTGGTCTCCCTCATGGTTTTGGGAGCTATGCAAGAAGCCACATCCAAGGCAGTGTTTCTACATGTGTGACTGAGGATGGTCCGGAATACTGTGGACCTTTTAAATCCCATTTTCAGGATAATAATGATTATATTGTTTCTCTTCCTAGTTTTATTTCCAAAGTTGTAATTCAAACTTAAGCAGGGTTATCGTGCAGCTGTAGAGTCTTACAGTTAAGAGTTATCTTCCTTTTAACTGCTTGTATGTGAGTGTGAGTGTGTGTGTGTGTGTAAAAGAGAGAATTTAAAGTGCAGGCTATTATATCAATAACAGTTTGTGACTCTTCCAGTATCGCTGTGTGGGTTGCTACTGTGTGTATTAACCCCAGCGATGACCAATCAGTTCTTGCGTTGCAGTATCTCCGTATTCTAGATGTTTCCCCATTGGCTTGTTGGCTATATACCTCAGAAATGGATTTATATAAGAAGTATTCAAAGCAATTTTATTTTCGTATGGCAAAAGACGTTCGTGTTAAACAGTATTGCTGTGTATAGACCGGTAACACTGTTAAAAGACGAGTTAGAGCTGAAAGGTATATGGAAACTGAACAGATTTTGATATTGTTGACTTCTGGAATTCCAAAAGTGGAGATGCCCGTTAAGTAGATGTCCACCTTCCTCTAATTTGTCCGATTCTCTTTCATAGTTGTGTTGTGTGTTTGTGTTAGTTGTTAATGTTGGAACCAATGTGTTTCATAGTGTGTACAATCTTAAAAATGTTACTTTTAAATATTACTTAAAATGTACCCCCCCCCCAGAAATTTGATTAGTGCTTCTGATTTCTGATTAGAAAATCAGTGAGTTGTGTGAATGATAAAATAATAAATCATCAAAGAACTAAATGTAAAAGTCTTAAGGTGTTACCATAAAATGTTTCTATTTTGTTCATACTGAATTACTTTTACCAAAACCATGTTATCAGGTCATATAACGTTCAATGTGACTGAATTTGTAGGAATTGTCATGTCGGTTTACCAAAAAATTATAATTTTCCATCCACATTATTCAATCTTGAAATAAAGCAAACCATGTTATTTACAATGTCTACAGAAATCTCTTCAAGATTTGCTTGCTTTTTTTTTTTAAGTGACATTTATACTGCCAACTGCAGTACCAAATGGAATTGCCAAAATAATGACCCTTTGCAAACAGGTTTTTTGAACACTCCCATTGTCTGTCATTGGGCAGACAAATCGATAGTCTCACCCCAAACTCGCTCATTGGTTTAGCTAATGTTTCTGGTTTGGATGCTCAATGTATTTTAACATCATAACATAAAAATTACATAACTTTTAAAGGGTTAGTTCACCCAAAAATAAAAGTTGTGTCATTAATTACTCAGCCTCATGTTGTTCCTTCGATCATCTTTGGAACACAAATTAAGACCTTAATTCTTAATTAACATTCAGAACCTTAATGTTATGAAGCGTCGAGAATACTTTTTGTGTGCCAAAATAACGACTTTATTCAACAAGATCTTGTGATGGACGATTTCAAAACACTGCTTCATGAAGCTTAACAAATCTTTCGTTTCGAATCTGTGTTTCGGAGCACGTCTCAAACTGCCAAAGTCACGCCCCCCAGTGGTGAACCATTGAAATTTCGAAACTCTTATCAAGTAACGAAGCCTTGTTTACTGAAATCACATGACTTTGGCAGTTTGATACACGCTCCGAACCACTGATTCGAAACAAAAGATTCTAAAGCTTTGAAGCTTCATGAAGCAGTGTTTTGAAACCATCCATCACTAGATATTGTTGAATAAAGTCGTTATTTTGGTTTTTTTGGTGCACAAAAAGTATTCTGGTCGCTTCATAACATTAAGGTTGAACCACTGTAGTCACATGAACTGTTTTAAATACGTCTTTAGTAGCTTTCTGGGCATTGAAAGTGTTAATTGTCTTGCTGTCAATGGAGACCTCACTGAGCCATCAGATTTTATCAAAAATATCTTAATTTGTGTTCTGAAGATGAACGAAGGTCTTACGCGTGTAGAACGACATGAGGGTGAGTAATTAATGACAGAATATTTTGGGTGAAGTAACCCTTTAAGGAATTCCCCACTTTTTATTTTTTGTAGTTTTAAAAATACACTTCATTCAATAGCTCCTTTTCACTTTTCATTTATTCTGTATAAAAAGTTACATCATTCCCTACCGCCCTTTTTCTTCTGACACAACATTCTACAAGTTGAAAAAATAGCTGACACATCAGATATTTACAAAGTCAAATCTCATAGCAGTTCAAGTTATTTATCACAGTCAACATTCAAAAACGTTTGATTCTTTTTGAAACCAACATCCAATCCTTCGAATGTGGTTTAGTTGGCTAAATAATTTAGCATAATCCTTGGATCTACTGGAATAATAAACTTTTTAATTCGCAACGAGCAGATGTCTGATGTTTCTTATCTTTTAAGCATGCTTTGAGAACAAAAACTTGGTTTACTCCAGCTTTTGTAGCCAAGTTAGCCACTTTTGAAGAATAGAACCCAGTCAGTTATTACAAACAATGTACAATCCAAATAGTCAATATCTCAGTTTTACACCGCAACAAATTGTATTCATATATACATATTCAACAGCTCAAATGTTCAATTCCAAACTCGAAAAAATGCCAAAAAAAGAATGTAAACAAATCCTAGTTGTCTTTTCATCGTTAATATGACAATTTTAAAGTACAACTTTAGTTAAGAGAGGGATCTCATAGATGCAATATAGCATTAAAAATCGATAATGCATTATTATACTCACCTGAGAGTAATGACATGCTGAAAACAGTTCAAATGTATGAACGAGAACCTCCATTTGATGTTAAGTGCTTCAGATAGTGCCACATTAAACAAGACTCACTTTGGGTTTAACATCTTTTCCACTGACCTACCTTACTGTTACTTGCACTAAGACGTACTTGCAGTTGTTCACCCAGACAAAGACAAAAGAATACACAACAACACGACATCACAGAGACACTCACTACACAATGATGTCATCAGTAGAGCTGGTCATTTATCTGGTGAGGTAACATTAGGTTCTATATCTAAATGCTTGCCTGGCTGCTCATGCACTCAAAATACTATGATCAATACAATAAAATGGAGCCCAGCTGCATTTAGAAAAATACGTTAACAGTTATATGGCTGGACATGCTGTGTTTGAGTAATTTGAAATATAATGGAAGACAAGGCTAATGGAGTTGCATTGAGCCAAACAGAGAGCAGGGAATCTTAGGAGATGCCCTTAAATGCCACTATTAAAGTCAGCATTCAAATGGAGGATAAGGCTTTTAGGTAAAACCCATTGAGAAAATGGTGATTTTGAGGCAAAACAAAGAATGTTGATGTCATTTATATGCTCTGATGTTCCAGAAAAACTTCATTTGTTGCCTGCAGCAGGGGTTGAGTTGAGGCTGTCGAGCTGCCCACAGAACTCAGCCGTTGTGCTCTCTGCAGGTCTGGAGGAACAAACGCCTCACAGCTGCCGCTAGTGCTGAGATTCAGGTAATCCTGCAAGACACAATTACAAACCTAACTGAAAAAACTGGTTCTATGTCAGCATTTTTTGAGCTGAGCTGAGTCAAAACTTACATGTTTGGTGGTTTCCGACAGCAGGAGTTCAGTCCTTTCCACCAGTTTTTTGAAGGTTGGTCTCTTCAGAGGGTCAGCACTCCAACACCATCTCATTACCTCGTAACTGACAATGCATACACACATGCCTCATTATCATGCACATCAGACAAACTTCAAGATTCCAACTTCAAATAAATGCTGTTCTTTCTATTCCTCAAAGAATCCTTAAAAATGCATCATGGTTTCCACAAAAAATATTAAGTAGCACAACTATTTTCAACCTCCATAATAAGAAATGTTTCTTGAGCACCAAATCAGCATATTAGAATGATTTCTGAAGGATCATGTGACACTGAAGACTGGAGTATTGACTAATGAAAAAGCTTTGCCATCACAGGAATAAATTATATTTTAAAATATATCAATATAGAAAACTATGGAAGCTCGTTTCCGCCATGAAATAAGAAATAAAAAATAAAAAAGGTAATTGCGACTTTTTATCTCATAAAGTCAGAATTGCGTGATATAAAGTCAGAATTGCGAGTTATAAACTCATAATTGCGAGTTATAAAGTCATAATTGTAAGTTATAAAGTCAGAATTGCGAGTTATAGTCAGAACTGTGAGACATAAACTCAATCGCGAGTTATAGTCAGAACAGTGAGATATAAAATCAATCGCGATTTATAAACTCAATTGAGTTATAAACTCACAATTGAGTTATAAACTCAGAATTACGAGTTATAAAGTCAGAAATGCATGACAAAGTCAAAATTGCGAGTTATAGTCAGAATTGCATGATATAAAGTCAAAATTGCGAGTTATAAAGTCAGAATTGGATGATGTATATATAGTAAAAATTGCAAGTTATAAAGTCACAATTGCGAGTTATAAAGTCAGAAATGCATGACAAAGTCAAAATTGCATGATATAAATTCAAAATTGCGTGTTATAAAGTCAGAATTGGATGATATCAAGTCAAAATTGCAAGTTATAAAGTCAGTATTGCGAGTTATAAACTCACAATTGCAAGTTATAAAGTCAGAAATGCATGACAAAGTAAAAATTGCGAGTTATAGTCAGAATTGCATGATATAAAGTCAAAATTGCAAGTTATAAAGTCAGAATTGCGAGTTATAAACACAATTTCGAGTTATAAAGTCAGAATTGCATGACAAAGTCAAAATTGAGAGTTATAGTCAGAATTGCATGATATAAAGTCAAAATTGCAAGTTATAGTCAGAATTGCAAGTTATAAACTCACAATTGCAAGTTATAAAGTCAGAAATGCATGACAAAGTCAAAATTGCGAATGATAGTCAGAATTACATGATATAAAGTCAAAATTGCAAGTTATACAGTCAGAATTGCGAGTTATAAACAATTTCGAGTTATAAAGTCAGAATTGCATGACAAAGTCAAAATTGTGAGTTATAGTCAGAATTGCATGATATAAAGTCAAAATTGCATGATATAAAGTCAAAATTGCAAGTTATAGTCAGAATTGCATGATATAAAGTCAAAATTGCGAGTTATAAAGTCAGAATTGTGAGATAAAAAGTTGCAATTACCTTTTTTGTTTTTTTATTTAGTGGCAGAGACAAGCTTCCAAAGAAAAAAGTTCATTTAAATTGTAATTATATTTCACTATATTATTGTTTACTGGTTAGCATAAGAGAATTATTTAAAAAAATCTTACCATCCCTAAACCTTTGAACGGAAGTGTGCATACCATAAATATAAAATATTGACTGCAGGCTGTTTATAGACAAATATAATTCTCTTACATTTCAATTGGGGCAAACTCAGGCTCGCTCATTCTGTATCCATCTTGTATCATCTTATAGAATGTGGATCCAACTGGAATACCCGGATAAGGCGTGTTTCCTGCAGGCAGATTTTCACCTCATAAGACCTTCATAGTGAGTCACTTATAGGCCCTGGTTTAAGAGGCGTATTCTGGGTATGTGTGATATTTAATATGCCTGATACCAGCTCATACAGACCCAGAGAGAAGATCTCCCACAGTAAGATGCCATAGGACCAGACGTCACTCTCAAAAGTGTACACGCAAGCAAACAAGCTCTCTGGGGACATCCATTTCACTGGCAGACGTGCCTAAACAAAAAAACATAGCATTCATGATACAGAACGATGCTTAAATACTTTTAAAAAAGGATAGTTCACTCAAAAAAACAAACATTTGGTCATCATTTATTCACCTTCATGTTGTTTCAAACCTGTGTGGATTTCTTCAGAATAACAGATTTTTTCTGGGTTTTTGTCAATATAATTAAAGTCAGTGGGGTCCAATTTTGTTTTGGACTCCACTGACTTTCATTACATGGACAAATACAGTTGAAACATTCTCCAAAATATCTTCTTTTGTGTTCCACAGGAGGTTTGAAATGACATGAGGGCAACTAAATGATGACAGAATTTTCATTTTGGGTGAACTATCCCTCAAAATCAAAGGTGATTTTACAACATAAAATCTCTACAAAATTCAGAATATATTGGATATTAATATAGAGCCTGACAGTAGGTGTGAGTGTGGTAACTGATATACAATACTTCCTTACATTTCCTCTCAGGACGTAGCTGGAATCTCTAGTGATGTCACGTGCCAGACCGAAATCACATATCTTTGCTACCCGGCCCTGAGTCAGTAAAACATTCCTAGCGGCCAGATCTCTGTGGATACACTTAAAATACATGGCAACACACATAAATAGCCATTTATTAGTCAAAAACGTATGTATTCACTATTGAAACAATAACCTCTGTCAATTCTGTATGAAAATGTGATAACATTACAAGGTCTGAATGTTCAACCCACTCTGAAACCTGAGAGGTGAATAAACGTGATAGACACTCACATTTTTGGACGTGAGGAAGTCCATGCCTTTAGCAACTTGATATGAGAAGCTGAGTAAATCCTCAGTATCCAAAGAGAGATCATCTTTATCATCACACCATTCTGAGAGAGATGATACGATTGAAAAGTATAAAAAAATTGAAAGTTGGTGGTAAAAGTGGCTGTATTTTGCTTGTACATTCTTGGGATGGGCCTTACCTGTCTGATTCGATCTCTTCTGATACGACCTCATGGGCATGTAACCATTATCAGTGCCCTCTCTGTGTGTGCACACATGCATATAATAGATGGTGTATTACATTACAAAAACCTAACAAAGGACATCTATACTCTTATAAATGATGCACCATGTTTCTCAGACACATCTTACCTTGAAGGCTGTGTTTGGCTGAGCAGATTTTTGTAATATCCATCGCCTGTTTTGGAACTGAAAAACGCATCCCGCTTTCTTCTCAGGAAGTTCAACATGTCGCCATAGCAACAGAATTCTGTGATCACCAGAGTAGGGCCTGTTGAAAAATGTTGTCACTTTAATAATTATCAAATTTCTCCTAAAGGAAAAATTCTCCTAAAAATTACCATTTTGCCAAAATATCTCATTCTCATATCATTGTGTGACTTTATTCTGTGAAACATAAAAGCATATAGTTTAGGCAAATTGTCCAAACTTTTTGATAATTTGGTAAGCTCCAAATATGATAAAAGGCACTAAAATGTGCCTTAAGTCTTATGAAGCTTATACAATAAGCTATATACAAAGCTCTACAGTATAAGCCTATAAAAAGCCATACAATAGCCTTGTGTGAAGAACAGACCATATTTTCGAGAGTCAAATACTACTTTTTTCTACTTTTTTCTACTTTTTTGGTATAAATCTTTCCTTATTTGGAAAAATTCCAGCTCAGACATTTTCCTAACATCTCATTGTGTTTCAACCAGAAGAAAGAAAACAATATGGTATTGGAATGACATGAGAAACATACAGTATATCTTATAATAAACTCATATGTATCTTTCTTGAATCTGTCACCACTGTTTTAAAGTGATTGAATCAATACTAACCACATACCTCCTACTGTACAGGCGCCAAGCAAGTTGACAATGTTCATATGGTTGCCAATGTAGCTCAGAACTTTTAACTCTGACATTAGAGCCTCTTTCTCAGTGGAGTGAGCACTCGCTTTGGGAAAAAAACGCAGATACACACACACACACCCAAACATACACACACAGATACATTAGATGGGCATTAAAAGTTTTGAAAACCAATAAATTGGAGTCTTTATGAACATACTTTACACATGTTAAGCCATACATCCAGACATACTCACATTTTAGCATTTTTACTGCAACAGTGGTCACTGTGTCAGCTGACAGGAGTCCATATGCAGTAGCTGCCACCACTTTACCAAACGCTCCAGAGCCAAGGATTTTACCTTCATCATGGCAAAAACAACGAACATTTAGCTCTTATTTACCATAATTATGGTCAAATTCACACCATGTTTATAAGCATTCTACTTGATGATTATTATAGTTACATAGTATTATAGGATTTTTTATTATTACTGTTTAAAAGTTTGGGGGCAGTATTTTTTTTAATGATTTAGTCTCTCATCCCCACTAAGGCTGCATTTAATTGATCAAAAATACAGTATAATCAGTAATATTGTGAAAAATTATTACAATTTAAAATAAATGTTGTTTTAATATATTGTAAAATGTAATTTATTCCTGTGATGGCAAAGCTGAATTTTCTCTAATATGCTGATTTGGTGCTTAAGAAACATTTATTATCAATGTTGAAAACAATTGTGCTGCTTAATTTGTGAAAATAAATTTTTCAGGATTCTTTAATGAATACAAAGTTCAAAAGAACATAATGTATATGTGTGTGTGTGTGTGTGTTCTTTTCAACTTTCTATTCATCAAAGAATGCTATATACATATACGTACACTATGTGTACACTTTTAGTCAGATTAAATAATGAGCTATTGTATAATCATAATGTTTAGATTTATGTGTAATGTGAATGCCTTTACCAAAGCGCAGTCTTTCCCGTGGAAACTCCCATTTGGGGTCATAAGGCAGTTGCGTCGGGTCTATGTAGGTATAATTGTTGCCATCAAAACTGTCGATCACCTTCCAGTGGATCTCATATTTGGGTTTCTATAGCAGTGTACAAAATGACAAGGAGAAAATACAAGTGAAATAAATAAAACCAGACCTTATTGCTTACAATTTAAGCTATGTCATAGTGTGTAATGAGAGTGTTGTGTATAGTACCTGCATGTATTTGAAGAGCAAAACCACCACAATTAAGCTAAGCAGAACAGCAGTGGACACGACACCAGACAACAGAGGTGTGAAGAGTTTATGGGGCACAGTTCTTTCTGGGGAGAGAAACACATGTCCACACATCCATGAATATACGCACACTCACATCACACACCACATCTGTGTTTAAAACAGTAATACTTCTTAATTCACAGTACCATATTAATAAGGTGAGTGTTTTAAATCTGTTGTTCAGAGGATTTTAAGAGCTTAGTGTCAGTATCAAATCCTAATGTGCACACGCTGCACAAAATGATAATCCCTCATATCTGTCAACAAGATCAGTGTGTGTCTGAGAACATTCAGGGATTATCTGTTAACAGCTGTGTGTGTGTTTGGGTGTGAACGGGTTTGCGTCTATCTACCGCTCTCAATAACACTATATGGCATGAACAGGGTTGGGGAGTAACGGAATACATGTAACGGCGTTACGTAATCAGGATACAAAAATCCAGTAACAGTAATTCGTTACAGTTATGTCAGAAAACGTAATAATCAGATTACAGTTACATTTTGAAAAAAGGGGGGATACTATATGGATTACAATCGTTTCATTTAAAACTAAATAAATCATTGTTTTGCCATAACATCATATTGAGCGCTGCTTGATTATACAGTAGTTCCTGGTTCTGTTGCCGGTGATGACTCACGTGAGCCACCCGCTGGTGCAAGCGCAAATAACACCCGTCTACAATCTCCTCAGACTCGGACTGAATCACTGCTGCTAGATGAAACGTTGCTGCCCGCGAGGAAAAATTTTGTTTTCAAAGAAGAAAATGTAAACAACATGGTTGTACAGTACAGTGCAAACTCTGCCTTCCAGCTATGAACATACTTTCTTTATCAAAGGACTAAAAAATAATCTGTAATACCATACTGTAGCCACTAGATGTCTGTATAGCCTTTTACATTTATATATTCAGGGCTGTGTATTCCCATGATTGCTTTGTTTTAAAAGTAATCAAAATGCTAAACATTAAAATTAAAGCAGAACAAAAATAAACAGAAATGTTTGATCCGAGCTTGTTCATTTTGTTTATGACCTGATGTGACTTTTATATTTTTAAGCTCTAAACAACAACAACGATAATAATTTTGCAATAGATAATTTATCAGATTTGTAAAATATTTTTATTGTTGAGACCCATTCAAAAGTATGGAACGTGTAACATTTAAAAACTTGCAGAAATTGAGAAGAAATTATTAAAATTTAATTTAAAAATACAATTTATTTATAGTAAAGTTGATCCCCCCCCAAATTTCTCTTTCTTTCTTTCTTTCTTTCTTTCTTTCTTTCTTTCTTTCTATATATATATATATATATGTGTATGTGTGTGACCTTGAAGTAATCCAAAAGTAATCAGATTACTTTCATATTGTGGTACTTGGATTACATTACTGAATACTTTTTTATGAAGTAATTTGTAAATGTAACGGAATACATTTTTAAAGTAACCCTCCCAAGCCTGGGCATGAATGGCCCACCTCAACAAAACAGAATGTTTGTTTTTTGGTGAGTCTGGAAAAATTTGCTAATAATTAGCTATTAGCTATAAATTAGTTTCATCTGACAAAATCTCAATTTGGGGATGTCCTTGAAGGTAAAAAAGATTCACAAGTTAGGTAAATAAAGTATCTTAATTATAATGAATGTCCCACATCAACTAAACAGAATGTTTGTTTTGGGTGTGTGTATTGGGAAATTAGCTGATAATTAGCAAAGCAATAAACTAAATGTTTAAGTTTAATCTGACTAAACCTCTATTTGGGGATATCCTTGAACATAAAACATTGAACATTAATTAAATAAATAGAGTTTAATTGTAAATGTTGACTGTAAATGGGAGATTTCAAAACACTGCTTCATGAGGCTTCGAAGCTTTACGAATCTCTAGTTTCAAATCAGTGGTTCGGAGCGTGTATCAAACTGCCAAAGTTTGATACATGCTCCGAACCATTGGTGAACCACTGAAACACATGACATAACGAAGCCTTGTTTACTGAAATCACGTGACTTTGGCAGTTTGAATCACCCTGCGAACCACTGATTCAAAACAAAAGATTCGTAAAGCTTCAAAGCTTCAAGAAGCAGTGTTTTGATATCACCCATCATTAGATATTGTTGAATAAAGTTGTTAATTTTTAATTTTTTTTTGGTGCACAAAAAGTATTCTCGTCGCTTCATGACATTAAGGTTGAACCACTGTAGTCACGTGAGCTGTTTTAAATATGTTTTTAGTCACTTTCTGGACATTGAAAGTGTTAACTGTCTTGCTGGCAATGCAGGCCTCACTGAGCCATCAGATTTTATGAAGAATATCTTAATTTGTGTTCCGAAGATGAACGAAGGTCTTACGGGTTTGGAACGACATGAGGGTGAGTAACATAAATGACAGAAATTTCGTTTTTGGATGAACTAACCCTTTAAAAAATATTTCCTTTTATTTTCAGGATTCTTTGATTAATAAAAAGTAAAAAAAAAAAACAGTATATATTTCAAACTAAAACCTTTTGTAACCTTATAGATGATTATTAGTCACTTTTGATTACATTAATGCATCCTTGCTGAATAAAAGTATCAATTTCTTTAGTTTTTTGTTTTTTTGTTTGTTTTGATGTCACAGGGTTGTGTGACAAAACTGCATTTCCCATCATTCTCATAATAAAACACCAACACAAAGCATCTATTACAGACCTAATGTGCATCCTTTGCTTTTCATTTTGTTGCATTAGTGCGAAAAAAGCTTCCTGTCTTATCAGTAAGTGAAAAAAAGGAAAATAAATATGAAATTGCCTCCATTTTTTCCTACTAAAACCCCTTGAACACACATCACATAGTAATTATGACTTCTGAACTTGTAAACAGCAGATTCCCAGGAGCAGCTGAAAGCAGCATTAAAAGACAGTCTGTAGAAAGCTTCTTCTTTCTGGCCTTGAGACTGAACAACTATGCCACACTGACACAATGTGTATTGCATTATACAACATGTATTGTCTTTTTGGACCCTGATAATTGTTGTTAACTGGTACAATAAGCTTTATAAAAACAATAGAAGTCTAAGGTATGTCCTCATTTAGATAAACACAAATGAATCTCACCGCTGATGGAAAAGAGGGTGTAGGCATGCTCGCCCTGGGTTTTTGCCACACACTCAAGAGTGTGAAATTTTCCTTTGCTGATATTAAGTCGGCTTTCCACCTCACTTCGTCCAAACTCTGACCCTGACACTGTTACCACAGCAACATCTTCATCGGCCTGCGTCGCATTCAACAAGAGGGAGCACCTGTCAGAGAATGTAAAGAATAATATAATAATAATAATCCATATAACATTTTTTTACCACATTTTATCATCTAAGAAACACCTTCCCATTCTAAATGGCTTTGTGACACTGCAATCTCAATAGTTTGTTTACTACTTACATACTGTAAGTTAGAGATGTGTGCGGTTACACTTTATTTTGATGGTAGACATTCTACTAACTATTAGTAAATTTGCAACTACATGTCAACTAACTCTCATTAGAGTATTAGTAGACTGTAAGGTTAGGGTTCGGGTTAGTACAATAAGTTGACACGGAGTTGCAAAGTTACTTCTAGTTAGTAGAATATCTAAAGTGGACCATCGAAATAAAGTGTTAGCATGTGTGCTATTGTATGGTTGAGTGTGAGTGGCTTATATTAGTCTGTATGTGAGTCATACCGTGTATGAGGCGGCTCGCAGTAATACCAAGATATTTTGGGGACAGGATATCCTGAAGCAACACACCGCACCTGTCCATCAACTGGCCCCTCCTGGGAAACTATCACTGGTTTACCTGAATGAGAGATTTACTGTATTTATATAAATACTGTAATAGAGAAATTGAGGTAAGCATCTGGCAAATTTGAAAGCTAATATCCTGTCAGTCCTCTGGACTCACATATAACGTGGACAGTGAATGACTGATTGACGAACGCATATGTGTGATTGGCTGAGAAAGTGTAGATCCCGCCCTCTGATCCATGAATTCGAACCAGCCTCAGTTCACTGATGTACCTGCAATATTCAGACAAACAACACTCAATGTCTGTTAAAGACATGTATAAATGTTGGAAATTAGGTCGCAAATGCTAATTGTAAATCTAATGGACATGCGTAGCTAGCAAATGGACATGAACGTTTTTAACATTGTGGTTAGTTGTATAAGGGAAAGTGTATATTTTATGTGCTGTATAAATAAAGATGGAAGTAGTTCAAATAAAAAATTTTATTTAATAGTTAATACAAATTGTATTAATATTTGGAAGTTAAATTCTCCTATTTCCTAACTTACAAGTGTAAAGTATCTTATTTACTTTTTGTTGCAACATTTTCAAATATCTCCAAGAGTTTTTTTGAGTCACTTAACACTTAACAAAAAAATGGTGTATATTTTTATGACCAATCATATTTGAAAGTGGACCCCAATTAGATAATACCAATAATATTTAAAAATAATAATAATAATTAAAATAATTTCAGCATTCATTTTGATACATTTTTGTATCAATAATTTAACAGTTCATGATAAGGTAGGGCAATTAGTAGGACAATTTCTACATTTTACTTGAATTTGATCAAATCTGTGTTCTTTGCTGTCTATTCAAATTATCAAAATATTAGAAAAAAAATTATTGGTGTTTTCTTTAAGGAAAAATATAAATTAGTGCAGTCAAACAATTAATCAAGATTAATCGCAATATAAAATAAAAGTTTGTGTTTACATAATACATGTGAGTGTACCGTGTATATTTATTTTGTATGTATATATATATATATATATATATATATACATACATACAGTCAAACCAAAAATATTTTTGATATATTTTTACTAATGGGTGAGGGACACTATAGTTCATTTATGTAAGTGAGATAGCAAAATAAAGTAAACTGTGACATATTATACCTAAAAATTCTTCATACAGTGGACTACCAGTAAAATTTATACAAATTTGGAACCAAAAATTATTCAGACACTTTGACCTGACCAGTGTTATCTGACATAATTAAGATTACTGTTTTCTGACACAGTTTAAATCTAAGATCTTGTCATATTTTATAACCCTTTTTTTAAACTATAGTAAATAAACTGCATTAATGAATGAAATGTTCAAGGTGTCTAAATAAATGTATACATGTGTTAAATATATTTATATATACATAATAAATATACACAGTACACACATGTATATTATGTAAACACAAACTTTTTTTTTTGGATGCGATTAATCACGATTAATCGTTTGACTGCACTAAAAATACATGTCTTGTGAACTGCTCATTTACTGGTTTTGGCTTTTAATATACTAGCTTTAAAGAAACAGTATAGCAATAAGATAACATCAAAGTTTTGTGTTGGTGGAGTTACCCCAGAATTGAGTGTTTGTGTGTGTGTGTGCAGGTGTGTGTACCTGTACTGCTGGTTGTGTAGTGTAATGACGTGCTCAGATGTGTTTTGGAGCTGTTCGTTGTTATAGGTCCAATAGATTTCGGAGGGTTTGGGGTATGAAATCATCTCCACACTGAGGGTCAGACTCTCTCCCTCTCGCACCTGCACCACACTGTCCTCTCCCTCCGTAAGGTTAATGAAACCTCGCTCTGTCACAATTATACACATAAACAGATGTCCTGGTTTTTAGCCAGGGACTTCTATTTCAACGTTTCATCAATTGTCATATTCAGTGTTACAATTTAGCCCATTTAATTTTCATTTAAAAGTCTTGCTCTTCTTGCTCTCTGGTTAAAGTCAATAGTATTTAGAGGGCACAACTTTATCTCACATTTCTTACCGTAAACCTCCAGATTGACACTTGCCACGGAGACACCCTTCTCATTCTTCGCACTACATTGATAGACTCCTGAGTCACTCATCTTCACAGACTTGAACTTCAGTGTTACTGAGCGCTGATATCCTCGACGCACGATGTTAGAGTTACTGTCTTCCGTTGCTATCTAAATCATTATTGACAACATTAGTTCAGGTTAGGTACTGTACTTAAAGGAAGCAATCTCAGATTATTCAACAGGTGTGTGGATCTAACCGCTTCTGAAGGAATACTCCAGCTCAGGAGGAAATCATGGTTGATGTTGATGGCGCTACAGGTGAGCTCAAAGTCCTGATCCTGGATCAGAATCACATTTTCCATTATGGATAGGCTGATCGCTAGCACTGTCTCCGGGACTGTATTGGAAAAACAATAAACATGCAATAAAGCATATAAGCAAAGATATATTGAGATATATGTAATGATATGACAATGATACACTACTGTCAGAAGTTTTATGTTTTTTGAAGACATCTTTTATGCTTACTAAGGCTACATGTATTTGATCAAAAATACAGTAAAACTAATATTGTGAAATATTATTACAATTCAAAATAACTGTTTTTATTTTAGTATACTTAGTTATATTTTAATACATTTTTCAGGATTCTTTGATGGATAGAAAGTTCAATAAACAGCATTTATTTGAAATATAAATCTTTTGTAACATTATAAATGAATTTACTGTCACTTTTGATCCATTTTATGTGTCCTTAAAAGCATTTATTTCTTTTTTCAAAAATCTTGAAAAATCATTGATGATAATAAGAAATCTTTCTTTAACACATATGTGACCCTGGATCACAAAACCGGTCATAAGTCGCACGGGTATATTTGTAGCAATAGCCAACAATACATTGTATGGATCAAAATTATCGATTTTTCTTTTATCCAAAAAATCATTAGGAAAGATCATGTTCCATAAAGGTATTTTGTAAATTTCCTATCGTAAATATATCAAAAAATTATTTTTGTGAGTGGATATGCATTGCTAAGAACTTCATTTGGACCACTTTAAAGGCGATTTTCTCAATATTTAGATTTTTTTGCACCCTCAGATTCCAGATTTTCAAATAGTTGTATCTCAGCCAAATATTGTCCTATCCTAATAAACCATACATCAATGGAAAGCGTATTTATTCAGCTTTGTATGATGTATAAATCTCAATTTCAAAAAATGTACCCTTATTACTGGTTTTGTAGTCCATGGTCACAAATCTGCATTATTTATGAAGGATCATGTGACACTGAAAACTGAAATAATGGCAGCTGAAAACTCACAGGAGTAAATAACATTTTAAAATATATATTTAAAAAAAAAAAAATGTATATTTAATAATATTTTTTTTTTACAATATTTTTGATCAAACAAATGTAGCCTGCTTCTTTCAAAAACATTAAAATATCTTCATTATTCCAAACTTTCACATTTATGTGTGTCCACTACTGAAAGTAAATTTGCTTATGGTATCTCTTTATCAGCTCTCTCAAACTCTTTCCATTTAACAAAGTGGTTCTTAAATACTGAGTTGTGATGCAAAAGAAAAAAAACACATAATCATATTATCACGCCTAATTAGATTAGCATAATATAGAAGAGACATTTCGCATATTTCCCACATTTTTGTTTACTTTTGTACAATAAATTAAATAAAATTTAAACAATTTTAGGACTTTAATGGTAGTTTTTTGATGTCCAATGTAAAATCTAGGAACAAAACTAGTTAAAGGGATAGTTCACCCAAAAATTCTATCATCATTTGCTCACCCTCACATCATCAAACATGCATGACTTTCTTTCATCTGTGGAACACAAAAGAAGATATTTTGATGAATGTTTTTGTCCAATGGGGTCTGCAATAACACAGAGCTCCATTCACTTTTATTGTATGGACAAAAAAAAAGATAGACTTCTTCAAAATTATATATTCTTTAGTGTTCCACAGGAAAAAAGAGAATGAATACAGATTTAAAATGACTTGGGAGATTAAATAATGAACTATCCCTTTAAGAACCCCTATTCTAACACACACACACACCTAGCCGCACATCCAAGGTATACTGATTTGATTTCACAGGTTTTTCATCCATCTGCCCTGCACAAACGTAGCAGCCATCAAAGGCTTTGGAGACGTTTCTGATGGTGATCCCTCTTTCAGGGTTCATGATGTAGGTGAGGCCAGCTGGTAAGGCAGTGCCAGTACAGGTCAACAGGGACAGGTGATTGACAGCTGGGTCTGTTACTAAACAAGGAATAGTGCAATTCTCTCCTTCCCTCACCAGAAGGCCATTCACCATGGAGCGCACAAAAGCGTTCTCCAAATCTGCCAGAAAAAGCGAAAACATATGAGTGATGAGAAAGGGAACAAAAGACATGCGAATCAAAAGAGAACATAAGAAAGAAAAGGAGGAAAAAATGTGAATGCAAAAAAGGGGCGTTACATTAAACACTGGAAGGACTTGTCTATGAGGAAGTAGTAAAAAAAATTAAAAATAAGTGTGTACAAATGGTTTATCACACAATTCGGCTGTTCAAATACCAACATTATTCAATGACAGGTAACAATAACACCATTAAAAGAAATTAAACCACATCCACACTAAGGTGTGGTTTGAGTACACAGTTTATGGACATGCATTTGTGCTTTGACAAAAGACCTATTCAAGTTTCATACTCCTTCAGGAGTGAAGTGTGGGAATTGAGGCCAAAAGAACAAATAAACTCCTCAAAAAGAACTGTGTAAACGTACAAACCTTTCACATAGACATAGATAGAGCTCCTCTCTCCCGTTTTTGTGTTCTCACAGGTGTAACGGCCCATATGCTGGTTCTGTGTGGAGGTGAGGAAAATTACACTGGCGCCGTCTTCCTTTAGCTCTCCATCGATTTTCCGACCTTTTTCCCGCAGCCATTGCACACTGCCCATGCTCGCCTCTGCATCGTCATGACAACGGAGTTCCAGTTGTCCACCTTTAAGTATCACCAGATGAGGGGCATCGGGAGTGATAGCAGGTTTAAACCATCCTGGAATACAAACACACACCAATCTGTTCACTGTGCATACAAAGTCAGGTTTAATCAACGGCAACCTCCTGCAATCAGTTAATGCATCACTTTGTTGACAGTCAACAAATGTTAGGAAGGTGAGAAGGTCTTTATGGTAGACACGGTGACTGTGATAATTCTTTAAAAGCTTAAACCCTCAGCTGATGTTCTCAGAGTATCTGCTAGGAACATTTTAATTATGACAAACAGAATAAAAAAATAACTCCCGGATCTCAACAAGTGCCTTGAAACAAAGAGAGAATAAATTATATTTAGCATTAGGTAAATGTTTGGATCATTAACATTTAAATACATCTTTTTATGTCAATTATGAACATACATTTTTACTGTGCAATAACTTTATCACATTATAAAAACTATAATTCAATGTTTTTACTATATATGGTTCAAAAGTTTGGGGTTGGTAACATTTTTGTAAGAGAGCCTCATGCTCACAATGGCTGCATTTATTGGATCAAAATATAGTAAAAACAGTAATATTGTGAACTAAGTTTGTGCAAAGTTACCAAAAAAAGTGCAAAGTGCAAAGTTCTGAAGAAAAAAAAAAAAAGTATTTGAAATACATACATATATATATATACAGTGCCCTCCACAATTATTGGCACCCTTAGTAATTATGAGCAAAGGCGGCTGTGAAAATAAATCGGCATTGTTTATCCTTTTGATCTTTCCTTCAAAAAATTCACAAAATTATAACCTTTCATTGAAGGAAAAGAATTGAAAGTGGGGGGAAAATCACATTATGAAATAAATGTTTTTCTCCAAAACACGTTGGCCACAATTATTGGCACCCTTTTACTCAACTTTTTGCAACCTCCTTTTGCCAAGATAACAGCTCTGAGTCTTCACCTATAATGCCTGATGAGTTTGGAGAACACCTGACAAGAGATCAGAGACCATTCCTTCATGCAGAATCTCTCCAGATCCTTCAGATTCCCAGCTCCATGTTGGTGCTTCTTCTCTTCAGTTCACTCCACTCATTTTCTTTAGGGTTCAGGTCAGGGGACTGGGACGGCCATGGCAGAAGCTTCATTTTGTGCTCACTGACACATTTTTGTGTTGGTTTTGATGTTTGTTTTGGATCATTGTCCTGATGGAAGATCCAACCACGGCCCATTATTGGATTTCTAGCAGAAGGTCAGGTTTTGATTTTTTATCTGTTGGTATTTGCTAGAATCCAAAATACCATGTATCTGAACAAGATGTCCAGGACCTCCAGCAGAAAAATAGGCCCACAACATTAAAGATCCAGCAGTATATTTAACTGTGGGCATGGGGTACTTTTTATCCATGTGTGCACCAAACCCATCTGGTGAGTTTGCTGCCAAAAAAAATTTTTTTTAGTTTCATCTGACCATAGAAGCCGGTTCCGTTTGGAGTTCCAGTCTTGTCTGACAACTGAGTATGCTGGAGATTGTTTCTGGATGAGAGCAGAGTATTTTTCATGAAACCCTCCAGAACAACTTGTGGGGATGTAGGTTCTGTTTGATAATTTTTTTTAGGCTTTCTGAAACTCAAGACTCAACTAATCTCTGCAATTCTCCAGCTGTGATCCTTGGAGAATCTTTGGCCACTCAAACTTTCCTCCTCACCTCACATTAGGACGATTTAGACACACGTCCTCTTCCAGGCAGATTTGTAACATCTTTAGTTGATTGGAACTTCTTAATTATTGCCCTGATGGTGGAAATGGGGATTTTCAATGCATTAGCTATTTTCTTACAGCCAATTTCTATTCTGTGAAGCTCAACAATCTTTTGCTGCACATCAGAACTATATTCTTTGTTTTTTCTCATTGTAATGAATGATTAAGGGAATTTGGCCTTTGTATTTTTAATATTTGTACTTTTGTGGAACAGGAAGTCATGACTGGACAATTTCATTCTCCTAGTCACCCTGGTGTGCTAAAAAATGTAAATATGAATGAGAATATACTTCAGAGATATTTTACTCATAAGAATTTCTAGGGGTGCCAATAATTGTGGCCAACAT